>JANZLQ010000001.1:5285792-5301543 GCA_026212715.1 Elanus axillaris
GGGGAACGGGGGCGGCGGGGGGGGCTCCGCGGGTGGGATGGGGCCTGGGAGGTGGAGGGGAGGGGTGGGAATGGGGGGAGCGTTGGCAGGGCTGGGTGCCCCGGAGCTGTCGGGGCAGCGGCAACAAGGGCGTGGGGCTCGGACTCGGCCTTTCCTCGCCTGCATCTGCCCGATGTATACAGTTGTCCCCTGGGACGTCTCCTTCCCCTTTCCCCCAGGCGCTCCGAGCCATGGCGGTGCGGCCGCTTCCCGTCCTTTCCCTCGTCTCAATCCCGTCTGTTGTGTGGGTCGCGAATATCGCCGCGTTTCGCCGTCCTTTTTCTCCTTTCTAGCTCAGATGAGGTGGAGGCGATAATTGGTCGTTCAGGAGGGAGGCGTAGTCCCTCACCCAGCTGGAAGATGCAAGAATGTAAAAGGATTGTGGTTTTCAGGGTTGGTTTTGTGGACCTGTAGTTAGTGGATCTGTCCCTGGATTCCGTACAGCACAATTACTGAGGCAGCCATATTGAGATGATGATCTGACAATCCTCTGAGCTAAGTCAGGAGGCAGGCGTCAGGAGACAGGATGACAGGCCCGGTAGTTTTGGGGTCATTGGCAGAATATGGGTATTAAACTGACGATGCAGAACTAGAATTCACCAGAAGCAGACGGTGAATTTGTATCTGTTCTTTGAAATGTAAAATAGGTTCATACCAAATTTTAAAGTGTATTTCTCTTCACTTCCAGCTCCTTAGCTCAGTTCTCTTTGTTATTGCGCAATCCAGTACCTTGATGTGTTGATAAATAGCCGTATGTTTGTATGATCAGATTTTCAGTGCATCACCAGGTTCTGCACAACTGTTTTGTCTGGCATCTTCACTTACACACTATGAATTGCTATCTTTGTACCGAGTCCAGCTGATATATCAGACTGTCATCACTACCTGATCCTTAGTGGAGGACCTAAAATTGGATTCGCTGTGGTCCTCTTGTTCATAAACCCCTGCTGCTCTGAACAGCTGTTTTGCTAACTTTCCACATACTAATTTCTGTCCTTGTTTGTTTCCTTTCTTCAGATGTGTTGTACTCGTTAACTTAAAAGCAATTTTTTTTTTAAAAGTTAGCACCTCCTCTGGTAGGCATACCTGTGCAAATATGACACAATGGGTGGCTGTGTTAAATAAAAGTGATGCTTCTTCATTTGTGATGTGTGGTGGTTTTTTGTTTTTTGTTTTTTTTTAATTTAGAGACACAGATTCCGAACATTGGTTTTGTAACCACTTTCAACTTGTTGCAAAATTCCCTGAATATATAAATAATAATTTGACTCTAAATCCCTACTCTGCTTGTAATTTTATTTAAAAAAATAGCAATATGTTCTGTATTTTGACATTGCGTAAAAACTCGTTTGCCAAAACTTTCAAGTACATCCAAGGATGCAAGCCTTAGCGAACAGCTTGTAACTTTAAACATTTGTGTGAAAGTCCAAATCTAGTTACAAGTGCTTTGAGACCATGAAGGGTGATGGACCAACAAACATCATTGGGTTTGTAAGCTTGAATAACAGAAAACAGACAAAATATTTAGACGGTTTGTTTAATGACACACTTTGATATTAAAACATCACTGTGTGACTTACAGGGTGGATATCTTTTAATAATAATTTAAGTGTAAAATTAATACGTAGGATTTGCTTTTGTGCTAATGGAGCTCACTAAACTCAAATGCTATATACCACCTCTTTTAGAGCCAGTGGTACATCATGTCAAAACTCAAGCATGTCATTCTCTTCTTAACTTCGTTCCTGATTGAATTCATACAGACTGAGTGTTAAAAGATACACAGCTAGTAGACTCTTTCCAAGGCATTAGGAGAATGATTCATTCTGGCATAGATGGCAGCCTTCTAAGCATATAATGAACAACAAAAAAGAAGCTGTCTTTATAAAAGTTCTTTCTTCTAAATTGCACTACAGACTGTATTGCACGGTTTGTTTTGCTTTGTTGCAAGTTATGTCTCCTATTGCCACTCTGTGGACAGCGTTTTGTAGTAGTGATACTACTGGGAAATGTGAACCCTGAAACACGAGTTGCAAGTTACTATCTGTGATGCTGTGCAACTTGGTCTTGCTTTGCTTTGTTTTATCATTCTGTATGATGAGGGCAATAGTGTCTTTTTAAAATGTTACAACCAGTTAAAGTTGCTGATAAGTGGAAAAAAAACCCTCAAAACCCCAACAGCTTAAGTTTATGGGAAGCTTAGAAAAATACATAATTTTTGGTTAATTTTCTTATTAATGAAAATTAAGTCTTGCATAGCAAGATGTTATTCAAAACATCTGAAATCCATGTGCAACTAGAAGTAGGCATTTTGCTTACATCAGCTATGAAAAATAGCAGAGTTGAGAATGAATGAGATGGAATGAAATTGAAAACTATACCACATTTGATTTTCTCTCAGCACAGAAGTTAGGGCTGGGAAAAGTTGGTAATTGCAAAAATCTAGCAGTTAAATTTTTATGCTGTTTTAGGTGATTTTGTGACCCGTTCTGTAAGAACTTCTTCACAGGTATGTTTCAAACAAGGCTATCATTTAGCTAGTGCATATGGAGTCTCTGGCAGTGTGCTCTTCATACTTTCTTATTGTGAATATGGTGTTCACAGGTACTCAATTTTTTATTTTTTTTTAAAGTGGATGTTTCTTTCATTCCATCCTCGGCTTGCCCATTTCCTAGATATACTAGTTATCTGCAGAAATTAATGTAGTGTTCTGAGAGGTATTTCTATGATAACAACAGAAAAAAAATCTTTGTGGGACTCTTCAGTAAGAAGGGAAAATAAGCTCCCTATGTTTCATAAATAATATTATAAGAACACATTAGTTGTATTTTTTTTTTCTTAAAAAAATATCCTTTTCATTAATGGCCTTACCTTTAATCATTGGCCCTTGTGGGAAGTTGACAAAATTATGGTTTTCCCATTAATATGGATAGATGGAAAAGAAAGATGAGAGCCACTAAGCCACTGTCAGGTAGAGTCTCTGATGTGCTGCGCCCTATGAAAATTCCACCGACTCATCTTTTTCTGCAGTCTGACAAAGTAAACTGTGTCATTACAAACTTGGTAATAACAGACCAAGTTTTTGCACTCAATAGATTTCCTAAATTGTGTTTCAGAAACAGAATGCTTAGTGGCCATGTACAGTAATACTCCTGTTTTCTAGCGGCTGTATTCAGGGTCAGTTGAGTAATACTACGGGGATGTATCAGGATTAGTCTTGTCACTTAGCTTTCATGTGAGGGCACAGGTACTTACGCAAGGGTCATGTTAAGAAGGGAGAGCAAAAATTCCACGCAGTAGATACTCAGGAAGAAGGTTTGTAATGAAGCTACATGTTTGGTACACTTTATTATACAAAAAAGTAGGCACCTCTGAAGATGAGTGAACAAAGCAGGCCTCAAACAACCCAGAATCTCTGTTAAACTTTGAAGATCATGTGAATTCATTCCCATTACTTCTTTGCTCTATTCTACGTTTAAGTTTTTAGTGAAACTTCTTAAAATTCTGTACTAACTGATAGTTGACTGTGTGACTGTCTTGTGAATCATTATTTTACCAGTTTGCCATACCACTGACATTGAAATTCAGTTGGCTTGTTCCTAAAGACATTTTTATTCTTCTAGTCTGCTGAGCTACCTCGGGTACCTGCTAAAATAAGGAGTGCTTTAAATTAGTTCTTCTACTTGGTGGAGTAATTTAATTTCTGCCTTCACCATGTGATGGCATTAAAGAAGTAATGCAATTTTATTAAATACTTTTTGTACTGTGTGAAGATGTGTCATAACTTGAATTAAGCATGTTCAAGTATTTTTACCAGCTGTAGAACTTACTTTAGAGAATAAATGCTTTTGCTTTATATCTGCTACTAAGTTTTGTACTTTTGTGGCACTGTGATTACAACACTGAAATGAGTATTTCATTGGTTATATGGTGTATAGATAGCCAGAAGAGAAGATACCAAGATTTCTGGGTCGCGCATGGTGACCTGTGCAGGGTAGGGTTCTGCCCATGTTAACTCAGATTCAAGATAGAAATTACTACATTGAGTCAGACCAAAGATTCACCTAGCCCTGAATCCTGTCTTCAGTAGTGGCCCTAGCAGGTGTTTAGAATATAAGGATAAATCAGCCATGTAATTGTGTTTTCTCAGTATAGTCTTCTTGGTTCTGAAAGTCTGTGCCATGGAGGTTTTCCTAGCCAAGGGTGGTAGCTTTTTACTAGACCTTGATGCCTTTTTCTTTGAATCCATCTTACTGGTTTTTGAGTCTGTTTAACTTATGGCCACAGGATACTGTCAGTACTGAAGTTAAACTGCTTAATCATAGACCAACTGAAAAACTTTATTCTAATGGAAAAGGTTGGTCAAGGAGAATACAATTGAACCAGTCTTTATTAACCCTGCATTTCAATTCTGTTTCGGATGTGAAGTTTGGATTGTGGGTATCGGGGACAGTTTCCTGCCAACTAAAATGCTCCATCATTTGGATGCAGTAGGATTTGAACAGGTATTTTGATAATGAAGATGAATTTACTGGTGAACATTTGCTAAAGATAGATAGTAATATTTACCCTGAAGGCAATAACTTTTGGTTCTTCTTCCTTATAGAGTAGTGTATCCTTTAATCACTAGATACACAAGCAGTCAGTGAGTTTTTATTTCCTTTAAGAAGAGGACTTTCCCAGGACTGCAAAGGGTTCTTTAAGGTTGTCGTGTACTACCCTTTTCTCTGGAATGGTGTGTATTGAAAGTCAGTGTGATATGGCACATCACACTTGTGTTAGTTTTGATATTATTGCTAATGCATTCTGGCAGCGAGAGTTGACAGCTGGAGAACCTAGGTATGTATGTAGTATATGTTAGTTAGCTCATGCTGAAATCTAAGTAGCTGTATCGTTACTGCTAAAATTATCTTTGTTAGGTTAAGCCTAACACATGTTGCAACCAGATCTTCAGTTTGGTATTGGCATCCCTACTTTCTGGGAAGAAAACCAAGTAATGAAAACAAATACGTTTGTACACTTCAAAAGAACTGCTCCAGATCAGAGAAACTTTTGACTAGGGAGACAGTGTACAGGTGCTATTAAGTCCTGTCTTTGAAGTGACAGCTTTGGAGTGGGGGGGGAGGGTGATTACAGAGCAGAAATTGAAGTTATCAAAACAACTTGAACCTCCCTACTTTTGTGAACATCTTGAATGCAATAGCTGTAAATAATTAAATTGTGTTTTTCTCTTTAGAAGACACCAAGAAGGATAACTTGAAACACTCTTGACCCCTTCACTTCGAATTTCTTGACTGCACTACAAGCAACCAGAATGTCGGGGGCTTCAGTGAAGGTGGCTGTTCGGGTCCGGCCCTTCAATTCCCGAGAAACCAGCAAAGAATCCAAATGTATCATCCAGATGCAAGGCAATTCAACCAGTAAGTCTATTTTAATCTCGTAAGGGAGTCTTCTCCCTTCCTACTTAATCCTCTCTTTTTTGTCATACTAAATTGTGTACATTATATCATCTAGAATTACTCTCTTGGGGTGTCTTCTCTTCTGTGGCTGTTGTTACAAACTAGATTGTCTCTGAATTTGACTAGAAAGTCAAAATCATGGGTATCTTGATTTTGAATGCAGTTGTTTATGGTGTTTGATTGTGGCGAGTTGAGAATTCTACAGAAAATTTAGAATACCAAAGTGAAAATCTTTTTGTGAACTTCGGTGTGGGGATTATCATGTGGACTGACAGATACAGGGATATGTTGCAGACCACCACATGACAATTGTTGTGGTATAACTCCTGCTCGGGTCTGGTGCTTTAGTTCTTGGTGTGCTTATTCTGCAGCCTGTGCCTTTGTTCAGGAATGTAATTTGAGTGAGAAAGCTGAGGGGAAAAGGGTGTCAAGTTTTATGCTTTCCAGATTAGATGTCCGAACAACAGCAAAATAACAGACTACATAAAGTCATCTTATTTTCTAACCAATTAGAAGTGTTAGGGTTCTTAAATAACTATTGTGAGTCTGATTTGGAGGAGGAGACTCTTGTAGGGGAAACTGAATATGGGCACATCATTTATTGACTGATTGGTTTTGTTTGTTTTTTTTTTTTTTTTACATGATTCTTAAGGTCAAGGCAATATTAATACCATTTGCTGCAGTGTCGTTGGTTGTGTAGACTAATAACTATACCTATAAACTGCTGCTCTTACTGTAGTTTTTCATTGTTAGGTGATCAAGTAGAGTCGTCTTGTCTGTAGCTGTAGGAAGTAACACTCCAAGAGCACCGAGTTACTTCTCTGGCTGATTACTTAAGTATTTATTCATGTTTGTTAATACAAAGGAGGTTTCATGCAGGCTCCTCCCTTTGTTTAGCCAAGGTTGTACTTCAGCCTGCTTCTGCAGTGGAATTTAAGTCCTGGTTGTGGTCACTTAAATTATATACAATGTTTGTTTTCACTGGAAGAGAGGCATCACACAGAAGAGGGCTTGCTTTTCAGTGCAGTAAATTCTTACCTTCAGACCTTACGTGGAATATTACCTGAAGAAACTTTTTTCTTAGTTGGGTTTCAAAATTTCCATTTAAAATGAGGGGAATGTGTAGAAGTCATCTCATGTAGAAACAGGTGCTTGTATCCCAACGTTGCCTGCCAACTTTAAGACCAAACCAGCGTAGAATGGAAGAACTATAGAGTATTAGATGGCATTTGTTACAGAAATGCCACCAAGCTCTGAACTACAGCAGCAGCAGCACTGAGTGCCACTGTAATAGGTTTTCTTGCTGCTGTCATGACATGACAGCTATAATTTTAGATGCCTAAGATTTTTGAACTCCACAAACCTGTGGAAAGAGCTTGTTTGTGGTACAACGACAAGGGCGATCAATCTGTCTAAGTTTGAAATGTGATATAGAAAAAAGACACTGGTTCTGTTTCTGAATGCAAGAACTGCACTACAAAGGCACTTAACATTTTCAAGAAACTGCACTGGCTTTCAAGAGGAAAAAAATACTTCCTTATTCATCTAGTTGTAAATTTCTTTACAGGTTTGCTATATTTTGTGCTCTGGAAATGTTCTAATCTGTAGCCTTCTATTTGAGTCCTATGGCTCTGATACAAGACGTGTGATATGAAAGATGGTCAAGTTTAAGTCATCAGGGGCCATTACAGACTGCGGGAAAGGAATCATCAGTTGCAATAGTTACATGTTCTTACAGTCTGTGGGCTACTTTTTCCCTGTATTTCCTTCTTAGAGGAGAAATACAGAAGAAAGCAGTAGACAGAGGAGTAATTTGACTCATTGAACAGAAGAGGATCATATAATATAATACATGAATAAGGCATTGTTTGGTGGGGAAAAAAACCTAAGCAGAAATCTTTTCTCCAAAGAATATTCCTAATGAAGTTGTCTGATGCATGGAACTTCAAGCTGAAATTCTTCTGATGTGCTTTTAGGCTACATGTGAGATTTGGGGGCATAAATACTTTTGCTATTTCTGCCAAGGGTTCTTTCTTTTTCGTGATCCCGCAGTCTTTGCAGCCTCACAGTTATATTATTGAACTCCTTATTATTAAGGTCTGAACTTGTTGGCTAAAAGCTGACTACAGAAAGTGACGTTAGTGTATCTGACTGTCATACCTGATGCAGCAATTTCAGAATAAAGGGAATTCAGTAGTAATTCTAGCCTATGGAGTTCCTGTTTCATACCTTCAAATGTTCTGGTGAGAGGATCAAAGCTTAGGTATCTTGCCTCTGAGAAGTCAAGTTGACAGGAGGCAAATCTGAGAAGTCAGGTTGACAGGAGGCAAATCTGAGAGGCTGGTGATATCTTGGGTAGTGACTATTTTTAGCCTCCAAGACAGTTAAAGTTCCCTTATCTCGGAATTAAAGCTTAATGGACTGTTGTGATGAACAGGATAGACAGCGTGAAGTCTGATAGCTAAGAAGGGATTTTGACTGTTACTTGAACGTTAATTCTTTATGTATTGGTTGGCCAAGCTATTCTACGAATCCTTTGTGTGTCCTGAGTTTAAATTTTGTCTAGGTCTTGAGTTTTGTAAATGTATTGGCTGATACAGGCAGAGACTACAATAGAGTGAAACTGAGGCTAAGTGCTTAGGATTATTTTAAGGAAAATGGTATAGAGATACAGATAATGAAGTGTATCATAGGTGTACTCCATTTATGTTTTTTTTAATGAATATATGAAAAAATGAGTGTTTTTTGACATCCATCATGAAGTATGTTCCTGAAGTCTGAATGCCACTAGGGTTGTTACCTGACATGCTGCTTTTGTTTGTCAGGTTTTGTGTGAATTTGGCTGTTTACAGCTTTTGGGACTGCCAGCAAAATAAAACATCCTCCTGGGATAGATAGCTTATTTTCAATTTTGTCACACAGTTTAACTTTGCCTTAGAAGCAAAATAAGTGTAATTTTGTTGTGAACTTGAGGTCTGCTACAGAAGTAACTTGTTATCCTATCTAGCTTTTAAGTTATTTCCTTGTAGAAGATCAAGGCCTTTAGTCAAGACCCATAGTAGATCTCCATCTTTATAATTTCTTAGTGTTTAAAATGATAATGTAGCTGAATACAGTTCTATATATGTCTTGCCCTCAGAGAGTTCTTACAAAGGTCTTTAATGCACAGTGTTAAGAGCACTTACTGTGAGTAACTGGGACTTCTGTTTTTCTGTTGGAAGAATGCAAAATATAGGAATTTTGAAATTGGTACTTGAAACATATTGTTCGTCTTTTTTTCTTGGTCTACTATAGTAAGATGACAAGACTAAATTTTTTTTTCCCCCTTTATGGTCGCAAAGGTATTGATCTGCAGTAATATAGTATCTTGCACTTAAAGAATTGTCAGTCTTTGTTTTTAAAATACATGTTGCAAAAATGAAATTCTGCAGTCCAGCTGAAGTCACATGTGCTGACTGCATTGAGGGGCTGGTATTTTGGCAGAAGACCTGTGCTACTCGGGTCATATCTAAATGCAGTTGGTATCCATTTAAATGGTATTGCCAAAAGTTCTTCAGTGGAGATGGGACAAGAGGGGGTAGGAGAATAGAAGATTATAGAGGAATTCTTAAAGACTTCTTAAATCCTTAAATCCTACTACTTAAGTTAATTAGGGAATGCAGAATGCTTTCCAAAGAAGAGGTAATGTCACCATCGAATTACTAATTAAAAAACCCTACCAAAACAATAACTGAGTGGGATTAATTTAAGAAAAGACCATCGTTGTTTTTATTATTCTCAGTTAGAAACAATCTTAAGACACACAAAATTTGTTTTCAAAAGCACCTGATCTGCAAGTGGATTCAATTGACCTAAATGTTTTGTTTTCAATTTGAGATATGTTCTGAAGAGCGTATCTATATTGTCCATTGTACAGAGGTCACTAGTAGACACGAACTTATGCCTGTAAGTCTCATGTGCACATACCCACTCAGGACTAGGCACAGAATAGCTGTGTTTGTAGCATTGGCCATAGCGTAGTCAGCCATGCTAGGGTTCCTGGTGAGAAAAGAGAAAAGTTAGTGGGCTCTGAGGACTTTACATATTGACAATTAATTCCCTAGGGTGATCCCTCTGTTAGTGGTCCTTACTGTCAGTTAGCTTGATGTTGCCTAATGTATTCTTTGTTTCATAGTCTGCTTCTTACAGAAGATTTTCAAGTGAAACTTGGCATCAGTGGACTTTTAAGTTGCTTTTTGTGGTGGTGGTTTATTGATAAAATCCCAGCTAATACTGGAGAAGAGTGAAACTTCTGAAATAACACGTTTGTCTTTTCCTCTGCAATAACTTTGTTTAATTTTGTCAGTTTTAAATAAATTTGAAAATTTATCTGTTTTAATGTTTTCTTTAAATTACTGGATTGGTGGTTTATTGTGCTGCAGGTCAAACTCACAAGCAGCTTTTTGAAATGAGTAATTCAAGAACAGAACGTGGTTGTCAGCATACCTTGATTGAATTTGTTTTGTCTTTAACTCCTGCTTTTTCATATTTTTTTTTTGCTTGGAATGATTTATACCAATGCATCTTACCCACAATGTATTAATTACTTATTTCCTGCCCACTTCATTAATTCCTGGTTTTTGTGGTGAGTGGGAAAAAGAATCTGCTGTATAATACATGGGATGAAAGATGAGCTATAGATCTAAGAGTGTGTCAGTTGTCCTTGTACTCATATCAGCTTTTGAAATGCAACAAATAAAAACAATGTTGGCAGCTGCTGCCTTGGGTTATTGAAAGGAAAAACTAAGCTATTCTGTGCCTAAACACTTCCTTGGTGTTGAGTTTTATCTGGGGTTTTCTTTGGTTGGTTGGTTTGGGGTTTTTTTTTTTTTGCTTGTCTGTAAATAAATAATGCATAAATGAAAGCAAATTACAATGAAGAAGAGGTTCAAGCTAGTAGCTACAAGACAGCATTTCGATATCTCAAGCTAGTAGCTACAAGACAGCATTTAGATATCTATCACTAGCAGAGTCCAGCTACTTTTTGTTCTAAACCCCTAAATAAGTATGTAGAAAGCTAAACTAATGAAGCAGGGAAGTAAGGAAGTATCCTACTTGGAATATGTCCTCTGCAATTGATGTTGCATTAATTGTGTGCTAGATAATTGGAAATAGGTTTTAGCATCTTGTGGGTGCTGGTAACAGAGTAACACAAAGTTCTCAGACTATAGTTCATCTGAGTTTATTGTATATTCTGGTTTGCCATAAACCACATTAATGTAGAAATGCACCTGCATGGTCTAGATTATCTTGAAAGATAGGAGTGCAACTGGATCCTCAAGTTAGGACTGAAAATTACCTGATTTGGATTTTAACTCAGTAATAGTCTCTGTGGCTTTGTAATGCAGGTTCTTTTGTGGATTGCTTAAGGTATTGGATGATTAATGAAAATAGCCACAGTGGAGCAGTCCCATCTGCCAGTAACAATAGTCACAGCTGCTGCCATAGACATATGGCAGTTAGGTTCTCAAGCAGGCATCCTTGGCATCAGAAAAACTTCATAAGGCATTCTGGAGTTAATTTGTAGAGGTTGAAGAAAAAAGTATTTTCTTCTAATGTTTTTTTTTTTTCACTCTAAAGTTTATAAAATGCTGGTCTAAAAAAGATAACAGAGAAACATTTAATTTGAGTTCCTTTTCTGTTTAGTTTTTTTCTTTAATTTCTTATTTTTTCTTTTAAGATGTGTCCTGCTTTATGCAGTTGTACTGGAGCAAAATAAAAATGGATGAGAAAGCAGGACTAAACTTAAAAGGCTTTGATTTATGGCTTGTTTGTCTAAATTAGTGATATTTGAAATATAATACTAAAATTGCTGATATTTGAAAAGTAATACAAAGGTCAAAAGTATTGAAAGGTTCATATAGCAAGGTATTTGGCCCATCAGTAATTCAGCCAGTACGTTATTGTTATACAATGACAGTGGATATTAAATTTTGCCTTTTTCATTGTTACCTAGCTCTAAAAAAGTAGTAACCTCTTTCAAAGAAGCTTAATCCTAAAGGAGGGGGGTGGTGGGGAAGCATGGCTTGCTGATCTTTTCTCTCTGATCTAATCTTCAACTGTTTTCTTAATGAAAAGACACACTGAATGGTAAAGAAACCCCACTGTGTATGCCTTCAGGACAGTAATAAGTTTGGGTGTTTTTTTTTTTCTGCAGTAGTATTCTGTAAGCATAGCTTGGATGGTTTCACAAAGGAACTTGTATCATTGAAATAATCTTCGGTCTAAATTACTGATGAGAAAAGTCCACATAAGAAACTGGCTTCTCCTTAGACTAGCGCTGAGTACATGTAGATAGTAAAGTAATGGGAGTTTATGTAGCATATGCTACGTAGGTAGAAAAGGCAAGCAAGAGTTCATTGTAGTTGTCTTATCTAATAACTCTTAATTTTTTTTTCTCTTGATGCATTTTCAGTGAAAGTATAGAATAGGTGGGAGTATTCATTCTTGTAGATAGATCTAAGTCTTGACTCTCAATCTACCTTCTGAAAATGAACAATTTAGGTATCTCAAAAAAATAGCATACCTCGTTTCTGATGACTTGTGCCTGCCAAAAAGCATTGGTTCTTAAAGCATGCCTTGTGTAGTGTTTCTACCACATACAGCTTGTTTTTCTTTTTAGTTTCTTCCTTTTTTTTTAAATTTAAAAAATTTAAAATTTAAAAAAATTTAAATTTTAAAAAAATTGTTTCCAGTTTTTGTGCTTGTATCTTGCATGATAAGGTTGTCTTGGGAAGATAAACAGCAGTGGAGGAAAGTCACTTTGCACTACGCTGATTTTTCTGGTCTGTAAATCCTCATAACTGTGGTTAAAACTAAATGAATGCTTGTCCAATATGTTAATACTACATTGCAGTCACGGTAGATGTGTTATCAAAACAGGCCATTTTATGAGAAGATAAATTGTGTGTCGTGGAGGATGTGTGAATTGTCTTGCAGTTGAGGTTGAATTGGGAACTGGTTTGAAAGACAAGTCAAAGAAGTCACAATAGTAGAGGTTACCCACGTTCTTTTCATGACTGTCCTGATACCAGTTACGACATTTGTTGCAAGTCCTGTAACAGGCAAGAGAAGTCTTGAATGCCAGTTTGTGTCTAACAGAAAATGGAGACAATTGCTATTATCTTTAAATAGTTGTTCCAGGAGTGGAGTTTGGCGGGGAGTGGTTCTTGTTTCTTCAGTTTTTTTCTGACACTATGGGTTGTTCTAAGAGTGAGAATTATAAAATGGTAACAGAGGTAATGCTGAACGCAGACAGCAAGCAAAGACTCTATATATGAACATTAGAGCTCTCTGTGTTTTGCAGGGTTGGGGTTTCTTTTGCTTGTCCGTAAGTCTGTCTTAATCACTGTCTCTGAATGCCCTACAATATTGGCAGTTCATACGTTTTGTTACAAGTCTTGAATATTTTTTTGGAGAAGAACAAAAACCTGGAATTTTTTTAGGTGCTGTTTTTTTTTCCTTCTAGAGCCTTTCTCATGATTGTATAAAAATAACTTGAGAAGTGTTAATTCTGCACACTGTTTAAAAAAAATAAATCCATTTCGGAAGATGACTTCAGGGAGGTGGGAGAAGATGAACATTTAATGATTTTTTTAAATGTTAGAGGTACAAATAATGGGCCTGGAGCACGACTGTGGGATGTTCCAGCTAATGTTAAATGCAGTTGGTCTACATTGCAAAAACTGTTATGGAGTTAGTATAGAGCTATAGTAGAGAGAGAGAAAATTGCTAATGAAACCAGAGAAGTTTTCTGTCAGTGGTTGTTGGAAACTGTGTGAGATACTGCCCCTTCAGAATTAGTGCCCACTGACACAGAACTAGGGCCTTAGAGATGATTCTTTTTATCAAATGCTTAAATAATGTGCCACCTTTCAGTATGCAAGTATAAGTAAAGAAATTGCAAATTGTCAGTGGGAACTACTTTAAGAATCGGATATTTCCGCTACATGAAGATAATGAGGCTGGCAGAACTGACTACCCAGGATTCCAGAGCTACATGATGTCCTCTTAATGTAGTGCTGGTATGTGTCTGAACATCAAAATGGCTTTTGGAGAAGGCTATTGGCTCTTGGAGATGTAGTCAAGTAAAAGCAGAGGGTGAAAGGAGGTATTGTTTTATCTGCCTTGAAGCAGAAAACGTTTGAGGAAAGAATTTACCTCAACTCCAAGTACTTAGCCAGCTACATACATAGACCTGGCATGCTGCTTCTGCAGTAGGACATTTTCAGGTAATCAGTTGACAGTGGAAGTTTTGGAATAGTTTTGGTTCAGCTTTTCAGATAGGTAGAACAGTATGGTTTGACTAGCTCCCACTTGGTGCAAAGCCTGCTGGCATGCTGTTCTCCAAGAACACCAGCTGTAGGGATGGTATTTATAGCACTTGGATCTGTAAGAGCAGCTGAGGAGGAGAGCGGCTTTCTAGCAGCTTCTGTGAGCAAGCATTTGCCTAGCTCTGGTGCTATTGAGCCTAACTCCCTCCCCCATCCAACCTTTCTCCCAGTACAGGATTGAAATTCCACAGTGGGGAGAGAATCCGGTTGAATTCCAAATGAGCTGTTCTTAGCTTCTACTTGGTTTCCTTCCCTTTTAATGATTTGAAAAATGCAAACAATGCTTTGAAAAGCAAGCACTGCTTTACAAGCTGGAAGTGTCCATTTCCCTTCATTTATCTCTTATAATAACAACCCTGAAAGTCTGTCTTATAAAAACAGTATAGCCATATATCTGATTGCAACGTATGCCTAGGAAAGAGGCCTGTATTAAACGTGTCTTTGGGGCGTTACTCACGTTCCAGCAAATAAGGAATGCCTGCTCCACCCTACTCTCGGTAAGGAACATGTTCTCATTGTTGTCATTCCAGTCTACAGATGGCGCAGATATATTTTCCAGACTCTGCATTTTAAGAGACTGTATATTTAATGTTAATTTGGTCTTGTGGAGTCAATTCTGAAAGCCCCAGATCTTTTATATTGGTTACATTGATTACTCAGACATTGTAAAATAAAACTACTGCTTATATTGATTCGAGTAGAGTTTGAAGAAGGCACAGAAATGAATTATTTGGTATTTGTTTCCCTGTATGTTACCCCTTCCGAAGTTCTGTGTAGACTAGCATGTCTTTTGAAAATTTCTGCCTATTCCATTACCAATGATTAATGAGAACAAAAGCAAAGACAGGACAGTGCCTTTTATGCTAGCTGTTATCACTTGGTATGCGTTGGCATTTGTAGGGAATGTGTGCTCTGTGTAGGTTACTGCTGCCACTAGGAGAATTGTTGAGGCTGGTGTGAAGCCTCTTTTGCGAGATGAAACCTGATTTTATTTCATATGTAGAAATTAAAGAGGCTTTGTGCCTTCAGCATCTTCAGATGTGGTAGCAGTATGGGAATGGAAGATGTAAATGACAGAGCAGGCTGTATTGCACAAATGATGGAAGTTCAGTTTCTCCAGTTCCATACCTGACTTTTGCCATTACTGGGTTTTATTTCTGATTGGGAATTAATACTTTGTTTGGGGGGTATGTGTTTTGGTGTTTTTTCTTTTTTGTGTTTGGGGTTTTTTGTGGGGTTTTTTTGTTTGGTTGGTTTTTTTTGGTTTTTAATCTATTAGTCTGTCTCCTCCTGCCCCAGCACAGACTGTGTATCAGCTAATCCTAGGATTTAGCCCAAGTTAATTCTGTCTGCTGGTGTTTATCTGAAGGGCAAACTGCAGCTAGCCTGTTCTTCACTGGAGCACCCTACAGTGACTAATATGTGGCATGTCTGATGGCAGAATGCCCTGTAATATGATTCTGATAGCTAACAGAGGTGGAGCTGTTGAATCTAGTGATCTGATTTAAAATGCAATGAGGGATAAGAGAATAATTTCAATTCCTACCTCTTGTGTGCTTCGTGCTCTGTCTCGCTATTCCAAGACCTTATTAGAAGGATTTGATTGTACCCTTAGATACTGAACTGCAGATAATTTCTAACCTGCAAAATTTGTGACATGCTGAGGAGCAATGCTGACTGGGGTGAAAACAGATTAGGTTTGGACTGCAAATTCAGTGCCATAATCTGATATGAGATTTAAGTGCTTAAGAAGTAGTTTTGGACATTCTTTGTGCCTGCAAAAAATATATATGTGGCTGAGTAGATGGGAGTGCAATGTGGGGACTGATCTTGGCCCAATTTGCTTGCATTTTTTTTTTTTTCCTTTTTATTCTGCACCCC
>JANZLQ010000001.1:5301643-5380222 GCA_026212715.1 Elanus axillaris
CCCCCCCCCCAGGTTTCCCACTGTCTGTTTATGTAGTTAGTTTTAATGGAGAATGGAAGTGTAAATCCAGACATGAAGGCTTGAAGTGGCAATATGTTTGTGTATATGTTTAGGAAGGGGTGAGAACGCAGAGAATGCTGCTTCCAGTTGAAAGTATCTTAAAAGACTATAACTTTGCATTAGCTCTGTTGTGCTCCATGCTCTGGTTACAGCTGTAACATAAAGTGCATATTTGAAGTGTGCTTTTTGAATTTCAGCTTCAAGAAATAAAGATTGGATTGTAAGGCAAAAAAGTTCAGATGTCTGGAATGACAAAATGCAAAATAGTATGTCTTAAAAAATAAAATACATGGGTACTGTTGCAATAGTGAAGTGGTCTTTCAAAGTTTGCTAGCAGTTTTTGCTAAAATGATAAACTAGCAATGAATTTCATGTCATAGACTTGAAAGGTTGAAAGTGTATGTTATTTTTGTGCTAGCTGATAAAGCAGATGGTGGATGGTATGAAAAATTTTAATTAAGGAACAAGTAGGATGGACTGTGGAAGTGCCTTATGCCAAGAAGTGAAGTTGCCTGTTGAAGTAAGAGCATGTTAAAATCCAAATGTTTTGTGGAGATTGGTTTGTTACTGTTGATACAGCACATCTAAAATTATAATTCCTTCACTGATTGTGCTTGTGCTTTCTCCCTGTCTTTTATTAGGCTGCATTGCTCCTACTATATATTTCTCCTGTACGAGGACTAGTTAGTTAAAGTATGTGGGTCTTATGTAAAGATGCAAAATTTTAGATTATTTGGTGTGAAGAAATTTGTTTTAAAACTGTTGGTTTCCTTACCTTTTGGTCAGTGGTACATAAACTCGTACGCTTGTAGTCACAGGTGTCAGAAAAACCCCACCAAACTAAAACAGCTAAGCAGCTAAAAAGAATTGTTTAAATTATTTGAGCTTCAGAGAATATGTGGTATAGCTTACTATATAACTGTAAGGAGAAATACGCAAGCTGTGTCTCTAGGTTGGGATGGCAGTGTGTATTAAATGAACTGCTTCAAATTAAATGGTAATTCTGCATAGCTGTTTACGCAGTGCACTTTTATTTGAATTTTATATCAATTTATGACATGTAGTTACTTCTACTTACTCTATTTGCTTACAAAGGTAGAAAACCGATGCAAATATGTCTTAAGGTGAAGCATATTATTCAAAATTTCTGGAAATTAATAATTTAAATAAAGAAAAAGAATAATATGGGCATTTATCTCCCTCAACCAAATCAAGAATTTGTAGAGTATATATTTAAAATATGAATGTACCCATTCATTTTTCTCAGCCTTCCATCCCAAAAGTAAATGATGAACATAAACCCAAACAGTTGTTGCTGCTTTGATCCCAGAAGAGTTTTTAGACACTGCAGTAGGAAAATAGTGTCTTCAACTGTTTCATCCTTTCCATGTTTCTGAGTTGTCTAACCTTTTTCAGTAGCAGTGATACAGGAGATGGTGATTTTGTAAAATATCCCTTCCGGTAGCTGTTTGATGCAGAAACCTTAACTTGTGGAAAGCTGAAACATTCCACATGACCTAAGAAGTTGGCTCTTGGTGAAGCAAGGGGCCTGAAAAAGGGATTGAATTTCTCAGAATCTGTCTGCTTAGGCTAACTCCAACATTCAAAGTTGCTACGATGCCATGCTCATGGTAACTAATTATAGCTGCAGCACAAAGTGTTAGTGTCAGTTTGCAAACAGAAGAGTTAATTGCCACGTTGGACCTTTGAAATAGCAGATAAACAAATTTATTCTGTAAGATAAAAAGGCCATTAATGTGTTCCTGCTGTGATCGTCTGCCTTATTGCCTTTCTCATTTCCTGAGGCTCTGTAATTAAACCATTAGCTTGTGTACCATGCCGTGAGTCTGCTGTGGTGAGAGGAGATAGATGACAACCTATTTTATGATTCATTAATACAATTCATCTTGGCCTTGCATGGTTTAAAAAACAAACAAACAAAATAACTGGAAATCCTTTAGTGTTCTTGTTGGTATTGGAGACACTGGTAACAGTCCTCTTTTTAAATTCTATTTGTTTCCTTTTTCAGCTGAAAACACAGCTTGCTGAATAACATGGTACATAAAATCAATGTTGCCAACTCAAGTCTTATTTTCTGCACAATTGTTCCTTTTTTTTTTTTCTTTTTCCAGTTTGGCATATGAACTTATAGGATAAAGCTTACCTGTACTATAAGAAGTCTTTTAACTTCTCCAGACATATCCATTAGCTTCCTTTAAAGTAGCTAGATTTCATGGATTTGCTTGTCCCTCCAAAGATGATGTTTGGTGCAATAGGCACCTTCAGGTTAGGTCAGTTACTTCAGTTTGAGTTCCTGGTTTCTTAGCTGCCTCACCATGTTCTTTCAGGTGTCTTATCTCACATTATTACGTACCCGATTACTTGGTTCAAACTTGGACTACATCAGACATGACCGATGCTAGTAGCTACCCACTTGGTGTTCAGTGTTCCAAATGGAGAGGGTTTCAGTCCACTTGAAATCCGTTGAGGTTGTAATCTTAGATTTTCTCAGTCAGCTCCGCTGGATTCATTTGTACACAGACTGAGAATTCTGTTAAACCAGTGATTCTGAAAATTGAGGACGTAGACTGTAAGAAACAGGAATGGGGATAAATAGACTCCAGGCTTGGACTAGAAGCTGAGTGAAAAGGCTGTGACTGGATCACAGTAATGAGGGACAGCATGCAGAGTTCTTGGCAGCCAGGAGGTTTTCTCTGACCCGTTCCTGCTGCAGTGGAAGGTTTTGGCTAGGCAGCTGCATTCTCAGCCTCTGACAGAGCTGCCTTCTTGCACGTTATTCTCCCTTTCCTGATAAATGCTTCTCAAGATACGCTTTGCAAAAACATGCATCTTAGGAAGTAGTTTTCAAAATAGTGAGCTGAACATGGAACTTAGTGTGAAGGAGCTGAGGAAAGCCTGTCGAAGAAAATAAGAATCATAAAAATGGCTTTTAAAAAGAAAGGGGGAATCTTGCATAAATCATGGTGCCTGAACTTCACTCTTCACAAATGTGATCAATCAAATTTAAGCTTGAAGCAAGTAGGCTGAAGCTGTAATGGCAAGCTTGTAGTGCCTTCCCAGACACTAAGTGGGTTGCACAGCTAGAGATCATCTTTCATGAGTGGTCAATGTGCCTTTATGCACAGCGAGCCAAGTGGAAAAACTAGCTATTCTTCTGATTAAAAGTTTGGCTTCTTTGCTTTCTTTCTGGAAGTGGTGGACTTTTGTTAGAGATTTTTATTTTTTTTTTTTTTAAAAACAATTAATGGGAAGTGCGTATTTACACATTAAACCTGGTTTTGAATAACACTGAGATTTGGGTACCTTATTCTGTTTTCTGTTTCTGATGCAGCGGAATCTTAGAAGGGAATGTAACTTTTGTTTCCTTGGAGAGACCAAGTGCAGCTTTGCCTTGGCCAAGAGAAATGTCCTTTTTGCTTATAAATAACAATATAAAAATGGAAGAGAAAAAACTGATGAATACTTGCTATTTCACTGTTGATTCTAAGATGAGACAAATCAATCATGCCATGAGGTGAATAAGTGAGATCAAAGCTCCATTTTGTGATTGCATTTGCACCTTAAAGTGAAACTGCACTGGTGTGACATTGGGGAAACCAATGCGTGTTTTTAAATTGTGGTTGAAAATGTGTTTCCTTGTCAGCAAAGATGTAGCTACGCTTCTGCTTGTCTTGATTGCCTTCACAGTTTGCTGGGCTGGGAGTTTCCTATTTCCAGGACAACATTGCAAATGCAATGTACCAATGAAGGTAGTTGCTCCTCCCTTTCCTTAGCCCTGACTCCTCTCACAAGAGCAGTATCAAGAATTTGAGTTAAAATGATTTGCTGTTGAGTTTAAGCAACAGAATGTATATTGTCAGGAGAGGTGCTGGCAGTACATTTTTTCATGTACCTGCTTAGAATTGTTTTACACAGTACATCAGAATAGGTTCTAGTACGTAGGAATGGACTCTATTTATTACTGCTTTTTTCTGCTTTTAATGGTTAGATTACTTTCCCTTGAATTTATAGCCCAAAACAATTGAAGAAAATTATGTTCACCCCCAATGGTTGTTACATTGAACTAATGTGGAAATTTGTTTTTTATTTGTACGGCTTTTTTGGGTAGGAACTTCTGGGTACAAGGCATTACTTCTTCCTTACCTTTCAGAGCTTTGACGTTAAATAATTGAATGAGAAATGAGAAGTTGTTGAATTATAGCAGTCTGGAATACAGTGAAAGGAGAGAACTGATTTGAGTTTGGGGCAGGGGAGTTGTCTTCTGGGATCTGTTATTTGTTCCCTTTAACTTTAGAACTGGCTTAATAGTGTGTGCTGTAGATGTACTGCTGTTTGGTCAAAACTAGTAAAGGGAAACTAAAGCCATATGTGATTGCTTAGGTTACCAGTTTGTTATGTGTTGATGCCCATGTTGCTATCCAAAGCCACAAGCGTTTTTGCCATTTGATACTGTACTGGGGCAATGCATACTATTCATTGGCTTTGCATGTCTGTCAGCTTTTATAAAGCAAGAATGTCAGCACAAGGTGCATCCAAGTGAAGTGGGATTGGCCACGAGAAATGGAGTAGCAACTGTTGCTATTTGCAGCCCAGACAGTGATCTTTTCTCCACACTGTAATTTTGGACAACAGCCCTGCTCAGAGACACAGCATCTGGTAGAGGAGTAATTTAATTTTAATGGGGATGCTGTAGCCACATTTTCAGAGATTTTGGTGCAGCATGATGTTAAGTTCATGTTTGAAATTGTAAGAATTGTGGGTGTTACAATTTTTATTTATCACAGAAGGAAAGGGAGAAGCCCCCAGTCTCCCAAAGCATAGACTAACTGGCATGAATATGTGAGAAATAAGCATCCTTTGTTTAGGGTGACGGGTTTTGGGATGTAAATCATCCCCAGGAAGGCTGTTACCACCTTTGTGTAGCTTCTTTCTTTGTAGATTTTGTTTGCATGTATCATAATTAGTGTATCACTCCCAAAGGCAGATTGCTGCTTTAGGTGCAGATGGGTATGTGTAAATCTAAGGTGTTTCATCTAATTTTGATACTCTCAAGAGTATGCCTTTTTACAGTCCTTACTTATACAGATGGTGTTGAAAACAGCTGCTGGAAGTAATAGATTTAAGTATTTCCAGCACTGTAATACTGAAAAGAAGAAGGCGGTAGAGATTCACTTTGGCACCAAGAGCTGTGCTTATAAATTACCCTCCTTGGAATACAGAAACTACAGATGTTCTGTATGCCATTAAAATGACAGCCGAATCCATTGTGTATTAATCCCCTGCCCCAGGCAAAGGTTATAGGAAGCTGTTTTGTTGCTGGGAAAGAAAAAACAAACAAACAAAAACCCCCAAACAAAACAAAAGAACAAGCAAACCAAACCCAGCAACCTAAAAGGTATCTGGAAGAGCTTTCAGTAATTGTGGGGAATGTGCATGCGTGGGGCAAATATTGAAAGAATTAGAGGACCTGAGGAAAGGAAAAGAGCATAAAATTTACAGATGTACTGATATGAAGAGAAAACAAGTGGTGGTTTTTTTGAAAAACATGTTTATTATGGTACTTGTGAAGTGTTCTGTGACTGAACTCACCTGAAGGTTCTTAGATTCTTGTATATGAATACCTTGGGAAGAAGATCAAGTCGGGGATTGCAAGACCTGAAAAGGCAATTGGAGGTCAGCTTTTTGAATGGGACTTACAAAGGCTATAACATAGGAACTGAAGACATGCTTTTTTTCATTCTGACTTTTTTTGTGTGTCTGTGAACTTTATCATAGGGCCATCATGTATTACATGGAAGTTCCAAAGAGAAAAAAGTACACAAGTTGGTTGGAGGTCACTGTGGGATTCAGTGGCTGTACACACTGAGAACATTTACCAGTAATTTGGTTGGTTGAATTAATGTCATCCCATTAAAAAATCTGTCTGTAGGCTTTATGTATGTAAAAGAACATTGAAATAAACTATGCAGATAATGCCTGAAATGTTTGTAGGTCCAACTTTTTTCATGTCTTCTTCTGTGCTCTGAAAATACTGAGCTTCTTAAAGAAAATCCTTCTGCAGTGAGCTCTTGTACTGTACAACATATATTTCAAAATAGACTTGAGTTGTGCTACTATGAAATCATCAGGGATTCTTGAACTATTTGTGTTCCGGATCTTCCTTCTTGCTAATATCCCTCATCTCCTAAAAGCCTGTCCCATTCTAGAAGCCAAAAGACCAGGCTGACCTACTTGTGGCTTTCTGTCCAACTGAAGAATTTTGTTTAGCAGCAGCATTGCTTCTAGGAATTTATTTTCTTGACTCATTTCAAATAAGGTCTACAGAAATATAGTGTTAGGAAGCTGTGAGTCTGTTACTTCAGTCTCATTACTCCTGTGCAGTGTGGGAACTCTGTGAATATGCAGATTCACAGATTAATTTGAGGGTCAGCAAGCGCATTAATTGTGCTCCTAAATGGCAAGTTAGCTAAGAGTTTGAATTTTATTTCCTGTAGGTATTATCAACCCAAAGAATCCTAAGGAAGCACCAAAGTCCTTCAGCTTTGACTACTCTTACTGGTCCCACACATCGGTAAGTTCTTATACAGGAAAATTGTTTTGTCGTTGGGTTTGGCTGGGGATTTTCTTTGTGTGTTGATTGGCTTGATTCACCTGCATTGTCTTCTGATCATGCCATCCCTGTCAGGTGTCTCTGCACTGTCTCTCACCCTCATTCAGGTTAATAACTTGTCGTTGTATGCTGTCTTTTGCTGTTTGGGGGAGAGCAGAATGCTGAGCTGGAGTTTGATAACAAGTTGTAAATACTTGAAAGACTACTGAAAATACTCTCAAACAGTGTTCTTTTCTAAATCTGTAAAGGATGCGTGTAAACAACAGTTAATTCAGTTTTGCTCTTAGACATGTGAAAGTTGCTTGAGTTCCTACAGTTCAAGGAGAGAGATGTGGTCTGTGTTCCCTTGGCATAACTGGAAAAGACAGAGTAGTGATCCATGTTTCTGATTAGCTGCAAAAGCAATAAACTCTTCAACTAGCTCCTCTGCCCCACCCTCCTGTGAATTGGTGCTAAGGTCTTGCTGACTTCCAGTAATTGTTCTACAGCAGAACTGTGTTGTTCTGCCATCTACCCCTCCCCTGCCTTATTTTCCCAAAAAATATATAAAAGAAGCGATAATGCATTTCTCTAAGATTCATTTTAGTAACTTGGATGTTGCAAATAAGACTTAATATTTATGAGCAGATCTGTGGCCACCAAGCTTGTTTTCATGATGAAAAACTTGGATTTGTGCAGCTTTCTTACTGAATCTTCCAGAGCAGCCATGCAAATAGATTACAGGATCAGACAAACGCTGTGAACATAATTCCTGAAAACTATCAGATAAGCAGCATCAAGGAAAAGAAGTGATCTGATAAAACCTTGATTCCAGTGTTAGAATGTTAGCACAGCTACATTTGTCCTGATTTTAGGAGCAACTAATGTTAAAATCCGGTATTTCAGGAAGAGAGAGAATGTTAGATTAACATAGTCACATACAATGTAGTGGCATACTCCTACAAAATCAAGTTTCAGTGATATGTTATCTGTGCAGTCTCTTCTGGTTTGGGTAACATAAAACATCTGTGTAGATAATCATTAGTATGATAATTTTCTCAAGTATTTTTACCAAGGACTTTCCTTAAAAATCAAGAGAGGCCATCAGAAAAAAAGAGCATATACCCTGAATCCAACTTTCTGTCAGTATTTTTGTATCCTGTACCATGCCTGGAGCTGCATCTTGGATTGCCTCTTGTAAATGGATATTTGGGTCTGATCAGTACAATTCCTGAAATGTGCTGCTTAAAAAAATGGACAATGAATTTCTACAATTCATGAAGTTTTGTTTCAAACATGTTCTGTGTTTGCCTTGAGACCTGCAAGTGTATTCTTTTTGACATCTTTAACTTGTGATTTTTTTCATTGCACGTGCAGTGGTCCTGCTTTTCAAAATGTAACAAACTTTTCCATTGAGTGTTTGAAGGTGGTAACTTGCCTGATCCTTATACAGTTTTCTATTACTGGATGCATCTACAGTAGAGTTTTTGTTTGTTTTATCACTGAGCTAAATTGCTTTAAAGCAGTGCTTTTTTTTTTAATTTAATGATTTATTTCAGTTCTATTGCTAAACTTAAGTTTAGCCATAGAAAAATGTTCTGGTAAGTTGTCCTTGACTGGTTCAGCTACTTGCTAATTTGAAATATGTATTGACATACTTAGGGATTTTGAAGTCACCAGTGAAGTTGTAAATAGAAGCCTAGATTGGATTAGACAGTGGAATCAGCTGCAAGAGAAACTTGGTCATTTTAGTGGTTTGTTTACACTCTTTTTTGAGCTTGAAAAAACCCAACAAAATAAACCTGAGCAACTTACGCTTCTCTTTCCCCCCTGCTACACTTCAGAGCCATTGTCACGACCAGCCACCATGGGATTTTTGTAGCATCCAGCCCTTTATTTTTGTATTGACTCTCTGAACTCTACTTTTGATTTTCTCCCCCTGCCTCCCTCCTCCCAAACACCCTGAATCTTGTTTTTTGGTGATGTTGCATGAAACTGTTCCAGTTGATTGGTTGGTTTCTTTGTGCAGATTGTTTCCTCAGTGTTGGTGGAGTGATCCTTCAAGGTTTGTCATTGTTGCTCTTTTCCAGCTGTCACTGCCTTGGGAAAAAACTGCGTAAAAGCATGCTACACTTGCCTCTTGCTAAGGGATTGACTCACAAGATAAAAGTAGGAAAAAAAAACCAGTTGCTCTTTGAAATTATAGGATAAGACTGTATTTATGCTGTTTTCATGTCTTTTTCAGCCTGAAGATCCCTGCTTTGCATCTCAGAGCCGTGTGTACAATGATATTGGGAAGGAGATGCTGCTGCATGCCTTTGAGGGCTACAACGTGTGTATTTTTGCCTATGGACAAACTGGAGCTGGGAAATCCTACACAATGATGGGCAAGCAGGAGGAGAGCCAAGCAGGCATAATCCCCCAGGTAGAGCAAAGCCCAGAAAGGAGATTTGATTTATATAGCATTTTCAGACACATGCTTGCTGCTGTGTTCTTTTTATATTGCAGTAACAGTTAACAGAGAACCACAGCTTACTTCTGAAGTGAAAGAAATCTACTGGGGAGAAAGAGCATTATAAGTCATTTTCCCTCTGATACATTTTTAAAATTTTTTTAAAATTCTACTCTACACTCTGTGTATTTTTTCCTACATCCCATTTCTCCACTTCCCCAACAAACTGGTAAATCAAGGTGTCTTTCACTGGGTTTCTTGTCTCCTCTGACTTTAGCTAGGACAATACTTAAGCACTTTGTATTCAGTAGGAATTCAAAGGGTGGTATTACTGATGAACATGCTAGAAACTTTGTGTAGAAACAAGCTTCTCAAGGCCAAAAATTGAATAATGTATCTTGCTAAGAAATGAAGTGTATGAAAACTTTGGGAAAAAATATTTACAGCAACTAAGCACAGCCCAGTGTTATTTTCCCCTCTGAAATTTGTTTTTGACATTTGCCGTGAAATTTGAGTAAGTTGAGTTACCCCCACAAGAAATTTTGGCTGGCAACAATTTATGCTGTCGTCATGAATTTAGCCTTCTATAGGTGTTGGTTGTGTGGCACTTGTTCTACATGCAGGCCTTTCTCAGTGTGTAGGCGCTGACAGTGGACCAAGTTTGTTGGAAAATAATGTGTTCCTCCATTCCCAAAATGGAAATCTGAGACTGGGTTTCAATTTTGGTAAATAAATATGCTGGAAAGCTTGAGCCCTCATTCTGCTGCATGTTTGCAGTAGACATTGGCCCTGTTCCACAGGTGTGAAATAGACAATATGGAGCTTTGTTCTCTGTTAATATTGTGGGCATATGTACTGAGATAGGTTGCAAGTGTTGTGGTGATTAGCTTAAAATAATGTTGGAAGAGCTAATGTGATGAAGGACAGAATTGTTATATCTAAGCATTTTGGTTTTATTACAGTAATATAACAGTGTAACAGGTGAAGTGAGCTGAAAATCTTTGACAACAGCTTCATGCTAAATTTTTTTGTTGTAATCTTGATACTCCTATTTGTTTTTCTGAAACCTCAAATATGTACAAATTAAATGTTGCCGTAAAAAAACCCAACTTAATAATGCTCCTGTGACCCTGTTTTATTTAAAATGAAATATTGAAATATGAAATAAAATTGCAGATCTCTGTTCCAGAAACCTGTTTCTACTCTTACTCCTCTCTGTACCCATGCTTTTTAGTTTCCAGATACATATCCGTGGCTTGCCCACTGTTCATTTGTTCTTCCTTTATTACCTTAATTTTAGGTCTCTCACTTCAGTTACTTGTAGACAAGCACTCTTGAAGCAGTAGACCACTGATAGTTAAAGTATCCTTCATATGAAGATACAAATTTTGAAATAATTTCTGCCTATTGGTTTGAATCTGAATCCTGGAACTTCAGCACATCAAATAAACAGACTATTGTTTTTATGAGACTAGAAGAGGATTAAGGATTTTAATAATTCCTTTCTAAAATTACTACTTCCAATTCAGTTGTTATAGGCTTTTTCTGATTTTATAGTACAGAATAATAATATTGGTTAAACCTAGAACAATTGTTGAGATACTACATAAAATAAGGTTGAGTGATAGTGATGTAGAATTGAGATTAAGTATTTTCCAAGTGAAGCTGTATGTGTCTGATGTAATAGATTCTTTTTCTTCCTCTGCCCTCACTAAAAGCCAATTTAGTGACCTGTCATTGAAGTTACTTGTTATTACTCAGTAAAGGCTAATTTCTGACTCAGGTTTAATCTCTTTCCAGCTATGTGAAGAACTGTTTGAGAAAATCAATGACAACAGCAATGAAGAAATGTCATATTCTGTAGAGGTGAGTCTGGTGAGCAATTAAAGATTATCTGTGTGCTGGACATCAGACTGAGCTTAGGTGCTGCATTCTTAATGTTGCATTAAGAGGCAGGGTGGTTTTTTTAAGATTTATGTCTGTCTTGTTCGATGTTTGAAGGAAATGTAAATAAAACCTTTCTGGGAATTATTTTTTCCCCACCAGAAAATTAGTAGACCTTTACCTGTGTAGCAATTCTGACAGAAAAGATGGGCTGAAAAACCTGGAAATGCTTTTACAGGTGGTTTTGGGGGTGGGGTTTTTTTGTTGTTGTTGTGGTTTTTTGTTTTTTTTTTGTGGGTTTTTTTTTGATTGCTGGATGGAAGACTACATGTTTCTTGTCAGTTACTGTAGTAAAAATTTATAACCTGTTTCTCCACAGGACTTGTCTAGGATAGCTTAGTCACGCAGTCTTACCTGATATCTGTTAGTAAGGTTGGTTTACTAAAAATTAAAATAGAAAAAAATTAAGTTGTGCATACATAAGAAATTTGTCAGTACTTAATTAATCTGTATTATTATACTTACTTAGATTGGTTGGTGTTTAAAAAGTGGTTTTCACAGGCTATCATACTACAGCATTTCTTTTTCTCTTTTGTCTCCCTGTCCAGCTCCAAAATAAAACAAAAAGCAGCTGCTTCACAGAAACAGTATTTTCTGTCTTTTACTGTCTCCCCCGTTGCCCCCCCCCATCAGATTTAATGGCTTGACATGCAAATATGTTGCAGGCTTAGAAAGAAAGGAAGACCAAAAACTGGTAGAAGTCAAATGTGATTATTATTAATAAATGTGAACTCCAGTCATTACTGTCTCTAAAATACAGAACCAGAAAATGGCTAGTTCTGTGGCTTTGAATCTGTCCATTTTAACGCTTCATTTAATTGTATTTTATTAACTTTGGTGACTTAATGCTTGAATACCATAGGAATATCATGGTTAGGATTTGTGGATGAGAAGATTCCCACATTTTCGTGATGTTTTTTTCTGTTTGGTTCTTGTTTATGGTTCTGATTATGTCTCCAAGCATAGATTTGTGCATGTGAGAGAGAGGCTTAGTCTCTTTTACAATGGCAATCCAAAAGAATGAACATCTGACAAATAAGTAAAGAAGGGAGAGAGCTAGACAGAAATAATGACTGAAATGTATAAATAGTGTATTGTATCTTTTTGGGATATAGAATTAATTTTTCTGAATTGCACTTACACAAAAAGAGATCTTCAATCCCTAAATTTCTAGAACTGCTGCTTAGATCTATAATCTTTCCACAGAATGAAAATGAGTAACTTACTGCCTCTTTTAATATTTAATATCTTGACTGCTGCAGCTGCTACCTACCTGTTGGGCTGGGATAAGCCTAGTGCCATGAGAAACACAAAAATTAAAGAATGCATTTAAAAATAATCTTTGCTTTCTAATTTATTTCAAAGGGTGCAGATTTAAGATTACCTTAGTAATTCCTTAGACTCAGGAATTCAGCAGGACGTGGGTACAGTTTAGAATTGAGTTGCTTCTGCATACAAAGAAATTAATTTTTTTCCCTTCTTCATTTTGCTTTGGAGGTTCATATGAGAGATTCCTTGTAAGCAGACTCCTTTTACCATCTGCCTTTTTTGCGTCTTTAGACAGACAGTTTTGCTGCTGTGTCATATTAAAACTATTAAGATGATTGTGAACTCAAGAATCTAATTGTTAATTAAACACCAATGTTTTTTGAAATGGTTGAGGGATCTATATGGGTACAAGGCCTGCAGCTTGTGTTAGAGATGTGATGCATGAGACTAGTGACTGTTCTTCCCTTCTGCCATTGTCTCAAGCTGTTAAATGAACTGAGACACCCACCTACAGCTTCCTTGTAGCGGACTGGTAGAGTTTCTACCAGTAGCACTCTGAAATGCTGCAGAGCTGCTTGGAGAGGAAGCCTTAAGAAACACTAAATTGCCCATGCAAATTCCTGTTCTCAGGTGAGTTACATGGAGATTTACTGTGAGAGAGTCAGAGACTTGTTGAACCCGAAGAACAAAGGGAATTTGCGGGTGCGAGAACATCCTCTGCTTGGACCTTATGTGGAAGATCTGTCTAAGTTAGCAGTCACATCTTACACAGACATTGCAGACCTCATGGATGCTGGGAACAAAGCCAGGTTAGTGATGGTAGCACATTATATATTTTTCTCTCTGTTGTGAGGATATGTGGTATATAGCAGCAAATTTAAAGTATCTTCTGTGATGCATTGGCACTTTTAAAAAAAACTCGTGTCACATAAGGAGTATTGTTGAAATATGCCCTGATCAATGCTATTAAAAGGCTGAAATCAGTTTGTGTGGTGAAATAGTGATGCAAACTGCTGTATAGATATTTAAAGCTTGTAATGGCTTGAGGTGAAGTATTTAAATAACTATACTGGCTTTTGGATCTGCCTTCGCTGTGTACTATATCACTATATTGGTATAAACAAACGTGAACACAGTTTCCTCATTCATTCAAGTGATCAGGACTAAAGTTGGCGTTCTTGCTTTAGGTTCTGGTTCTTTAGTTGTTGTTTTTGTCAGCTGTAAGCTCCCTTTAACAGTGTGTGGGAAAGACTGACATAAATGTCACTTGTGTTTTCTTGAGTGAGTGTAAGGCAGATTGAGTACACAGATTGAGGAAGCTCTGCTTAAACTGTGATGAAGATGGGAGTAATTCAGGAGTGAAAAATCAAAGGGTTTGTTAATGGTATTTTATGTGGCTTGGTCTTGGTTACAGTGCAGAACATCAACTGTACAGCCTCTTGGTCTCGCTCTTCTACAGCTGCATTTAGCCCTGCAGGTAGTTGTACTTGCAGCATAGAGGCTACTGTTTTCTAAACAAGTATGTACCTGTTCATATTTCAGGACTGTGGCAGCTACCAACATGAATGAAACCAGCAGCCGCTCTCATGCTGTGTTTACAATTGTCTTTACTCAGAAGAAACATGACACAGAAACTGATCTTTCCACAGAGAAGGTATGTTACAGATAAGTGGTTTTCTGACTTTTTCACAAATCTTCCCTGCAGTGACTTACTCTTACTGACAGTAGGATGAAAAAGTGAGAATGAATTTTTTTTCTGGTGTTTTGTTTAAGGGTGAACTTGCTATGTTCCTTGACAGAGCCCTTTTATTTCTTAGGGGGTTTTGTTTGATTGCAGTTCTAAAAACAGCTAAATGGGGAGTATGTGCAGGAAGAGAATACGTAGACATGGGAAAAATATGGCTGTAAGGACTAGGTTCTATGGCAAGGGATATATGAAATAAGAGAAGTCAGTCGTCCCCAGTCTTGTTCCCAGAACTTTCTGTCGTTTTGCTTGTCAGTGCAAAGTATTTGGTTCGTTAGTTCTTTTCTTTGGGCACAGGAATTGGGATGAGTGAGACTTAGGCACTTTCTGGAATTTGTGTGTTGAAAGGAGGTACACTGTTTAGCATGGAACAGGTTTTTTTTCTGGCTTTTATTATTCTGAACTGCATGCAAAAGTAGCTGAAAAACAGGTAATGTTCACGTTTCTGAACTGACTACTGTGGACAGATCTGAAAAAAATTATGTATTGAAGACACATTCCCTCCTCCCCCAATGATAAGAGCCTGTAGAACTATCATTAACTGACATGCAGTCTGTAGCCTTAGTTAGACCAGTGCTTTATTGTTGGTATCACTAGACTCGGGATGAAACGTTAGGTTTCTCTTCCTTGGAGATTCCTGTGTTGTCTGCAGCGGTAACACATAATTTCTTTTGACTTCTGTTCTGCTCTGTTAATGTGAGACCTCATTCTCTCTTTTTAGGTATAGTGGAACTTAAACCAGAGCGTAATCCCAGACACTTCTTATAACAACATCAGGCTAATCGCTTGTGAAAACTCTGTTTGACTGTAGTTTTCAGCACACTATGGTGATTTTTTTTGACAGTAGAAGTTCTTCGCATGCCATAGAATTCTTTGAAGTTTTATTCTTACTCCTGTTCACCAAAAACTAATTCTTGTTGTTAACATGCTTTCTCTCTTCAGGTCAGTAAGATTAGCCTTGTAGATCTGGCTGGGAGTGAGCGAGCTGATTCCACTGGTGCCAAAGGAACCCGATTAAAGGTATTGGGCTGTTGATGTATGGGAAAAGAAGGGGAAGGGGTACACAAACATTATGTGGAGTCTTTGCTTGACAAATAATAAGGAAAAGAAAGGATTGCTATTAAGTATGGAAAAAATAGTTGCAAAATTGAATACTTCTCCCCTGCCCCCATCATGGATGTGACATTTGGTTCATTTAGTCTATAGAGGTTCATGGTTGAACAATGTTAGTTACTTTATAATACTGGATTCTGTTTTCTCAGGAAGGAGCAAATATTAACAAGTCTCTCACAACTCTGGGCAAAGTTATTTCAGCACTGGCTGAAGTGGTAAGTACAGCATTTACTTACCTGCAACCACCATTCCACACCTAGTAAAACTGAGACACTAAAAACCTTGTAGTACAGCAGAATCATTCACTGTTCTTGGCCTAGCATTCTCAGCCAAATTAGCTGTGTGTATTTTGATAAATGAATAGTGTTGATAGTATTCTGTGAGTGTCATGCAGGCTGGTAGAACCTTTGTAAATAGATTGAAGCATTGGTTTATTTAGCTGTGAAGAAGCCTTGCAAAAGAAGCCTGCTTTTATCTAGAAGACCTGGTCACGTAGCTAGCTTTTAGTTCTGCAGAAAGGTAATTTTATTTTTATTAAAAAAAAAATTAGAAAAATAACTGCAGCTTTGTTGTTAAAAATTTTTGAAATACAAGTGTAACAATATCACTGGCTTTTTTGCAATGGCAAGACTTAATATTATGTTTTGAGTTGAGTGATCATATGTTGATCCATATTGTTGTAGGTTTAGAGAGATGCTCTGTCTTTTACATTTATACTCAACTACTATTTAAAAAAAACAACCACAAGTAAATTATTGCTGTTCCTTTTAAAAGTGAGTTCTCAACAGCTTGGACAGGTTGAATATACTTAAGTCATTTTTAGATAGTTTTTTAATGAAAACTGTTCTCATTCATTGGGCTTCTCAAGAAAAGAAAATACTATCCAAGCTACTGTGGAAATTACATATACAGCTCTGTTAAGAAGCTCATGTTGTATCTTCCTCCTCTTTCTTTAATGCTTTCAACTTAGGATAACTGCACCAACAAGGTATGATGGTCTGAGTAGTAGTGATGTTGTCTTTTGTGCCTGAGTGTCAGATTTTATTCTCTTCACTTTGCAGTCAAAGAGCAGGGATCTTTTATGTCATATCTTTGAGAAATTCCTCTGACTATAAATTATAGTCATCAAGCCTGAGCATTATCAGTACCGAAATTTAAAAATGTTCTAAGGTTGGGGATAAATCTATGAAAAGTACACGTTTAAGTATGTATTTAGGAATGTTCTTTTATTACATTCGTGCTCCTGATTTGGTGACTTACCTTGCGAATATTTACTTTTAGTATGAATAACTGTCTTTGCTTTCATGCTTCCACTCTTCATGCTTTTTTCTTTACCACATATGATGGATTGTAGGTAATAGTGAATTCTAGTTTTCAGCTTTAGCATCTGGTTCTTACCTGCCCTTAGTAATTTTACTTGTCCATTGTGAAGTTACTTGCCTTTGCTAAGGGACAATAGAACTATTGCAAGACTAACACTCGTATTTTAAGCACCTCTTGAGTGTTAAAAGGAGTTTCATGCAAATTGTGATCAGGCTTTATACTGCAAAGCCATATCCTGTGTTAAAGGTTGTGTAGAATTAGACTTTTGGCATCTCTTGAAGAAGATGTTTGCTTACTAATAATTCGTGTAAGTAAGCGGATGACCCAAGATTCACAATCTGTTATAGAGCTTTTGAAGTTAATCGTTGTTTCTTTTAGGCCAAATAAAGAAGCTAGGGAAAGCCTTTACAATGAAATTTGAAGGGAGTTTTGCCAAAGGGACTGAGAAGGCCCTCTTCTCATGTGTGGAAGTTCTACATTTGTCACTACTGATTTTGGGACAAAGTACTTAGATACTTGGGCACCTGTCTTGAGGCCTTGTACTTTGGTTTGGGTACTCTCTATAAAGTTTTTGTCTTTTTTTTTTTTTTAAACCCAGATAAAACTCCCCAAAACCCCCCAAACCCACCTCCTTTCTACTCATACTTCTAATTTCAGTGTCCAAGTACTTTAATCCTTTCCATCCTCAAATTTCCTAACAACTGCTTCCAGAAACACAGGAAGATTGGGTAGTTGTCCTTTCACATGTGCACCTATATATCAATAGCTGTGCAGTATCCTGTAATAGAGTTTTGACTGCTCTAAAAAGCCAGAACTTTGCTAGCAAAGGAAAAGTGAATCTTCTCCTGAATGAGTAAGGTTTACTGCTTAAATTCTCTTGGAGTGGTGTTAAAACACAGAATTCAAATATCAGGAAGATACGCTTCATGAGATGAAAAACCTTTCTGAAGGTAGTGCGTCAAGGGAATTCTCTGGACTGCTTATCATCATCTGTTTAGATGTCTGAATATGTTGCATGTTACCTAATATCAAATTCAGTAATCACTTGTACAACTGAGGATGGTCTACCCCTCTGTTTAGATAGCTTATTTGTATGTTATTGTGGGATTTTTAATACCTACACTATGATTTTTATGTCGTAAATCTTGATTTTTCCATTCAGTGTCTGTTTTTCAGTAGTGTGCTCTTTCTTTGTAGAGTAAAAAAAAGAAGAAGACAGACTTTATACCGTACAGGGATTCTGTACTAACATGGCTTCTTCGAGAAAATCTAGGTATGGCTGATTTGCATGTGCCAATATGAAAGGAAATTGTCACTAAATTTTCTGACTGCTTTCAACTCGCTTAACCTCATGAAGTATTTGTAGTAGTCAAACCTGAGTCGTATAGTTCTACCTTTTGTTAAAGTTACAACTCTCTTTCCTACGATTTTTGTATGTTACTTAGTAATGTAGAATGTAGTTGAATTCTATAACTTATTGAAAGTACTGATATTTAGCAGGTAACTAGTGCCTAGATTGTGCACTGTAGTTTCATCTAAAATCTGCCTATTCATTGTAGGTGGTAACTCCAGAACTGCGATGGTTGCTGCTTTGAGTCCGGCAGACATAAACTACGATGAAACTTTGAGCACTTTAAGGTACCTTCTTTTTATCTGAGATGGATATGGTAGCTGTTGGCTCTTCTGGCCACATTCTATCCTTCAAACATTTGGGTTATTATACTTTGAGAAAATCTGTTGGGAAGAAGACTCTAGACTGGCAAGAACTCAATTAACCTGAAAGAACAAAATTAATCCATTGTATGTGAATAGGGAGCTAGGGGTTTATTGGCTACTCTTAATGTGAAAAATCATGCTCATTGGGAGCTAGGGGTTTACTGCCCACTATTAACTTGGAAAATCAAACTTACCTTCTCGTGTTCATATGTTCTTTTCCAGTGTGGTCTCTAAAATTGCGCATTTTTGTCAAGCTGAGGCTTCAAAGCACTGAATAAAGAAAAAAAGAAAAAAACATCTTGTCTATTGTACATACTGTTAATCCATGTTGAATAGGACTTGTCTTTTTTGCAGCAATACACTGTATTAAATATGAAACTAAATGCATGATTGAAAGTAATCCAGGATTCTCTTCTGACGTAGAGCTGCAAGCTAAATGTCTCCTGTATTGCTGCATCCCTGTGTTGCATATAAGCACTTAGAAGTTCATTGTAAGGTTTCATTGTTTTGGTCTGGTTCCAGATATGCTGACCGTGCAAAACAGATTAAATGCAATGCTGTTATCAATGAAGATCCCAATGCCAAGCTGGTGCGTGAGCTGAAGGAGGAGGTGACAAGGCTTAAGGATCTCCTGCGTGCCCAAGGGCTGGGAGATATTATTGACAGTAAGTGGATTAAACAGACCTTACCATCTTGAGGTTGGCCTCTCTTACGGAGGACTGAGAGCTGGGCCTGTGAGAGAAAGGGTTTTAAAACAGGGAGGTTAAATGTAGGTGCTGATACTAAATTTTGAACATGGTTTCAGAAATGGTAGCCTCTTCTGTCTTTAAACAACCCATGCTAGGATTGTCTATTACAGAGTTCACGTGTCTGTAGAGTTCAAACTCTCAAGTAAAGACATGGACATTGAGTTTCCTGTTACTGTAGAAATGATTTTGTGTACTAGAACTTACACATTCGGGAGTTGCCCTGATGAGTTATGGAGGGCTTTTTGTCTGGCTGCCAATAAAAGGAGGAGAGCTGAGATACAGAAACTTAATTTCATACTGAGAAAGAAAGCATCTTTTCTTCCTCCTTAAAGGGTTAAGGTTATTAGTTGATACCTGGCTTCAGTGCCATCTTTGCTCAGAAAAGAAGACGATGGCTAATTCCTGTTAGATGATGTCCCGAGTGACAAACCATTTGTCATCTCAAAATAACTAGCTATGAAACAGCTGCTTGTGAATAAACAATGAGTTTTTCAGGGGCGAGATTTTGAGTTAGGTTGGCAGACCAGTGTTTTACTGATTTGCTTGTCCAGCAACCTCTTAAAGCACCAGAACACACTTGTGCCTGAAAAATTTCCTTGTCCTCATTCCAAATGAGGCAAACAAACTAAAATTTTAGCTGCTACGTTCTCCTATATGACCAGTGATTTAATTCCTAGTGAAAGAGATGCCCATAAAACCACTGAATGTATTCCAGTGGATTAAAAGATTCTTTGACTTTAAAAAAAAAAAAAGTGAATGTTGCACCACCAGATTTACCAGAGCTTACTTGCCTGTAAAGCAAAAGTCCTAACTTAGTTACAGACTGCTTAAGGTTGTGTAACACGTATTTACCTTTTTGTTTGCTTGTTTTCAAGAGAATGGGGCCAGAAGAGAATGAAATGCAGGTGTTTTTCATGCTTGGTACAGTCTGTGTTTTTTTGGTTCTAAATCAAAACTGAAAAAAAACCCCTATGTGTTACTGAAAATTGCATTTTGTTTCTTTAAACGTCAAATAGTGTTCTCTTCCCTACCTGTGTCGCTAGTGAACCTTCAATTTTGATCCTTCTTGTATTTTCCCTCCTGCTTCCTTTCAGTTGATCCAATGGGAGATGAATACTCTGGAAGTGGAGGCAAATGTGTGTATTGCGTGGTTCTCTTTTTAACCTGCTTTCTCTGGGTCAGCTTTTAACTGAGCTTTGCATGCCAGCATTTCTCACAGGGAAATCCCAGACAGAACACTCACTGTGGAATGCAATGCAGTTTCATGCAAACTAGCTTAACCAGCATTTCTTAGATTGAGTCGACACTAAAAAAAGTGCAAAGTTTAAAATACAACATGTGTTCATTGCTTTTTTTTCTGGCGTAATATATAAGGGAGAATGGTAATTCTTTAGTCTGTTTTCATGATGGCCAACAGTTTAGATCAAACTAGAAAATCTTTTTCTCAAATCTTTCTCAAGTTACTCTGTTGAAACAGCTTCTGCTCACCTAGCTTCCTGGCCTTTTAACATCTTTTTTCCACCTAGAATTATTTGTTTTAAATGTGTCAAGTGATTAACTCAAGATGAAGTGTTATCAGTTCCTCCTGGAGACTGAGATTTATTTATTTTGTATAGTCTCGTTAAAAGAAAAAAAAAAAAGTTAGACATTTATACTGAAGAAGGTCTCCTATTTGAGCTCAAATACTTAGTTGCAGATGATTAACTTTAATAGGGTTAAAACCAGTCAGCAAATGGCATTTTATATCTGTTCTACTGTTTGCTTCTATGAAAGGGAAATACATGTAGTTCACTGCAAGAAGAATGTCTTCTACATAAATTATGGGTTGGTAGACTTTTTAAACTCTTTCAGTCAGTCTTCTTCATCCTCACTCAAACAATAGCAACTGGAGGAGATCTGTCTGAAATTTCCTAAAATTAAAGCTACTGGTGGTGTAAAGACTCATCCTGGCCTTGTCTTACGTTCTGATGCTGCTTCCAGCGTGTGCATATGTCATCCGTGTGAAAGCTGCAGCCTCCAGGAGAAGCGTGCATGATGTTGAAGGTTTTGGTTCTCTTTGGTCACAGCAACTGTGAAAGCCATTGCAAGTGCCACTTCCTTTATCTTCAGGAGTGCATGTGTCTATTGGCCTTTCAAGACTTCATCCTCCCTGCTCTGTCATGCCTGCTTTCCTCATCCCGATGGCATTCCCTTTCCTTAACTTGCTTTTCTTCTGTTAAACTCCCACCCCTGCTGCCTGTATTTGCAGATGGTGGTTTTCAAACTGACTTGATGCAATATCAGTTTCATGAGGCTTGAAACAGCAGGTTGAATGTGGAAAAAACTAGGGCATAAGGCTGACAATAGCAGAATTGTTCAGGAAGAGTAGAGGAGATGTAGGAGTACGTGGAAATTTATGCAATGTCTGGGTGAGCATCTCATTTTTGTAAGTGTAAAGCCCTTGTTTATAACTTGCAAGGTCTGATTTGACCTGTTTCTTTCCTAAGGATACTTATTTTAAAGGATTTGTTTTTGAAACAGAATTTAAAACGATCAAAATTATTAAAACTGAGCTACTTGGTTGTCTGATATTTCCATGTTAGAACATTTTTTTTTATGTGATTATTCTGAGGATATGGTTTACAGAGATACAATAGAAGCTGAGTTAGATAAAAATAAATTGCCTTTGGATATTCATTCTTAAGTCATTTGTGCACCTTTTCCTTGTTTTCTGTCTTTCAAGGAGGCATCTTTCAGGCCTCCAGGTATTCGGACTACAAAAGCTGCCATATTAAATTTTAGGGATTTTTTAAGGCCTTCCTCAACTGAACTAAGACAAAAAGCTTTAAAGCACCTTCTGAAGTATGAGAGCCTTAACAGATATTTCACTGATCAGGTATCTTAGATTTTCATTTTTCAGATAAGGAGGGTCAAGAAGTAATGTAGTGATGTTATTGAGAACTTGTGTTCTCTTCTCCCTGTCACTGACTGACAGGTGATTTACATACTCTCTTGTGAGATTTTAAGGAAGCGTAGTTTTTGTCCTGTGGTCTGGGTGGTTCAGCAGAACCACTGCTGTGATAAAGATTTACTTAATCATCATTTTAGATTAAAGGAGTCTGGAAGAGAATGTTTTGCTGAGTTTAAGGGGTTGGTGTCTATTAGGACTTCAGCCCAAAATGTCACTAATCTCACAAGAAACTGAATGTGCTCCTGGTCTGAGCTCAGTTTAGCGTTCAGTTAGGAATAGGATGGTTTATTTTTTTTTTTTACAGGTGTGTAATTTATGTTTTCAGGCTTTTTTGATCAAAATGGTTTATGATGCAGTCACTACTAATAATCCTCAGGGTCTGAACTGAGTTATCATTTTGGTATGGACACTAATATTAAAAGATTTGTTTCAGAACTGCCATCTAAAAATTACAAAACTTGTCTTGTTGCTGCTTAAATGCTTTCCTCTTACACTTGTATTTCCTTCCTTTCCTTTTTTCCTCTTACCTCCCTTTTCCTATTTGCCTTTTTCCCATCTTTCTGCCTTCCCTCTGTGTGTCTCTCTCCCAGATTTGAAAGATTTTCAGAACAATAAACATAGATACTTGCTAGCCTCCGAGAATCAACGTCCTGGCAATTTTTCCACAGCCTCCATGGGGTCCCTTACTGCATCTCCATCCTCCTGCTCTCTCAGTAGTCAGGTGGGCTTAACATCTGTGTCCAGTATACAGGAAAGAATCATGTCGACACCTGGAGGAGAAGAGGCAATTGAACGTCTGAAGGTAGGTATCACTAGATTAAGGAGGCTATTATTTTGGCCTTTTCCAAGGCTAAATAGCGGTGAACCTGGGAGAACTTTCTTCATAAATATATCCAGTTAGCTACTGTTTCTGCAAGAAGTTGTCTGAAACCCACTTGCACCTTAAAAATGGCACTTAAGTGCAGTGGGCTAGAAACTGGGTTCATGCCATGACCAGCCTTTCTTGTAAGGATTATTTGGGTTTAATCATAGCCTGGAGCTAGAACTAAATTATAAATGAAAATACCAATTCTTGTTTACAGGTCCTCTGATGCAGTGGTAATTATGGAAAATTTGATCACGTGTATAGACTTCAGGAGGCCTGGTCAGCACTAGTGTGGACAAAGTCTGACTAGCAAATGCACTCAGCTTTCAGAAAACCAAATTACCCCGAAGTTGAAAAAAGGAGGAAGAATAATCTTGCCAGTGTTGTATTCGCCCAGCCCCCACAGATTAAAATGTGGAGCACACAGAATAGCATGCTTTATCCAGACAATAGCAGCCTTGTCCCAATTCTGCATAGAATTGAACCGCATCAAAAGTGCATTACAGTGAAGTATTTCTTAATTTTTATGAAAGCTCCCCCAATCTCCATGGGTAGATGAGTGGGGAGGGCTGGCTGTGTTGAATCTATGCTTCATTCTCATGTCTTGCCCTTGAGACACTGCTACAGGGATTGGAATGGGCTGGAATACACACTGCATATCCCTTTCCTATTGGAAACCCACTGTTGCCATGGAAATAAGTGTGGTCTCTGCAGTTCCTTGCCATCCAGTTACTGAATGATGTCTGTAAATCAGGTTTAAAAAAAAAATAGAAAAATGAAAAAAAATTTACGTGGTTGAAATTACAGTCTGACTGTGGTTAGTTCTGAAGTCATCTTTTCTTCTGAGCTTGCCTTCAAGGCTATGTACCTTTTTAAAAATTAAGGAAGACAACTTAGAGTTTTGAAGTGTTGGGAGTACCTTTAATATCAAAAATTAATTCGAGGTCCAGAACTGAGTACAAACTTCAGTTGTGTATTATTGTGTATTATGCTTTGTGTATTACGTAAATAACTTTGAGAAGAATTGTAAAACAGCTTCTGGGATTTTCACACAGGAATCTGAGAAGATCATTGCAGAGCTGAATGAAACATGGGAAGAGAAGCTGAGGAAAACTGAAGCCATTAGGATGGAAAGGTCAGGACTCAGAAGTGTTGTAGACATGGATGGTCTCTAGAAAAAGGAGAAGTGTGGAAAATGGAGAATGTTACTCTGTTCAAAAGCAATGGAACAGCAGAGTAGTGCTTAGTGATAATTCTGCTAATGTTTGTGTTATATATTAGGGGCAATGCTGAGAGAAAGCTGTATTCTTTCCTATATTTCCTCTAGTTAAAGTGTTTACCGTTGTAATTTGGGTAACATCCTAAGCTGCTACATTGGCTTCTGCTGTGAAGCAGCATGGAGTCCTGGTCTCTTTCTTTCTTCTTCCACCATTCTCTTAATTCTGAAAATTCTGGCCCTGAAGTTAAGCAGAAAAGATTAAGTTTTTAGTACTGGAGTGTCTAAAATTATGGAACAGCTCCAGCTTTTCAGCTTTGGTTTCAATTGTGTTTTAGAGCAACAAGACAGATGCTTAATAATTGTCAGAAAGTGGGTGCAACCAAACAGAGTATTACTTACATATTTTGTAAGCTTTTAATATTCTAATAAGGGTAACATCTTTGCCTGGAAACAGTGTGACTGAGCAGTCCATAAAATCATGAGGTATATTAAAGAAAGTGGATAGAGACTGGTTATTCACTGACAGAGCTAAGGGACTTTAAGGCTAACAGGTGATATGAAACAAATGGGAAGTTCTCACAATATATAGGTAAGCTGTGGAAGTCTTTACTGCATGATGTTGATGATGCTAGGAGTTGGAATTAAAAAAAAAAAAAGATGGCAAAACCTCAAAAAACAAAACCCCTTTGGGATGGCTGTTTAAAAGAAATGCCACCATTAATGATGGAAATTTCTTAGGAAGAAATTGGGAGACTGAGAATACTTTGGGGAAAACATTACAGTGTTTGCCATGTTCTTATTATTCTGTGTTGGTGTCACTGTTGTGCTTTGTCAAAGCCAAGAATACTGTGTTACATGAACAGTTTGACTCAATACAATCTTTTTTATGTCTTAAAGAGGGAGTACTTTCTATATTAGATCAGGAAGAACCAGTTAAGTCTTTGTTAATTAACAAATAGTGGTAGCACCTTTTACCTAAACTGAATATTTAAATTTAGAACAGACTTCAACATTTCTTAAAGAAGCAATGAATGTAACGTCCTAAAATGTACTCATTTTGTGATACATCATTGGACTAAAATGCTGTTAAATCTCTAAAATTTCTTCTTTTGCCGTTCTGCAGGCCTATAAACTAGGATTAAAGTTTAGAAACTTGCCCTATGGTGTTATGAGGTGGTGACAGTCCTGGTTGTATGGCCAGTGGATAGGCTGGTTGAAAGTCTAATGTATCTCATTACAGGGCTTTCATGAAACCTTATTTTGTTGAAGAAGCCTAAAATACAGTAAATATCTTGCTTTTCCCTCTCAGGGAGGCATTGTTGGCCGAAATGGGAGTTGCCATTCGGGAAGATGGAGGAACACTGGGAGTCTTCTCACCTAAAAAGGTAGAGAAAATTGATAACTATTGCATCATGTCTCCAAAAGGCTGATCAACCTGGGAGGAGAGGGGGATGAGGGACCTATCATTCACACAAGGGCTTGTATTGATGTAGGAGGCAGAAGATAAGTGAGGTTTGGACCCTTAGTAGTAAGCTCCTTTCACAGTATCTTTTCGGAAATAGCTTTAGTGTTAGAATCTGTTTAAACACTCTACATCTAAGGATTATTTTGCCCATAATAATGAAGTTGGATGCTGTGCCTAATGTAAGTGGTGCGACATAGTACTTAATGCCTTTAGGAAGCTGCAGAAGGAATTGCCTGTGGTAGCTTCTATTGGTTGTTAAAGTAGAGAAGCATGTGCTAGCCTAATACAATGATGAAATACGAGGAGTGTGAAAAATTCATGCGGAGACTTCTGATATTAAAAAAAATGGTTGAACTTCTTTTTTGTACCTTACTTTAGAAAAATCTGTGCTGCACAGAGAAGTGTTCGCAGCTCCTTGCATATCTGTTGATTCAGTACCAGAAATGCTGCCTCTTAGGTTGTTGTTGCCATTTTCTGCGCTAGCTGTGTGTGACCGTCATGTACTCTACCTGTTCTTTGAGGTACCCAGAAAATGTTGAAGTCCTGTTCAGGTGCTCTTCCTTGAATTTGTGTTTTAATCCTTTTCCCCCTTGGAAAAAGGGATTGTAATGTAATGAACCACTGAACATAGTGCAGGGGAATATTTCTTTCAGCACATGTCAATAGTTCTATCTTCTGAAATTTGAAAGAAGCAGAAGTGTGCAGGAAAAGGGCATAAATCAGTTTTATAAATATAAAATGATCGGTAAATAAGCTATCTACGCAGTTAAAGCAGAATTATTGAAGAGTATAAGGAAAAGAATGTACTTTCTTGTATCCCCCAAAATCTTTGATCAAGAAGCACATGGTAATATCTTATCCTGAAACTTGCATGTGCAGTTGTGTAACAAACTTGATCTAAGGTTATAAAGGCACCTATCTAGAGACGTTGCACAGAAATACAGTACAGCAGAATTGGTTAAAATGTTTAATCCTTTGCTTGAAGTATTGTTAGACTGTTGTGTTTGGAGTAGGTAGAACTCTGGACTGCTTCTGGTATCTAGTTCAGAAGTGCCTGAGGTTTGTAAAGACGCTAACTCTTTGAGTGTTCTTTACATTTCTTTCTTTTATGTTATGGATCCTCATCTCCTTTTAGATTTTCCCTCAGAGGCCCTCAGCTCTTTTTGATGACTCTTTTGGTGCATTTTCAGCTGATCAGGTTTGTGTATAAATGCCATCTGGATTAAGTAGCTGCTTTGGTAATAGATAGTATTTATTTTTACCCATATAGGATTAATTAGGAGAAGTAAATCTCCTGACCTAGTCCTGTTTGCTTCTGTTCCTTGCTATCCTTGCACTTCAGTTTCATTAGGTCTCCTTCTAGCAACTGTGACTGCTGTTGTGAAAATTTAGGAGATGTAGATAGCAAATTTTAAGTTTTTTTAATGAAGACTTTAGGCTTCTGAGGTACCAGTAATATCTAATTGTACGCTAGGACAGCACTGTGTTTGTACTAGCTGAGCTGTAAATTGAACTCTGTAAGGTAAATATTGCCCACTGCACGAATTAAAAGGTATCACATTATGCCGTCATTGCTGTATCTACCAGTTTTGCTTTTGATGGCAGGAAACTTCCTGAAATGGACTGTGGAAATATAACTGCTGGTGCTGTCATCAAATACAGGAGCAGGGAATATTCTTCAGCTCATGCTTGAGGAATGCTGTAATGCTGTACAGGAGAAAGTTGAAAACATAACTGTCTGTGGATGAATAACAGGTCTTAGAATGAGTGAATAGTTGGTTTTGCTAGCATCACCTTTAAGTTGTTGAGCTTTATTTCTTACAAGTAAAACTAAGAAAGGCAAGTAAGAAAACTCTGTTGCCTGTGAAAGACCCATTTGGACTTTGGTTTAGTGTAGTAAATGAACTCAGATGCTAAAACATGTATGTATAGGGTACAGCATTATTTTCAAAGTGTCCAAGTGGTACAATTCATAGTGGTGTTACAGCCGTTGACTATGTCTGGGATTTGGTTTCTCTCCAGTTTTCTTTTGATATGAGAGCTTTATACAGCTCCAAATGTTGATTTGAATGCAGTGAATAGCAATGATAGCATGGGACATATTCAGCTGTGGGTTTAGGTGGCCCCTGTATATTTAGGGGTGAAAAAGTTGTCTTGTTTTTTCCCCTTTTCTGTCTTCATTGTTAAGTCTTCCATAGGGCAACTGACAGACTCTTCATTCAAAGACAAATTTCACTGTGAACATCCAGTGATTTTTGAGCTTCTGTAAACTGAGTGCTGTTAACATCTCTCAAGTAAACTTTTTTGCAGCTAGAGTAAGTTGATGGAAGCAATGTTACTAAGGAATTTGAACCGAATTTATTTCCTTTCCTGAATTTATTCTATATGAGGGTAACAAATGGCCAAGTAGCTTATTAACAGCTTTTTTTCTCTTTTATCATCTTTATTCTTTAATTCTGTTTAACCGTTTTTGCCTTTTCTTTTGTGCTTGTACTTACTGCTATCTCACTGGCTAGATTTTCACACCAAGGCCTTGTGACTTGTTTGCTGATTCCAATGGGGTTTTTTCACCAAAGAAGGTTGGTTTAGTAACTGTAGTAGATTTAAATTTAGAAGAACTTTAGATGAAGAGCTTTTTAGCTGTTCTTATTAGAGAATGTTGGTAGTTTTAGTTTTTCTTCTGATGTTAACAGACTTTGCCAAATGAGCACCTGACCTCTATTGCCCAAGAAGCGCCAAAGTTGATTCTACATCAGTTTCAAAATTCTATTGAAGCAACATTTTCTGCTGTTGGACTTCTCTTGTCAAAGTTTACAGACACTTTACAGGGAATGTTTTTTAGTTTTTTTTTCAGCTGAAGCCTTTATTCTCTCTATTGATTGGTATTTTTGATAACTAAGCAGTCTGAGCTATATTTCTCCTGTTACTTTGTGATGCTCTTCAGAGCAAGAGGTTATGTTTGAAAAAATGCATTATAGAATAACCTCGATATATGTAACAAAGCTGCTGGATTAATACATCCTCCACAGCTGTGGGAAGAAGCCTGGAAGGAGGTCCTTGGTTCCTAATTAACTTTTCTTTTTGTTCTTTCAGACTCCTCATCTTGTAAACCTTAATGAAGATCCACTCATGTCTGAATGTCTGCTTTACTACATCAAAGATGGTATTACTAGGTGAGGATTGGTGCTAATACGCTCTGAAGTCTGCTTTGCTTGCTTAAATCCCCATGCTGGAGACACTACAAGTTTAAATAATAATTGTGCCTTGAGCTATTCAACTTGCAGGTACAAATGAAGCATGAGATTGCTGTAGGTGGAAAAAAGTTCAGAAACGCATTTTCTTTTTAAGTTGATTTTTGTGCTTAAGAAGTAATGTGTTGAGTCACGCAGCTTTAGGAGATGTTTGTTACTACACCTGGGCAGTAGAAGAAAGCATGATATCCTTTCTAAGATATAGGAAAACAAAAGTAATAAAATTTACTGAAAATGCCTTTGAGATTTTGGTGGGTGGAGGATTGAAAACCATAGTACCTGATAAAAGCAACTGGAATGTGGATGAGTGTTCGCTTTATTATTTAAATAAACTGTTATCTATGCCTCTGCACAATTAATGTATCCTGCATTCACATATATGAGATTGAACTCAATTGTCAGATTTGGAACCTAAAACGGGTTTTGTTCCAAAACTTGTCATCAAGACATCTGGAAGAAGAGAGGTGATTTTTTTGTTGTCTTTGGAGCACTAAGCCATGTTTGGTTGCTTAGTTTGTATATTTGTGGGGAACAAATGGAGAAGAGTACACAAACAGGTGTTGTTGTATGGTACTACTCTAATAATCATAGGACCTACTGAAAAGAATATCAAACTTGGAGAGGATTCAGCACAGAATGATGAATGGAATAGCTTAGGGCTTAAGAATCTTAATAAGCTTTGAGCCTAGCTGGCTGACATCAGAAATGTCTAGAGTAATAAGCAGAGCAAGAAGTTTGCAAACATTAGGATTGAAAATTAAGTTGTCTGTATCTAGAATCGCTCAAATATTTGACTTCAGTATGGACATAAAATTTCATGCTCCAGGGATACAGCCAACCTCTTGCTGTCTGGAAGCTGGATGAAACTGCTTGTGGCATCAAATTATTCAGCAAGAGTCTCCTGAGCCATTTTTGCTCCTTTGTTGAAGTACAGATGGTGATTATTGGAAGGGATGATCACTGTATGCCAGCTGAAATGCACCACTGGAAGTTCCAGTCCTTTTTTTTTTTTTTTTTTTTCTTTTCCCCTTCTGTGTTCCTGTGCTAGAAAGAGGAGGAGGTACACAAGAGGGAAGGAAACGCATTAAATCCAGAGGTGTTTAACATTTCAATTCTTTGAAAGTCTTTAAATTACATGTTTTAAGAGAGACAAAACTTCTCTTTTCTTTTGTCGAGCTGTTATCCTCTAATTCATGGTAAATCTGGTAAGTTCTCTGCAACACAGAGTTAAGTGCTAGTTCAAACCTTCAAAACTTGAAGGATAGTCTTAATAGTTCAGACTTTTTTCCTGGATATTTATGGGCTGTATTGTCCTACACAGAGTTGTAGAAAGTGTCTGATTTGCTCTTGAAACATCATCTTCTGTTGTACCCAGGGTTGGCCAAGCTGATGCTGAGCGGAGGCAAGACATTGTATTGAGTGGGGCTCATATTAAAGAAGAACACTGTATCTTTCGAAGTGAGAGGAACAACAATGGTGAAGGTAAAAAAACCTGCTTCACCTAGCAAAGTATTGCTGAATCTTTCACTCCTTGCTACATAGTTGGCCAGGGAATATGGGTATTTGAAAGTTTCTCTTACCTCAAGAAATCCATCAGGTTTGACTTGCTGTTTTCTTGAGACTTAGGGGAAGAAAATAACATTTGTTTAATAGCTTCAAATTGCAGGCTGCAGTCAGTATAAGAGTTAAGTTCTGATCTTGGTTAAATACAAACATGGAAATTTAAACAGAAAAAATAATGATGATTTCCAACTTCAGTATGTGGAGATGTCAGTAGTATCATTTTCCTCATGGGTTTTTATTTCTTTTTTAACTAGCATGGCATCAAGGAGTGATTCACTTAGATCTTGTTTTTGTGTTAGTAGGAAGATAGGCAGAAAATGAGAGGCCTCTAGGGTTTGCACACTTCTGTTTCTGTACAGTGCTTTCTAAGGTCTCATTCGTCAGTGTTGTTTTCTTCATAGTTATCGTTACTTTGGAGCCTTGTGAACGATCCGAAACCTATGTTAATGGCAAGAGGGTTGTGCAGCCCGTGCAGTTGCGCTCAGGTAAGAAGTGTTAGAACAGATACTTTTTTTTGTAGATTCTCCATCTAAGAATTGTCCATATGTGACATTTGTATCATATGTAGAGAATGCTGGATGTTATTAAAGGACAGCAGCATTACCTTTTTGGAATGTAGCTTTTAAACAGAAGTTGGTTCAATGCGTCTCTTGGCAGCAGTTCGGTTTCTTTCATTCTTTGCTGCACTAGCTGTAAGTGTACTTAAATATTCACTGCCATGCAGCATCCTGCTTGTCCTTCTGCTTACCCTGATATTATTCAAATACATTCTTGCCCAAGCCTATTGCCCTTGGCAGTCTCAGTGAGACAGAACAGACAGACTGCCAGTTGCTGATGGAAAATTCCCAGTTTCCTGGCAAAGCTAAGATACGACCCTTTGCAAGAGTACAACAGCTTCTCTTTGCTCTCATTAGATTTCCCACTAAGTCCCTTATATTCCTTTAGAAAGGCATGTAGGGGAATAATTAGAAAGGAAGGAGTGACTTCCCTAAATTATGGGGTTTAACTTACCTCTTTCAAGCTATGATGCTTTCTGTGTTCCTCCCTCATTTTTCTAGTGGAAAAAAAAATACCCCAAAACCAACCAAACAAAAAAATTACCTCTGAATTATTTGCACCAAGTTGTAAGTGAGTATTTTCATAAAACTAAGTGTACTGACTTCAGCACAAGTCTGGGCAATGAAGGAAGAACTTTTTGCTGCTCTGTGATTGCATATGGCTCATATTGAATACCATGACTTTATCATTTAGTACTTCTAAAAAAAGTAGATTTTATTATTTCTGCATCTAGATAATTGAGTTACTAGAAGAATATAGACATGATATCTGACATCTTTAAGAGCCTGTATTTTAGTAATACATTGATGAGGAACATTTTGGTTACTTTGGAGGTCTACTTACTAGAATGCCTTTTTAAAATTTTAACTATGTTAATATGTTCTCTGGAAGAGCAGAGGCATTTTACTGTCTTCCATCACGCACACATCTCAGGCTTTGTGGACATCTGATATCTCTAGGATTTAGTCGAAAGACCTGTAAAATATTAGATGCCTTCAGCTCTTCTGACAGTGTGAAAGAAGCTGTCAGATCCTTCCATAAATCCCACTGATTAGGACTCCAATAAAATCAATACCTATAAAGTCCATTTTAAAGAAGAGTAAGCACTGTGCATTCCAATGTTTGAAGTTATGCTTTTCCACGCTGGAAATTCTGCTGAAGTGTCTTTTGCCCACGTTTTGGCACTGCCACTGGAGGAGAGGAATGGAATTTAGTGATGTGTTTTATTTACTGCAACTGGTGGTCAATCTCCAAGTTTGTCCTTTAATTTTTGATGAACTTGGCTGGGATATTAGATTGGACCCCTGAAGGTGATGTCATCCTCTATGAGCACTGTTGCTTACCAGCAGTGGCTTGTTCTGTATAAACCATGCATTCTTTTATTTTTTTCTTGTCACCTAGTTAACTTGAATGTATACAGAAATCCTTACAGGGCAATCATCTGTTATTCTATGACCCAACAGGATAAATGGGATGAATCATTCAGTGCTGTTTTTCAATGGTTTTGGAATCCTTACCTGAAAGAGTTAACTTCTGTTCCTATTCTTAGGGAATCGTATCATCATGGGTAAAAATCATGTCTTCAGATTCAACCATCCAGAGCAAGCACGAGCAGAAAGAGAGAAAACACCATCAGCTGAGACTCCTTCTGAGCCAGTTGACTGGACATTTGCTCAGAGAGAGCTTCTGGAGAAGCAGGGCATTGACATGAAGCAGGAGATGGAAAAAAGGTAACAAAATAACTCAAAATTTCTACCTGAAATGAGGAGTCAGCTGTAGGTCATTTGGGTGGTGTCTGTGCAAAGCCTAAACATAGGTTCTGCCACATAACATCTCTGCTACCTGTTGTGAAAGTTCAGAAAGCTTCCTCGTTATTTTACTTGAGTGTTTCAGTGCTCTAGCTCCTTTAAAAATCATGGGTAAGCACCTACCACTAACCTTATCAACCTTCTACATGAAGGACTGAACGGCAACCTACAGGAAGTTTCACTTCTATAGTACTATAATAGACAAATAGCAGTTCCTTTTAAGTGGAATGACTTTTACTCTTGTAACTGTAATTCAGTGGGCTGTGCATGTAGAGTAGCACCAACAGGAAGATAATGACCTCTTTGACTACTTCTGTTCTTTTGTTCATCTTCAGATTACAAGAAATGGAGATTTTGTATAAGAAAGAGAAGGAGGAAGCTGATCTCCTGTTGGAGCAGCAAAGGCTGGTATGTGTCCTTACTTCAGATTAACTATACCTTTGGCAAACAGTAATTCCTGTCCTTGCTTATCTGAAAGTTTAGGAAACCTGCTTGGGTTGTCTGCACAATGCAGTTCTCCCTTCGCTTTCAAATACTTTGTGTTTACAGTGAATTTTTATCAGTGTGAGTGAGCTCCTTCATGTTAATTCCGAGACTGTAATTGACAATGAAGAGGCTTTAATCAGTTCTTGTTGGGACAGGTTGGATTTCTTGCAACTTAACCTGAAAGAAGGGCATTTCTATGCTCTGTGGTTTTGAAGCTCCTTTTCAGGAATCTAAACAACTACTTCTTGAGATGTTTGCCTTTATTTTTGTCTTGGATCACCAGAACATACTAATTTTGTGCTGCCAAAGAGATTCCTAGAACATTGATACACTAGGTTTATTTTTTTTTGAATGATGTCAGAAAACGTTGCTGCATTGTGCATGTTTTAACCCTTCTCCCTCCCCCTGCATGGAGTTCCTTGTAAGGTTCTTAATGGTACATATGCCTATGGTGGGGTTATGACTAGGGAGCAGTGTGCAAAGGGAATGTTAACCCTTTCAGAACAATGGGAATTCCACCATTCCACCTGTTTCTTAAATAGGAAGTCTGATAAATTAAGTCTGATATAGGAAGACGTCAGTCTTCTCACAACAGATATCTTTTGAAGTGCATTACGAATAGAAATGCATGCAGTCTTCAAGCACCCTGTGAATTTAAAAACAAAACCAAGCCCAGGAATGAGATCTAGATTTCCTTAAACCCGAGTATCCTGATTCTGCTTTAATGACTGGGTAGTCTTAGCCAGAGCGCAAAGGTATTTGTGCCTGAATTCTAATAAAAATTTCAAAGTCATGATTCGTTTGGTTCTAGTATTAATCTGAGTTTGAGGCCACCGAAAACTGTGGGTTAAATGCATGCTGGGTTTTCAATTTTAAAGCTCTTCCCCTTCTCCCCAAACCAGAACGGTGCAAAAGACTGTGGCTTCCATTGGTAAAAGCTACATCATTTTTTCTTAAAGTTATATTATACACTTAAAGACTTCTGCATCTCTAATTATTTCATTTCAAGGGACTAATTTCTTGGATGGAGAGTAGTGGCTGCAGACTTTGAACCACTTAGTTCAGAAAGGAAGTTAAAGTTGTGACTACTGTAATGTTTCATCTCTGCAATTTTATAGTTAAAATTTGTGTAGCTGAAAGTAGCATGGCAAAAATCAGTTCAGTGTGAAAATAAAAATAGCTGAAAGTAGCATGGCAAAAATCAGTTCAGTGTGAAAATAAAAATGGAGCAAGTTTTGGCTACGTGTCAAAGGAGATGCAAGTAGTGGAATTCCCTCCATTAAATTTTAGCTGAAAGGCAGAAACTAAGGTATTATATGAATTAAAGATGTGAGAATTGGCTGTCTGGGGAACTGCTTCAAATAAGGCTGCGTTTATAAAAGTGTTGTGAAGGGAATTTGTTTCCCATATACTTAAGATTAAGGGAAGGTTCTTTAGATAGTGGGTTGTTTAATACTGTACAAAGTTGCTGATTTCTTTAAGCTTGTTTTGGTTTTGCTGGTTTCAATTAGGGGACAAAGGTGGAAGACTATCCTACATGCATTACCACTGTAATTCCTGAAGGACACTTTTCCTAGTTGTAAGGGATCATATCAAATGAGATCACTTGTCTGTTAAGCAGTATCCTGCTTATCGCAATGCTTAATGAGAATACTTCAGATGACAGCAAAACTTCTTGACACATACGCAGAGTCTGAAACAGACAGGATTAATGCATTCGTACAACAGTAGTTAAATAATGATTGGGAAATCTGGGAATGCATTTCAGCTTGTGTACCTCAAAAGTATTTACACTGCTGAGGTATGCAGCTGCAATATCAGGTTCTCTAACTTATGGCTATGTAAGACTGATGTTGAAATATAAATATTGTTCTTGTTCTAAATTGAAGTATAATCTTGGATATAAGAAGCTGGCTAATCCTGTTTACCAGATTGTTTTGGTTTTATGCTGAGATTCCAACCAATTTGGGTATTTATTTGTTAATGTGCTATACAAAAAAGATAAATAATAGTTCATCCCCCCAGATTTACAACTAATACATGTTTGCCTTGCCAGTATTATTAGGGAATAGAAATAATCGTTCTCCATTTTACAAATTGAATGTGAAAATGTGTTTAATAGAGCTAAAATTATCTTCCTGGTTTTCTGGTCATAATGCCTTTGCAGTGACCACTTTATTAGAATGTGGGTATATACCTATATTAATTGGTCTGGTTGACCTCTGAGTGCACATAGGGCAATGACCACATAGTGTCTCTTAATCAGCTATTTGTACACAAGGCGTGCTTTACCCATAAGTAGTAATATGGTAATTTTGTAACCTATAAGAATAATCCTGTGGAATTTGTGACTTAATGTTTGACTAGGTTGTGTTTTGCCTTTGTGGACGTAAACTTGAATGTGTAGATTGTACAGTGTCTTCCTCCAGGGCATCTTTTGTTTGCACTGCAATATGCAGTTTGTTAGATGCTGTTTCCTTAGGCCACAAATTTTGTCGGCTGTAAACTCACAAAAGGGTTTATGTTCTGTTTCTAAACCAGTGTTTTGCTTATATTTTGACCTAAACTAGAAGTGGATTCTCTAGTGCTCTTCTTAAAAATAATACATAAGGTCACAAGAAGCTCAAATAATGTCAGTCTTAGGCTATGGAGCTTGTTGACCATAGGGCAGAACAGTATTTCTTTTACTCCCTTTCATCATTCCCCAAACAAATTATATTGTATTCCGAATTCTTCGTGGTCTTCTACCCGAAGTCTTAAGTCTAGGAACCTGTGGTTCTGAGTCAATAACCTGGGTTTCCTTTGGTTTTAGAGTAACTGGCTGTTGTTGTTCCTGATTTCTTATGTATTATAATTCTCTATGTGAAAAATAGGGATGTTAGACAGAGGTTCATTAGAGAACGACTGCTGTGTTTTATTGAAGATGCTTGGATCAGAATAATACATAGGACTTTTTGTTTGTTAAAGAGATGTCTTAATAATCTTTTAAAGAAAAGTAGTCTGACTTTAATTCCTGGTTACAGTAAGTAATAATGGATATCCTTAACTTCTGGTGGCAGTATACCTGAACAAAAATTCCTAGCGTATGGAAACCTGAAGCACTGCTCATTAAAAATCATTTAGCAAAAGGTGGAAAACTTGTAATGAAGAAGCAAAACACGCATAACTCTTAGCAAATGTGTGGAAGCTCCAGGCTCTAGGGTTTGAGAAGAGGACAAATCAAGGATATCAAATAGAGAATTTGTCTTAAAACAATTAAAAAAAAAAAAAAAAGTCATTACTGCTACATTCTTCTGAAACTCATTCTTCGGACAGACAAGACTGTTAATGTTTTTTTTCCTTTAAACTAAGCAACAAGGTGACAAATGGGAAAAAAAAACCAAACCACAACCCACCTCTGAAACTCTGATTCTGGATATCCTTTTAGCTTGTAGCAAGTCTTGGAGTATGAACCACTGTCTTCACCTGTCATAGTGGCACTTACAGTCCTTTTAACATTGAACCTTTCGGCTGCTTCTGTTTCATTTTTTCTTATCGTCTAACACTTCTCTGGCTGCTATTGTAGTGAAGTGGATTCTAAACTTGAGCATCCCTGCAACCACGTGCAACGTTACTAACCAGTGTTAACCCAACTTACTCTGGCTGCTCATGACATCTTCTATGATGGCTGTTGTGTTCACCTACCTGGGGAGGATTTGCTGAAAGAAGCAACAGCAGTTACCAAGGCAAATGTGTGTGGCGGGGATTTGCATGTCTTTGTAGCATGTGTGAAGTGCAGTATACACTTAGTTTTTAAGTTTTTTAATCAGGAACTTGGTTTTAGTTGATCTATTTAAAGATTTTGAAAGGGATTGGGAGGGAGGAGTTTAGATTTCTGCTATTTTGAGATGACAAGATTTTAAAATATAATGTTAATTTAGTGAAGAGCTCCAATTTTGACAGTCCATGACTCTTGAAGATACATTTTAATGTTCTAACACTCAGTCTTCAGAGACTTCCTTATCACTTGTTCTATTTTGATTTTTTTATTTAGTTTTCTTTGCCTGCTACTTCTTGTTTAGCTTTTCCATTTTCTTACAATTTTAATTTTGGTTATTTTGGGGCCACTTCTTGATTTTTGTTTTTCCAAAGGATGCAGACTCTGATAGTGGGGATGATTCGGACAAGAGATCGTGTGAGGAGAGTTGGAGACTGATCACTTCCCTGAGAGAGAAGCTGCCCCCCAGCAAGCTCCAAACCATTGTAAAAAAGTGTGGCCTCCCCAGCAGTGGGAAGAAACGAGAGCCTATTAAAATGTACCAGATACCCCAACGTCGACGCCTTAGCAAAGACTCCAAATGGGTTACCATCTCAGACTTAAAGATTCAGGCTGTGAAAGAGATATGCTATGAGGTAGCACTCAATGACTTCAGGCACACTAGGCAGGAGATTGAGGCTCTGGCCATTGTTAAAATGAAAGAGCTTTGTGCCATGTATGGGAAAAAAGATCCAAATGAGCGTGAATCATGGCGAGCTGTTGCTCGTGATGTCTGGGATACAGTAGGAGTTGGAGATGAGAAAATTGAAGATGTTATGGCCAATGGTAAAGGAGTAACTGACGTGGATGACCTTAAGGTGCATATAGACAAATTGGAAGATATTTTGCAAGAAGTGAAGAAGCAGAATAACATGAAGGATGAAGAGATAAAAGTTCTTAGAAATAAGATGCTAAAAATGGAGAAGGTTTTACCTCTGATAGGGTCTCCAGAGAAAGCTCAGTCAACCATACCTAATGCTATGTCTCCAAACTCTGCCAGTGTGGTGGATGTGGATAAGAAGCCCATGGATGACTTAAAAAGAAGCGAGAATGATGATCTTGCTAAAGAGGAGCGTGTTTCTCAGTTAATGGCAGGTGATCCAGCTTTCAGACGTGGGCGATTACGTTGGATGAGGCAGGAACAGATTCGATTTAAAAATCTACAGCAGCAGGAAATAGCAAAACAGCTTCGTCGACAAAATATGCCTCACCGATTTATTCCTCCTGAAAATCGCAAGCCCCGGTTTCCTTTCAAAAGTAATCCCAAACATAGGAACTCATGGAGCCCAGGCACCCATATAATTATCACAGAGGATGAAGTTATTGAGGTTAGAATTCCGAAAGAAGAAGATAAGAACAAAGATGAAAACAAAGAAAAAGAAAGTAGAGCTGCTTCAAAAGACCCTCAGCAGCTGTGGAATCTTTATGGCCCCCAGAGGAATCAAGATAATATCCAAATTAACAGGCAGCAGTTAAACACACAGTCACAGCCTAGCAGTCAGCAGCAGCCATCACCTCAGTTGCGCTGGAGAAGCAATTCTCTCAATAATGGCTCTCAAAAAACCTTGCGGCGTCAGACATCGGGCTCATCTGAATCATTGCACTCATACAGCGGGCAGCAGAATCCAGACCTGCAGACTTTCCAGCAGAAACGCCACATCCACCAGCACCGACAACCTTACTGCAATCACAACAATGGAGGCAGTGCAGAAGGCAATACAGCTAACTTCCACCCAAAACAGACTGACCGGCTTAACCACTATAACCAGTTTGTGACGCCCCCACGAATGAGGCGCCAATTCTCAGCACCTAACCTCAAAGCGGGCAGAGAAACTACAGTATGATTAGTTGGCCGAGAGTAGTCTGGGGGAGGAGGGAAGCAGGGGCAATTCTGGCTTATCATTGAGAAACAGCCAGGATTGGCTTTGCTTATGTCTTGGGTTTTGTTTGGCCAGGCAGAACTTGACTAATTCAACATACAAACACAAGGTACTGGCCCTTCAGCCCGTTCAGTTTCCATGTGACTTTTGTTGCAGTTTTAACAACACCGATTGGAAGAACATTCTGAAAAATTGTAAGAACTTTATTCGTAGACTAGACTTGGAGGGAGGGATATGGAGGGGAGAACTTCCCTGCTAGCTCATTTACCATTTTTTTCTGTGTGTCTTGGAGTATTTTTCTAATGCTGAAAATACTGTCTGGAACTTACGAAGTGCTACCTTCCTCCTGTGTTTTATGTAGACAATCAAAAGAGGAATTTAGTTTATAGCATTGAATGTTTCTTGTGACCTTTTTCTTAGCAATAGGGAAAATGAGCATCTGTTTTTAAATTGATCTGGCTCGTCAGAACAATATTTTCCATTCTTAACTCAAATTCTTAATAGTAGTAATAATCTATAAACATAATCTATAAACCAAAAGTTGTTGGCTGACAAGATATGTGGCTTTTTTAATAGAGGAATGAAGAAGTGCTATTGGGTCACAACAGTCCTACTCCCTGAGTAGGAGATGTCTTTTCTCCTTCTGCTTAAGTTCATAATTACTGGTATGAAATTTCTGTGACAGTTAAACTTGCCTGAATGGAATTTTATGTCAGAATATATCTATATTGCTGAAGCAATACTTTGGAAATAAGCTTTCTTCTAATTCCCATTGTATCTCTAAATATAGTAGTTTTTAAGTATATACAGAGATTGTGGAAAGGAACTAGGGTTTTTCAACACTCTCGTGCAGGAAGAAGCCTCAAAAAGCTAATTCTTTTTATTTTATGTTTTCAGCTTTCTTGGGCATGAGTCTGGGAGTTGTTCTTGAAATAGTATTCTTATGAAGATTTATAGATCTCTACTTTGAATTGGCTGAATTCTCCTCAAAGACAGGAGAATTAAACTCTTCCATCTTAATGCGATACCTCATATTAGTGCCTCTGGTCTTGGATTAAACCCCGGGTTCAAGACTTTTTTTAATAAAGGAAAAGGTCACTTTGAAAGAAAGTAAGATTTGTTTTCCTTCTCCCCATGCTCAAAACGCAAGTTTAGGTTTTTACTATCTATTTTGATCTGAAGAGGTCTATGCTTGCAGGTGATATGCCATAAACTTCAGATTGTTTCAAACAACCTACAGAAAAACTATTGATTAGGGAATAGGCTTTATGAACTTGGAGTTTTATCTCAATTGGAGAGTCCCAATTTTAATTATAAGCTTTCTACTTTGAGTTACATGAAGTGCAAGACAAAATTGCGTTAACTTCTGAAAAACTGTGGACTTAAGTATAAGCCAATCTAAAGCTTTGAGGACTTATTTTACTTTTAAATTTAACTTGAATACAATTTTTAAAACAAAATTGGCTACTGTACTGCATTTGGTAAGATAGGTCCACTTTGCAGTGTGTCCGTACAGTTAAAAGATTTGTGCCGTTTTGCACAAATATCCTTAATTTACTTGAGGTTGCTTATTTTTTGATAAAATATAAGCCCTACTGGTAATTGTTACTTCTGTGTGTTTCAGCATAGCTGTAGATGAGTTGGAAGTGCCTCAAGCTTAATTTCCATCTTGTTTTTATTTCCTGTCCTACTTTTTTCCCCTCCCCTCATCTGTGCATGGCATAGGTGCTGGTTGCAACATGTGTTACGTGGCAGCCGTGCATCATTTACATATTGTTTAATCAAGTGTCAACTCTTAAGTCTCTGCACATGTGTTACTGATAGGATACTGGCCCTCTGATGTAGGAGATACAAAGTCAGTCCCATAACTGTCCTAAAAGAATGAGCTAGTTCGATCACTTGAAACTTTTTTTTATGGCAGGTTTAATTTTGTGTCCAAATATGGCTTTGTAACTTGCATTTGTCTCATGCTTTGACCTTCTTGAACAAAGGAAATAAAGCATCATGTCCAAAAATGTCTTGATTCTTAAAGAGAAGAAGCCTTGTAGATGAGCACTACTTTCTTTTGAGCTTGAGTCAGAATTGCAAAATGAGTTTTGGCCTGCAAATAACATTTTGCTGTTGCCTTTATTTTAGAATCCTGTTTTAGTAGTGCATTGCACTTTGGTTTTGTGCATGTCAAGAGTAATGAGTTCTTTCATACCCTCAAAAAGGCTTGGACTCTCAAAAATGCATGCTTGGGAAAATCCTTTCATTTCTGTAGGAATAGGTGAGTCGGGGTTAGTCTGCATGGGATAGGTCATGAGAGAAGACCAAACCAATTTTATCTTGTGTCCCATTTTTGTTGAAGATTGTGGCTGCCTGTGCAAAATCACCGCGTGATTGAGCATGGAGTAATTTTGAAGTCCATGCAACTACATGTACTGACATGAGATGAAGAACTCCTGCTACTTGATTTTTTTTTTTAATGCTAGACACTAAAGTTTTTTGCCAACTTATTTCAGCTTAAAAATCTGAGAAGACGTATCTCTAAATGCCTGGGTGGTGGTGATGATGGTGAAGAATAGGTTGCCATCAGTCTGTCTTACCCCACTGTTTTAGCACACCACTAGAAAAAAAACCCTGCTTATTCTCTTGTTGTATGATTTAACAAAAAAAGAAAAAGGATACTCAATGTCAAAATGGAGTCCCGTCTGTTCAGAGGATGCAGCTTTTTTCCTGGCTTTTAGGAGGATATTACAGAAATGAAACTTGGGGAAAAAAAAAAAGGTCCTATAAAAATAATTGTCCAATTTAAGAGTTGAATATTAATTACAGTGCAGTGCCTTATCTGATAAGGGAAGTAATGTGAGAACTCGTGGATCTCCTTGCACTATTCAGAAATACACACACCGCTTACTCCGAATTCTGTATTAGTGGAGCTATTGAACAGTAATACAGCTGCTTCCACAGAATACTGTGTGAAAATGTGTTCAGGTTAATGGAAGTGTGACATTCAGTGATGGGAGTGCTGTTTTAGTAAGCTTAATTGCCATTGCTAAGTGCTGATGTGCTGTGTGATTACAGCTGGCTTGTATCCACCTGTGCCATAGTGATCATTTCTTAAATATCCTTTTGGACTCACTAGGGGCACGTGGATTTGGGGGTGTGGGGGAAATGCATACCACTAATGCTCCTCTGATTGACTTCAATACCCTTTCTGAAGCAATCTGAATTTAGGGATCTGTCAAATTAGAGGATGCTATTTTTATCAGTACATTGAGCATAGTTTCAATATCTCTGTCCTTTACCCTTTATATGTTGAAATTTGTTCTTTATCCTTTATATGTTGAAATTTTACTTGGATACTTCCCATTGAACCACTTCAGGAGCTGCCACGTGAGAAATCTATGCTGTGTACCCATTTGTACTGTAAAGAAAGCAGTGAGCTGCCTTTGAATTAAATGGGATTTTCAGATCTGTCCATTGTTTAAGAAAAAACAAGTTTTGGATTGTCTTAAGAGCAAGCATCTGCCTTGTGAAAAGCAGAACTGGTTTGTATTGTAACAAGTGCTCTTTCAATAAACTATGAAATACTCTTGTAAGTGTCAGACTTGTCTCAGTGAAATGGAAATGAAACTTGATTGCAGTCTTGTCCCAGTTTTTTGTATTGGGGTTGGCATTGTTCTAGCAGAGGTAAAAAGGTTTGTTTAATTGTTCCTCAATCTAACTCTTGGAAGTCTGTCCACCCTGATTTTTCTGCTGTGAAGTGAAAAGCAGCCTATGCAGATTGGTGTCTACTGTCACATAGCTTATTTAAAATTAAAAAAAAAAAAGAGACTTTTATAGTGCAAGGGGATACAAGCCATACTCCTCTTCAGTGCTGTACCATTGTACCGTCTGGTGTGCTGTTTATCTAAATTCTGGATGAAAATACAGAGCTGGCTGTTGCCTCTTTATTTGCTTACTGAAGACAAAAGAAACTGACTTTTTTGATACACCTCAAGTAGAGGAGGGAATCACACATGCTACAGTACCTTTGCAGACATCACATAGATCCAAAGAATCTGAGTTGTTATGGTACAGTGTTCTGCTTAAAAATCTGGTCCAGTCTGGTCTTAAAAAGCTTGGCCTAGTCTGAGTGTATGTTTTTTTTTATTTCCTTCAACCCCCTGCTATTTTCACAAAATCTGCGATTTTTATGGCTTTAGATATTACCATGCCCACAGGCAAAATAAACTTCGCATTCCTTTTTTCCACATTCATGGAGCTAATGATATCAACCGGTTTGAAGCTGTGCAACAATATGCATTGGGTTCCCGGGAGTCTGGGGCATGGACCTTCAAGGCAGCTTCTAGATGCAGGTTTTTTTCATTACTAGCAGTTGAGGCACCTTTACTAACAATTATGTGTGTGTTACCATTAATCAGATCTGGAAATGTTTACCTGGAGAGCCAACCAATCTCTCAGTAGAGCATACCAACCCCTTTTACAGTGCAGTCAGTGCACCTTCTATGTGAACCAACCTGAAATTCATCCTTCATCTGTTGCTCAGTACCAATTATTTTTAAATACTACCATAGTATCAAGTGCCAGGAGGCAATCTTTGGTCCTGTTTTTCTGCTTAGGGAAATGGTACCTGTTTCTCTTTTTCATTATGGGGAAAATGAACTTCAATTCTTTTACTTAGTTTTAAAACTAATGTTTGTTAGCGTGGAGTCAATAAAAAGTGTCTGCTTATATTAAGCATTTATTTATCTAGGTATGTAAATGTACAGAAGATATACTTCCTCAGCTCACAAGTCTGAAAATAGCGATGACAAGAAGCAGGTCTTTGTCTTTGAATGAATTTAATGTGCCTGGGTTTTTCATGCTGGAAGTAGAATTTTCATAGTGGAATGCTCCTGATTTTTGGCCATTCCCTCTGCAGTTTTTCAGTTTCCCCAAAAGAATCTGATCAAAGATTCTACTTAAACACTACTTGAAGAACTTTTCATTTCTTCATTTCTACAATCTAGCTGCTCAAAATAACATCCTCAGATAATCTACTTCAGACTACAGGAAAATAAATTATTTTGCCCTTCCTTGCAAGTAAGAGAAGCTTGTTTCTGTCACTTCACATCTTATCTTGGTTTCAAATGTAATAGTATTATCTACATGGATGGGGGGAAAAAAAGATTAGAGAGAGTGCCTTTATGTTAATTTTTAAGAGTATGCTAGGTATTTCAGAACTGTAGATTAAGTCTGAAATTCCTCATTGAGTCTAGGATAGTTTTTTGGTGAATCACTAAGAATTTCGGAAGGAGTTTAAAAAAAAAAAGATACATGTTTGTTTTGTCTGTAGTTTTGCTGCTGGTCTAAGGTTTACTTACACTGTAAGTATGTGGCTATCTTAGAGTGAATGGAGCAGACACACATGAAGAAGAAGGACCATTTTAGCCAAATAAAATTTCAAGAGGAAATTAGAAAATTAAAACACAGCTCTCGTACAAAGGCCATATATGTTTAATAGCTCAGTTTTCTCTCCCTAAAGGTCATGGTTATTGAATTAATTCATTGTACTGAAAATTCTGCACTTTCTTAAGAGCACAGCTACTGTTTTTTTTAAAGCTACCTCCAGGAAATATTACTTATAAACTTAAAGGCATGTAACTCAGGTTTATCTCCTTCACAAATACTGTTTAAAGGTCTTTCTGACTGAACTTGTGTTAAATTCAATGCAGTCGCATTGTGGCAGTGTTAAGTACTATACTTGCTGTACAAAACCAAACTAATGTAGCTGTTTAGGTGAGATGCTTAAATAGGATGGGAGGAAAGTGTAAAGCTTGCTTTCTATACCTGTTAGACTTAAGAATGTATTACTGCAAACAGTGCGTTGGAGAAGAATTTTAGGATTTGGAACTGTGGAAGAGAGAAGGTTGAAATACAAGATGAGTGGCCTGAAGAATTCTCCTTAAGAACTCTGTAACACTCTTTGCGAATTGATGTTGCAACTCTTGTATAAAAATCTTGAGAAGCCAGTTTACTTTGTGTAATATATCCCAAAGGATTATCTTCAAAAAATAAAACACAATAGTGAAGTAGGCTCTGAGACAGGAGCACAGTGACTGTGTCTGTTCTAAATATCTTGAATTTGTATTTATTTTACCAGCAAAAAATAAAAGGGTCATTAGGTCTTAGTAGCATTTATTTCAAGGCGTGATTATGCTGAACAGGAAGAAAATGATCTTACAGCAGAAGGTATTGTTGAAGTGCTCCTTGTGGGTAAACTTCTCTGCACAGACTTCTCTGTCCACTTGTCAAGGTGGTGGTATTTTTTTCATCTTCTGATATATATAAAATACACATGTGAAAAAGTGATACATCCCAAGAGGAAAATCTAACTGAAAATAACATATGGATGCTTTTTTTTCTAAAATTGGAAATTATATTTTTTTGTATCAAAAGGTAAATCAGTAGTGCTGTTAATCCTGCTCTTTGAGAAAATGAAGCGAAATCCTCCCCTTTTAAACTTCTTGCTGTACTTTTCTCTATTTCTGCCTCTTTCTTACCTCCCTGAAAGCAGCAAGCAGTTTCCCAAAAAATCCCCTTTTTCCAGTCTTTAGGAAAAAAAAAAACCCAAACAAAAAAACCCCAGAAAACCTAAACCTTTCTCTCTTACAGATACTATGAACATGTGTATCTGATGATTTTAGAAAACAACACTATTGTCTTAGTTGTATTGGCCTCTGTCATCTCTATTTTCAAGGACAGATTATACTAAAACAATAGACATTGCTATGTGACCTGTGAGCGTTAATGGAAATGTCTTTATGTGTTTGTTCTCTGTGTCTGTCATTCCATCTGAGGTGTTAGTCTCTCTTAACTGTTTTCCTTGCTTTTGTCTGTCCTCCTACACGGTATCTTCTCTCTCCCCACAGGACTATGAGAGTAAGCTGCAGGCCTTACAGAAGCAGGTAGAGACACGATCCTTGGCAGCTGAAACAACAGAAGAGGAAGAAGAGGAGGAAGAAGGTGAGCTTCAGGCTAAAAATAATTTGGATATAGCCAAGCTTTAAGGGACAGTTGCTATAATATCTCGTGTAATAGATAGAGGAAACTCGCTTTGGAAATCTGTGCAGCACTTCATAACTTCTTGATCTGTGATCTTCACATCATAAAGGGGTAAAATCCTATTCATTGATTAAATTCCACATGAACAGCAGATACACATCCCCAAATTAAATTGATGCACAAACTAGATAAATTTAACTATAAGCTTTGATTTGGTGGTCTTGAATTTGAAGGAATCTGTCTTTTCTTGGCACTAAAAAGAGTTCAGGTATCTTAAACCAAAATAATACTGTTGCCTTTGTTTCCCTGTTTTGATACTGAAATTTCTTTTTTCTCCTTGAGTGGAATTCTAAGAATTTATGCAGTGACATGTCTGTATAACTCTATCTCTGGACAGTAGATAGAGTTTATTAATCCCATAATACTTCCTTTCATTCCACTGTTTCAGTATTTGGCTTTAATAACTGTTAACTAATTTAAAATAACAGGAGTAGAATTTATTTTGTTTTCTCTGTTCTAAGTCTCCTTACTTGATGTTTATATTTTCACTGCTAGTGGTGAGGAACTTCGAATTCAGTTTTTCCTCACTGAATAATAAAAATGCAGGGTTTTGTTTTCTGTTCTTCTCTTCCAGAAAAGGTCTTGAGAACTTGATGACACAGTCAGCTGTAGCATTAGGTACTGTGTGATGCTTTAGAATAGAAGCCGTGGTGTTTTATTTCTCTGTTTCTTTGCTCTTTCTAGTGCCCTGGACGCGACATGAGTATGAACTTGCACAATGGGCTTTCAGGAAGTGGAAATTTCATCAGTTTACTTCACTGAGGGACCAACTGTGGGGAAATGCAGTGTATCTGAAAGAAGCCAATGCAATCAGTGTAGAGTTAAAGAAAAAGGTAGGGACATGCAGAGTAGCTTTTTGAATTTTCTGACTCATTAGTTTTGACTGTATAATCCTGCTTCAAATGCTCAGAGTTACTTGTAGTCTTTAAAGTTATATGTATTTTGCTTATTAGTTTGGGCTTTAAAAGGGTTCAGAAAATCATGAGTCTGATTCAGACTTCTGGCTGAATGAACATCCCATTTAAATATGGTTGATGCATTCTCCTATTCTTCATTTCCCTTACGCTGTTCCTGTCAGTATCATAAACATATGTACATGTGCAGCTCCCCAGGGCCCTGTCTTTTCCTTTTTGCTTTTAACTTCATGTGGTCATTCATTGTTCCAAGAGAAGTAGATGCTGCAGGATGTTCTAGGTTGATAGTTTTCCAGACCTCTGCTAGCTGTGACAATAAAGGCAAGATACGTGTACTCAGCTGAAAAATGGTTTTTGCCATTTTGAGACAAAAAAAAAGTGATGTAAGAAAACCTGAATCTGTTCAGACGTGAAAGTTTAACTGGCTTTATATGTTGCCTTAGGTTAGGTCTCTGTCCCTTTTGTGATGCTGATATATGATTTCTCAGAACTAAAGTAATTTTTCTTTTTCCATTCAGGTGCAGTTTCAATTTGTCCTTCTGACAGACACCCTCTACTCACCGTTGCCACCAGAGCTTTTGCCCACTGAGTTGGAGAAGACCCGTGACAATAGGCCTTTCCCCCGTACAGTGGTAGCTGTGGAAGTCCAGGATCTGAAGAATGGAGCGACACATTACTGGTCCTTAGAAAAACTCAAGTATGTAAATGTTACTGGAGAACAAATTTCTTTATATGCAAGGAGCTTCACTGAAAAACTTCACCCCTTGGTGTTCATTCTCTGTTGTACTTGTTTTTTCACTGTGTCCTCCCAAATGCCAACTTTCCAGACGGTGTGTTATGTTTTAAATACCAGCTTTCGAGATTCTTTGAACACCTGCATTTGTTCTCCAGCATCTTACCTCACCTCCACATTGAATTTTTGTAACTCTAGGTTAGATTTTATTTTTTTAAATCTGGTAAGTCTCATCACATCTCATCTCTGTATTAATTTTTTTTCCATGTTCCTTTCACTGCAAAAGTTTCCTTGCCGCCTGCTTTTATATAACTTAGTAGTATAGGGCATAATTTATAATAAAAAGCTTAAATAAAGGAGATTCTATTTCTATGGAAGCTACACAAATTCTGACTATAATCTGAATTATTTTCATCATATTCTTACAAATAGGCAAAATACATGTCTTTTCTCCATTCTCTGAATACTGACTGGAGAACTTTTTTTTTTCACTAATAACTTCCAGACGAAGGATCTTGCAGTGTGAAGCACTTGTTTCCTTCAGTTAAATAAATAAATAAGTAAAAGTCTGTAATGGAATCAGTTCACTTTTTTAAAACAAAATGCCAGAGTTTCTGGAGTGGAATGCAAAAAACCTGCCTAAATTACTCAGTGACATTGATGCAAACAGGGAAGAATATTTGGAAGTTTGAATGAAATCCAAGATTTACGTAAGCTTCTGCAGTGACCTTGCCTTGTGCTTAATGGGCTTAGCCTACAGAATTTTTCCCAGAATCCCTAACATGTTAGAGAATTAGTATGGTGCCAAACACAGTGGTACAGACTCCTCTGTTCTTCTCCCTTTCCTATGTGTAATTTCGTATAGGTGAAGTTGGTGTACCCTACTTTGTGTTATCTGCTTTTTTTAGTCAATCTCTGTTAATTTTTTAATCCTGCTTGCTTCTACGCAGGCAGAGGTTGGACCTGATGCGTGAGATGTATGACAGAGCCGGGGAAATGGCATCGAATACACAGGATGAAAGTGAAAGCACAATGACAGGCAGTGACCCCTTTTATGATCGCTTTCATTGGTTCAAGCTTGTTGGAAGGTATGTGACGATAATCTCAGCTGCTGGTACGCTGGTAACTGTTGTCAGTTCTGGATGAACTTTGACTTTGAATGTGGTTGTAAACTCTATGGCCATAAACTGTGTGGCCACTGGTGTTAGTTGTGTGTGTTGTCTTTCAGGGATTTCTGATAGACTTAAAATATAGTGAAGAGCAGAAAACATTCTTCAGAATGTTGCCGGTTCTGGTGTAGTCTTGTAGAACCTGATTTGACTGAACCCTTAGTAAGTTACAAGTTTGTTTAAAAAAAAAAAAATGTAGCTAGCTAAGTTCTAAATAAAGTGGCTGGAGCAGAGCTCTGAGAATATGAAGAACACTGGAAACTGAGGGGAAAAGTGGCCCAGGGTCTTTCTTACATATGTGGTTCAAATAGTTTGGTCATACCCTATGGAAATACCTAATATCTGATGGGATTTTTTAATCTTTCCTGATGTTGGCTGCACCTTTACAATATTTTTATTTACAAGAATGCTACATGTTGGAAATGAGAATGGTAGCTCTGCTAAATGGATGTGCTTTCAATATCTATATGTTAGTCCATGTTTATATTCTTTTTTCATTTGCTTTCTGCTCAGTTCAAGGATGCTCTTTTTTCCTGACTTTATTAGCAATCCCTTCCCTTACGTTTCATTGCAGTCCAGATGGTTTGAAGCCCTTGTTTGTTGTTCAGGTGGTCTCTGTGCTGATGGCAACAGACGGCTGTTAAATGAAGCATTCTTCTTTCCCCTCACTCTGTTAATTGGTATTCCGTTAACTGATATCTAGCTCCCCCATATTCCATGGCTGCGTGAATGAGCGCCTTGCTGATCGCACGCCCTCCCCCACTTTCTCCACGGCTGACTCCGACATCACTGAGCTGGCTGATGAACAGCAGGATGAGATGGAGGACTTTGATGATGAGGCCTTTGTGGATGATACTGGCTCCGACGTTGGAACTGAGGAGGGATCAGACCTCTTCAATGATGGGCGCGACCCGTTTTACGACCGATCCCCTTGGTTCATTTTAGTGGGAAGGTTGGTGAGGTTACTGTGAGAATGGCCAAAAGGGACCAGCTCTTGCTGTAGACTGCAATGGCTTTGCCTTCTGCTGCATGCAGTATTTGTCAAGCCAGCTAAAATATCTCTGTACATAAATTGGAATTGCCAGAGAATGAGTGTAGTTTAACATAAAGTTTTAAATTCCCATGTCAGAGGCCAGGAAGACTTAAATAATAATTGAGAAAATAACCCTTAGATGCGACAATGTGAGTAAATCTATTTCTAGGTAACTTGTCACAACATAGACTGAATGTGGTTTTGCTTATGTACAGTATTTAAGCGTTATTTATGGAACGCTCTTATTTAGCCATTGCAAGATTGCTGAGATAGTATTGTAGTATGTAATTTTCTCCCACAGAAGAGTCTTGGAGTATGGTGAAAAAAAGTCTAAGTCCCCTCCAATAAATCAATTTTTTTGAAAATTCATTTAATATCCTCTGTGTCTGAAGAGAAAAGATGCCAGGAGGAGAATGAAGAATGGTCCTTTCTGGATGAGGAAAAGAGTATTCTTTGAGATGATTTGGCTTGTCAGATTATGCATGATTCTTGGTAGCAAGTATTATGTAGTGAAAGGTCATCATCATTAAAATTCACTGGCTGATGGTGTTTATCAGCGCTTTCCCCATGCACTATGCTTGAATTCCTGAAACAGGTTTGCTTAATGTATTTTAGAGTATTACCTATTTTGCCAGTCTAGATACGATTAAGGCATTATCAGACTTCAGTCTGTGGTGTAGACCCTAAGGACAGCAATTTGCGTTAAAAAAATGTAGTACTTTGCACTGTTTCTTCAAAGATAGTCTTGCTCAAACATCTTACGCATGACAAGAAATAGATTTTATTTGATGACTTTGTTCCCCTCTCTTCTGCTTCCACTCCCCAATTATGCTTTTTTGCTCATTTGATCACTCTGTAAGCAATCTACTTGTTAAAACAGCAAGGGAGGTGGTTACCAGAGGTGGTGTACAAAAGATGGGGTAAGACTCCATGGCTGGGGGAGGAGAGGAACAATGGAGAAGGGACCAGAGCTTGGCTTTTTCCTTTTCTGTGACTGCAAGCAGGGAAGACTTCATGATCAGGAAGACAGGATCACTTTGCAGTTTCCTCAAATGCAGGAAACTTGATTGCATTATTTATGAGAATGAGGGACTGAGTCTGTCAGTCTTTTATCCAGCTTTTAGATCAGTTTAGCTGTATTGTCCAACCTCATTTTTTGTCTTTAGTGGGCCTGTTTACAAGCTGTGATTAAAACATTGAACTTCGTGCAATGTCTGATAATGTGTTTTATAAAATATACTTCTTTCAGGTTAATCTGATCCACAAGAGTCGGTTTGGGAAAGCCATCCTAACTGACTTGGAAGCGGTTGTCAGCTAGTTAAAGTACGTGTGCTGTCTGCAATGGCTAGGACTGATTTCTTGTAACAGTGCTGGCATACTCAGCGTATTCTTCTGTTGTGCGTGTTCTTTCAGAGCAGGACCTTCAGTGCTTGGGAAAAAGTTGAGCTATTCATCTTCACTTCACAAACTCTTCAGGAAGCACAACACAAGCTGAGCAAATACAGCGTATAATGAACACAGTCGTGCTTCCTGGCAATTACACAGCTTGCTTCCCGTTTCCATGTATTAAAAAGAATACTGAGCTCTGTCTCTATAGACAGACCTATGAAGCTGCCACAGTTAAGGGTACTAGCCTGAACTATGTAAGCTGCATATATTAAGGAACTCTGCTTGGGTTGTAAATTGTATTGAAGAATGAAACAGCGTGTATTACCTCTGAGACAGCTGAATGACTTTTTCTGAGTTGTTCGTTTCTGTTCTGTTCTGTTGCTATTCCTGTTCTGTTCTTCTATCGTGCTGATTCTGTCAGCAGTAAGCTGTTAGACTGTTTAGGACCACTGAGTAGAAACTGTTTTGATTCCTCAGTGTCTTCCAGCATAAGAATTCTACTTTTGAGCAGTGTGACTTACAAGTATCACAGGATATGTCCATCTACGTAGATAATGTCTTGAGCACAAGGTAGTGTTCAATTTATAAGAAAATGAAAATTCCTTAATACTTATAACTGTTTACTGTTTTGTATGTTGTAGAACGTGTAGGACAAAAATAAAATATTTTTTAAGATTTGGGGGGGTGCTCATCAGCAATAGTGAGCCCAGGTCATGAAGGAGAGGAGGAGGAGAAATTGATCATGTAGTTATCCAACTCCTTGGGCATCATAGTATTATTTTTTTTTCTCTCTGTGCTGTGACTGTCTTTTATTTGTACTGTAACTATTAAAGAAAAGAAAAAAAAGAGCTGGTCCCTTTTAGCCATTTCTTCTGGCATGCTGGGCTGTCTTTAAGGCTGATTCTATTTAATGGTGTGACGTATCAAGCAATTGCTTTTTTTAAGGGAGGTGGGAGAGGACTATGGGGTATTTTATTTAAATCTTGAATTGGTGTGTTTATTTAAAAAATATTCGTCGTCATTCTGAGTTCTGTTGGTTTTGTTTTGATTTTTTTTTAAATTGTGTTTGTTAAATTTCATTTCTAGTTTTGTTGTGAGTATGCCATTTTACCTCACCAATCTTTCTGCTAATACAGCTCCCCCTCTTTCAGTCTGCTGGGCTAAGGTGTGGGGGGACACTTGCATACAGGATGTTTGGGGAGTGGGAGTCTTCCCAGATGTGGGAAGAGGAGGGGATAACCTTAACATTTCATCCACTCCTAACTTGGTACTGTCTTGTGATGAAGCAAATGGAATGGCACTGGAAGGCAGTATTGCTACATAAACCAGCTCTTTTCTCTGTACAGCAAATGTGCTATTGCTCTCCATTCTACAGAAGAGATCCAGCATTTTCTTCACCAAACAGGAAGCTTAAAACTTTTTGCACTGTGTGCTTTTTCTTTCTCTAAGTTAAAATGATTCCAGTGAGCTAGGGAACTGGATGGAAGGCAGTTAAGGAAGATGAGAAATACTTTTTTCTTTGGGGTGGTCATTTTACTGAGGTGACAAAATTGTAGTTGCTAATAAAGTTGAATGCTTTGGCTGTCATAGGTTGAACAGCAGCTTCAGAACTTTAGCTGTGCAAATAAAAATACATTTTTATTTTTCATGCAGTGAATGCTTTTACTTGCCACTAGTTTGGCTTTGAAGTAGGAAGGCTTCTGTAATGACTGCCTCTTTTACTTAGTGAAACTGTCTCTTCCTGTACACATATCAATGTAGGGCTATTTAGATTCCTTTCTGTTGGGGAAAAATGTCTGTTCTCCCTAGCCGGAAATGTGCTTTTCAGACTGTGTGTGTTTTTCGTGTTGAGTATGTAACTACATACCTTCCTGAACTCCATCCCTGGTTCAGTCCAAGTGAACAATTCCAGTTTGTTGGTGTGAGGATCTGTTTTCTTGTATGGTGGGATGCTGCTTTCTCAAATGAGCACCACCTGAAATTTCAAAGCTAAAAATGAAAATGTTTTCTTAGAGAAAACAACATAAAATTAAACTTCTCATTTCATTACTTTAAATTTAGTCTCTTCTCCCTTCCCCTGCTTTATCAGTGCTTACCTCACTTTGGAGCAGACTGAAAAGGAATTAGATCCTAATCTTAGTCAAGTGTTATGTAGCAGTTTTTTTTGTTGTATGGTTTTCTTCATTTTTCATTTTGCTACTTTTATAGCCTTATTAATCATTCTCTTCTCTATTGCATTTTGTCACCACTTTGGTTTTTAGTAGTATTATTTTTGTCTCTTTGTTTCACAGCTGACACCTGTTTGACTACTATGTTATTTCAAGATAATTCATTCATTCTGGGAACGGGCATGTGAACCCAAGGAGAAACACTTACCTTTTCTAACTTTGGTCCTTAGCTATGTGTCAGAAGGAATTAAGTTCGGATCGGTCCTGCTGTGTTCACAGAACAAATTCTACAGCTGATGTCTCCAGACAGAGGCAGTGAACATCTTTATTTCTCTCTCAGTCCTCTTTTGTCATGCAGGACTTTCCATATGAATATTAAACAATAACAGTTAGACATTTGAGGAATTAGTTATGCTTAATAATGAAGACTATTAAAAGGGACTGCAAGAATGAACTCCAGTTAAACAAATGACTGGTGTTTAGCATAATTTAATATGCATAAATTCATTAAAATTACTTACATAATTGGTTAGTCACTTTAAATTTAATGACTGGTAAAACCATTGGTTAAACTTCTGTGCATCTCAGTACTCTCTTGAACTCTGAAACAGCTCACTTAATAAATAAAGCTTTCAATTTTTTCCCCTTGTTGAGAGCCATTCTTTATGTGACTTGCTAGGCTTCTCAACATCTAAGGTTTTTTAAACTCCTGCGATTCATTGCAGAAATGTAAAATAATAATGTTAGTCTAACTTTAATTAAAAACCTGTACAATAAAACTTGTTAACTTTTGTTCCAAAATAGACCCTACTTGTATGTAACTTTAAAAGTTAGAGTATGACAGGGTCATCCAGTACTGGGCCTAAATGCTGCTTTTCCTATTGTACACTGTAATTTCTAAATGATTGCTCTAGAGTACTGTTGTGGTGTTTTGTTGTTTGTTTTTTGGGGGTTGTTTTGGTTTTTTTTTTTTAAATAAATAAATTACTTCTAAAGATATTTACTGTGAAGACTGTGAGTCTTCCACTATCTGTATACTCACTCAGTGAATCTTCCAAGAAACCTAAGAGATAACTTATGGTTTATTGGGGATTTCTGATTACTCTGTATACCGTGCTATCAACTGAATAGAGAAGAGAGAAAACGTTCAGTCAATGTGTTTTGAAGAGTTTTCTTATACGTTCAGTAAAAGGCTGTGTGAACACAGTAGATCAATTCCCTTTTAATTTGTCACTTCAAACTACACTCATGGGGTGGAAAACTCAAACAATTCTTTATAATCAGTAGGTCCTTAGTAGACTTCTACCATCTTGCTAACAGCTCCATTTACAACTGTAGTGCATCTAAAATTATGTTCTATAAAGCCATCATCTTAAATTGTCTCCTTCATGTGTTTTGTAACTCACTAATATAAGCCCTGTGTCTCTAGTATACTCTGATTTAGATCATTTTGTGGCTCCATTTAGCTTTGACACTGCTGCAGAACCCTGTGTGGCCAATATGGATACATGACCACAGTGCAGGTCTAATAGATGGAGTAAAGTAGACTCTGAAGATTTGAATGTCCCATTAGCCAACCAAATACTGCAGGCTGGTTTTGCAGATGATTGCCTAATGCTGTTTGTGTTTTCTTTCCTTCCTATTACCAGAGCATTTGTATACCTGAGCAATCTACTGTACCCGGTGCCTCTTATTCACAGAGTAGCTGTTGTTAGTGAGAAAGGAGAAGTACGAGGATTTCTGCGAGTAGCAGTGCAAGCTATAGCAGGTGAGGTACTCTGAAAGCTTTACATTGCAACTTTTTGGTACACTATGAATAGCTGCAGCTTTAAAAAACAGGCAAACAAATTAAACCATTCTCTCTTACACTCAAACCTGAATAATTTTAGTGTTGCAAAGAACACTTGTTCTTTATTATTAACTTGCTTTTGAAATTTTTTAATTAACGTGAATCATATGGACCAAGCATGAATAAATCTTGAAATAATGCTACTGACCAGAAGCTTTTAAAATGATGATGTTGACCACTGAAGTTTATACCTGGCAACTAATGCAACACTGCTTTTTAAGACAGCGAAAGGACTAACTAGTGTCAGTCAACTTTTTAGTTTTTAACTAAAAGCAAAGGTTTTCTTTCTGGCACCCAGTATAAACAGTGGACAAAGGTATATGCAAGGTGGGTAGTTGTGCTGACTTGCAGAAAAGTTAAATGTACCAAGTATTTGCTTGTTTCAAACTATCCGTTTAAATGCACAGAAATGTGCTCCTCCATAGTCTGACTGAATAGCCTGTGAAGCAGTTGCTGAACTGAGGGTTTTCAGTGTAGTATAAACAGAAATCAGCAGCAGTTTTCCCATTTCATTGCCTCACTAAAATGCATGGAGACCTAGAAGCTGCTTTAACATACTGTTTAATCACTAAAAATTACCAACTTCTCAGAAGAGAAGGGTAGACATATGGGGATGGTGACTGCTCCATCCAGTTTTCAACTGGCATTGTATGCGTGCCAGAGCTTAACTGCAGTCCGCTAGTTGGCTGCTAATATTCTACACTTTAACAGTATGAGGTGAGCTAGTTGAGTTTTGCTGTTGGTAGTTAGCCATGTCTTATCTATTCTGCTGAGAGCACAGATACCTCCTGTAGTTTGTCCTTTCTAGCAGTGGCTAATGGCCAACACTTCTTTATTGTTTAGGTAGGGTAACCCTGGAAGTTTCACTCTCCATGGGAACATATAATGAAATCTCAGACTCTGAAGATGTGTAAGAATCACTCTGGCAGGGACTAAAGCAGCAAATGAAATAAAATCTATTTTAATGTGTACAAAAGTCTAATTTCTAGTTTGTTTTGGTCTCCTTAGCATTGACCAAATATTTCCAAATAGATATTCTGTTCATCCATCCAAATAAATAAAATACAGCATGGCTAACAGAAATTGAACTGGGGACACCCCTTGAAAGAGAGCCATGGCATTATCTGGTCCCTAAGTGAGGCTTCAGAACAGCTTCTGTATCTTGGAATTTCTCCTGCAAGAATGCATTTACTGTGGAAAAAGTAGCTGGTGTTTAACCAGGCCTCATTGTTACTCTCCACAAAGAGGAGGAGGTTAAATGGGCAGATTGTGTGGATAGAACCGCCCTTGAAATTTACAGCATGTACTTGTGAAGCTTTGCTAGTGTTACTGCTTCATTTACGGCTGCAGAATTTTAGATGGCTGTTTAGATCAGTGTAAGTGTATGTTCCCATGTGGGTCGTTGTATTATATGGCATGCTAATTTACCTCAGGTATAATAATCAGAAGTAAAAAAATAATCAAAACGACTACTAAAATTGTTTTGCATTCAAAATCCTCTGCAGTTAAATATATTCATGATGAAAATTCATGGCCTGTCTTACTGTTTTCCCACACTTGAGTTCATGACGGATAGGTTTCTGCTATGACTTTTTCCAGCACTTATTCTAATCTGTTATTGGTTAGCTGGAACCAGGCCCCTTCTGCTTTATGGACTGGTTTCCATTGTAATCAGAATTGCCATTTAGATAACTTTGAGGGTTTTCCCCTCTCCTCTCCATCAGTTTTTTTTTTCTTTTTCTGTTTTTCAGCTGATGAGGAAGCCCCAGATTATGGATCTGGTATTCGACAGTCTGGCACAGCAAAAATTTCATTCGACAATGAATATTTTGATAAGGTAAGAAGTCTTAAAATTGAGTTAGGTTTCTTTGAGTGCAGTAGTTTGTGCTTCTACATAAAGACTAAGTATTGGCGGAGGAAGAAGGGGACAGCAAAACCAGAAACTGCAGGAGTCCGTTACATGATACTTCATTTAATTTTTCAGAGTGATTTTTCTTCAGTTGCGATGACTCGCTCTGGACTGTCATTGGAAGAATTAAGAATTGTGGAAGGGCAAGGCCAGAATTCAGAGGTTACCACTCCACCAGAGGAGATAAACAGAATGAATGAGCTAGGTAAGCAAGAAATATGTAGTAGTTTTGGAGAACTTAAGGGAAATCTGGGACACTTTCGGTGATAAAAAGGGGTTCTGAGTATCCTTCAAGAATATGATAGGTAGGGAGAAGTGTAACTGGTGGGTTGCATGCGATAGATGCTGGAGTTACTCATCTGAAGAACTGTGCAGAAAAACTGTTCCCAGGTATTTGGATCTCTTGATTATCAGCGAATAATTTGAGCTCAAAAGAAAAAGAAAGAAATGTGATGGGACTAAACTGTTGCCTGAAGGAATATTTTAAGAAAAGAAAGGAGAACAAAAAAAGGGAAAAAGTGATTTCACGTGGGATGTTTATGTCTCCTCCCTAAGACTTGAAGACAGCCACTTTGGATGGAAAGATGACTATGGAAGGATTCACTGAGGAAATTGGTGATCACTTGAAACTGGGTAGTGTGTTTACCTTCCGTGTGACAGTGCTACAGGCCAGTGGCATCCTTCCTGAATATGCAGATATTTTCTGCCAGTTCAAGTAAGAATTTGTCCTTGTTTACATTAAGCAATTAATTGTTTGACAGAGAGTGCAAAAATAGTGCACAATGGAGGGTCTGACTGAGAGCTTTTCAAATCAGTGGCAGTGTGGAATAGTGAAGAAAAACATTTTGTCAGTTACCAGAATTCCTGTTATGAGCAGTACTTGCTTTGTGTTAGCATGGTGTTAGGGAATAAAGTTTTGCAGAAAGGAATTAAGAATTGGAGTGGACTCTTAAGTTACTAGTTTGAGAGATTTTAAGGTTTTTGCTTGAAAATGGCTTTTAATGTGAAAAATCCCGTATTAAATCCTACATATGCTCAATTGGAATGAAAGCTGTATGACCCTAGAGTAAATCAGTAGCTCTGAAGTGAAAGTGTTCTTTGGCTTAGTTTATTAAGAAAGAGAATGAAAATTGGGAGTAATAAAGACACAGAACAAGTACAGGAACTGTGGTCCCAAAGACTAGGGTATTCCTAGCTTTTCAACTCCCTGTAAAGGTCTAGCAGAATAAATTTATGGCTTCCTTTCAGTGTTGGGTTCACAGCACAGCAATCTTCACTGAACTGTTGTGTGGTGTTGTTTTTTTTTTTTTTGTGTGTGTGTGTTTTGTTTTTTAAAGCTTTTTAAATCGGCATGATGAAGCTTTCTCAACAGAACCTCTCAAAAACAATGGTCGAGGGACTCCCCTTGGGTTTTACCATGTTCAGAATGTAAGTAAAACTTTAGATGAATACTAAGTGCCTGTTTTAGCACTGGGAGTTGCGTGTATCCTTCTTGTTAAACTCTTGAGGGGTATATGGAAAGGGGGGGCAGGGGGAATTATTAAGAATAGACAGCAGGAGGAGTGATCATGTGAATGATGTAATCCCCAGTGGAGAACAAAATACAGAATGATTCTGTGTGGCAGATTAACTATTCTGTTTCACCTCTACTTCCTACCTTTGAATTCTCCATTTCCTTTCCAGGATGTTCAGTGAAAGCAGTCTAGAATTCAGGAAGTAAAATGCATGTGAATAGCAGTGCTCATGATCTCGGATGAACTGCATATATCTATTTTTATGAACTGTGTAGTCCTTTGGTTACATGTAGCTTCCTCTTCTTCTACTTAAAATGCCTAATATTGAGGCTTTCATTTTCTCCTTTATCGGAGAGTAGAATTAATGCCTAAACCAAAAAGGATTACAATTGCTTTTACAGCGAGTGGTGCTAAACTGTATGAAAAATACAGACTCCTAAAATTCACACTTAAAACATTTCTTATTTGTATGTCTCATTTTCTTTCCTTACTTTGTCTAATAGATCGCTGTGGAAGTGACAGAATCATTTGTGGAGTACATCAAAACAAAGCCTATTGTGTTTGAAGTCTTTGGACATTATCAGCAGCATCCTCTCCATCTGCAAGGGCAGGATCTCAATAGGTATTGCTCAGTTTTCTGGCATAAAGGCTGTTTGTGGTCATGCTCAGGTTAGCTCCGCAGTTCACGCAGTACTTTCTCATGCTCTTGAAATTATATAGCCACACCCTCACAAGTAGGATTCCTGACTAAGGTAAGAGTGCTGGCAGAGGCCTATTTACCCAATATTGTATCTTCTGTTAGTGAGTGATGGAATTGTTCTACCATCTCAAACATGGAAGCCTGTCTCCCAATACAGCTGCATCTACCCTACAACCACTGTGGTGGTAGAATATTGTACTCAGAACTTCAGTGGTGATCTCAGTGAGTTCTGGGTAAACCTTAACAGTGCTCCAAGATGCAACGTTCCCTCAGGGCAGCTGGCCTGATGCATGAAGGGCAGGATGACAAAAGGACAGAGATGAGATTAGGGGGAAAACAAAAGGCTCTCAACCTTTTGATAAACTAGTGCCAAAGTTGCTGAGCATTTGAATTTTTGGTATCAGGGACAGGACCCCTAGCTGTTGTCATCTTCAGTACCTTAAGGGAAGAGGCTATTGTCTGGTTTGCTTGGCCTGGTTAGCCCTCCTACTGAAGGCAGCAGCTGTGAAGAGGAAGCACATGCTGGTTTTAAGAGGAAATGCCAGCTGAGGCTTGTTCCTTTTCCTTAAGTTATTTTGGGAAATGCCTGTTACCTACTTAAATTTTCAGTGCAGAATGGGGGTAGAGCAGTTGAAAATGGTAAAATTTTTTAATTTTTTTTTTTTTTTACCGACAGCTAGGATTAATTAAGTTAGAATTGAGAAAGGACACAGGTTAGTCTGAGAAGTGTGCTGAGTCCACTTGTTTTCCCGACAGGTGATACTTACCTGTCTTCATATGATTGTGAGGATATTTTTAGGGATAAAAATGGGTGGAAGAACTGTACTGGGTGTGTGTTTATACATAGATGCATGTGTGTGTATTTGTATACATTTTTTATGTTTAGCTGTCTCTATATTGATAACCCTTTTCATTTCTCTATAGTCCTCCACAGCCTTCCCGAAGATTCTTTCCTCCTCCTATGCCACTCTCAAAGCCAGGTGAGACCCGTTCTCTAATTCTGTACATCACATGCCTGCTACTGAAAATGAAGGTTGTAGTGTTTTACTAAGCTATTCAGGACACCAAGAAATGTAATGGAGTGTATGTTGGCATTGGATCTATCTTGCTGGCTATTTTCCTTTTTATGTGTTCTTTTCAACCTTCTCTTGCAGGAAGTGCTTCTTGGTTCATTAAAGTGTAGAATGCCATTCCTGAGGTGTTGACAATATTCCATGAGATCTGGCTGTGGCTCTTTATGTGCTTACTGAGCACTTGACTGGAATTTGCTTCTTCATTAACCACTTCATCTTTTTGCTCTCTAACATTCTTGTTTAGTGAGTCAGTCTTGTTGAAATGATCCTGGGGTTTCTTTGCTTAATTGTAATAATGCATGCTGAACTCTTTTTGTGGTTTTTTTCCATTTCACCTTTTAATTTCATCCTTCTCCAGCTTTCTCTCATCTGCATATTTCTACCATCCTTTTTTTGGTGTGTTCCATTCCCTTTGCAGACCATGAAAGAAAAATTGAGTTGATTAGGTATCTTATGTCTGGCTATGTAAACGTGCATGTGCTGAACACGCTATCCGAGCATGCCAACGTGCTTGCATCCTCTGCTGTGGCTGCTTTCCAGGATGGAGCTGACCAGCTGCCACCTTTTCTCTTTCTGCCTGTTCCCAGTTGTCAAAGTGAGAGGGCTCCTAAACGAGATGGTTAGTAGCCAAACTTGATCTATGGTACATGTAGAAGTAGTTCCAAAACGTGCTTCAAAGTTCCTTTTTCCTTATCTTTATCATGTAGTGTTTTTGGAACTAGAAACTGCCATGGTTGCGGTCATGGAAGGATGATGCAGTGCTTAACTTTAGGGCTATTCTAGAGAGAATCATATAGAAAGTCTATAAACTCCAATGTGCTAGTTATCACAGATGTTTCTGTGTCACTGGATCTATTCTCTGAAACTTCCTGGACCTCCGATTTTTTTTGTGTGTGTGTGTTCTGCACATAGTCTTGTGGTATTGTGATGAGAGATGCTGCATATGAAAAAACAGCTAGCTGTAGAGGAAACATTCTGCTGTGTTCTATATAGGTTTCCTTTTTGCTCATATTTTTTTGCCACTAAGTGCTGTTCCTCACTTACATTTTCATTCTGTTTTATTAAAAAAAAGAAAAAAAAAAAGAAGACGCGCTGGTTATTAATTGTGCCAGAGGAAGTTCTGGAACTGGCTTTCATGTTAAATGTGTCTTTCTGTTGTTTTTCTCTCCTGGTGCTTTTGAGTTTCTCTGCTTAGCAATAAACTTGAGTCACTTGTGTGTTTGATGTTCCTCTTGCTATCAACAGCATTGAGTCCAGCTGTAATGAGTTCATGTGCAGCTACATGATATGATGGGTATAAGAGAGTGACTATACTGAGTAATGAATAGGGAGAGTAAATGATGACCCTGAAGCTTGCTGCATAACATGGTGGAGTTGCAGTGCTGTAAATAACTGATTCTTGTAAAATCTGTCCCTCTGAGGTAGCTGCTATTTTACCCAGAGAAGAAACAGAATTCACATTTGGTTTTTGTTGTTGTGGTGGTTTGTGTTTTTTTTTTTTTTCCAAAGAGACTACACAGGCACACCTTTTCTTAACTGGGGACTGTTATGCCCTTCCAGTGCATCGGAAATTAAGTCATGGTGGAAGCTGAAGGGTAAACAGAAGTGTGAAGATAGGAGAACGTAAAGAACATTTGGCAAGGAAAGAATGGGGCTTGATAGGCGAGAAGGGAGAATAATTGTTTGGCTTAGTAAATGCAATGAGTTTAGTATGTGAAAGGACTGAAAATGGAAAATCAATTACAGAGTTACAAAAATACCTGTCAGTACACAGGAACTAAGCTTTAAAAATGTTCCCATTTACAAAAATGAAATGAGTGAACAGATGAGAGAAGTCAGGTAATGATAGCTAAAAAGGTGCGATGTAAGTATGTGTGAAGGAGTATCAATTTATTTCTAGAATTTCAGTTATTGTGGGGTTTTTTAACATGCTTTATCCCTACGTTTGTATGAAAGGAATTAAGAGAAGATTTGGCCAGTACTGATCACTAATACCAAAACATAAGGAGCCCGGAAGCATACTTTGGCAGGATTATGGCTCTGGAATAAATCTTGTTCAGCCTTTTTACATATATGTTATCTTATTTAAACCAGTACAGGAGACTAGCAATTTGTAACACGAAGAAGTGAAGACCGAAGTTTTAAGTTCTTGATTTTTTTAATTTATTTGTGTGGGCAAGGACAAATGTACTTTATGGGTGAGTAATGTTGCAGATGAACAGACCTAAGCAATTCTAAATCACAAACTGTTAAGCCATAAAGTAACTGATGCACATTTGAGGAAACTCTTTTTCTGTGGATCTAGAGAGATTGCATATTTTTACAAGCTTTTTGGATACATTTTTGTTTTGTTATTTAACTTTTTTTTTAATCTAGTAACTTAGATTTAAAAAACAACACTTTGAGGAATAATGATTGCTGTAAGCAACATAATTTTCATGGAAAAAGTTGTGGGCTGCATATGAACATAGAATACGTAGGATCACTGAAATTACATGTTTCTGTGAGCCTTAGGGTAAGCTTTACTTGTTCAGTCTTTGTAAACCATTGTTTTTTTATTTTTTCTTCTTTCTTTTTTTTTTCTTTCTTTAAGTGCCAGCTACAAAACTAAATACTATGAGCAAACCAAGCTTGGGCCAGAGTGTGAGCAAGTATGACCTCCTTGTGTGGTTTGAGATCAGTGAATTGGAGCCAACAGGGGAGTAAGTCCAGCATTAATCTTTTATGGTTTAAGAACAGTGGTTTATGGGAGTTTGATCTTGTACCCTTTGTTCTGTTCAGACCAGGTCGATGTTTAGCAATCATTTTTGGGCGGTGGCCTGGCTGGTTTGTAGTGGTTGGGTGCAAATTTTGTTGGCATTCATTGTTGCCATTGGAAAGGACTGAAGAGATTGAATGTGAAAGAATGTCATTCTAAGTAATCTTTCCACTTCAAAAGTCCATGCGCACCAGCTGAACAGGTGCTGGGAAAACTTATCCTATGTAGGCCATGAGTTTAGATTCTTTGGGTCACTAGAGACTTCCTGCTCCAGGGCTCATCTAGCAAGCCCTATTTTACGTTCACCTCTGCTACAGAGAAGATTTTCATCTGACAGATCTTTAGGGATTATATTGAGATGCAAGTTCCACAGAGTTTTCCAGAAGTACTGGAAGTATAGGATCTGATACTTGATATTTCACTGATAATGTGGAGCAGTAAAGAGTCCAGCGTGAGAGTCAGTAGAAACACTCTTCATTTCTTCAGATACTATATAGAGAGGTAACTTGGCAGCAGAATACAGAGTAAAGTTGCTGTGCTTCTATGTCTTTCCTGCCTGTTGATTTAACTGTCTCACACAGGTATATTCCTGCTATTGTGGACCACACTGGAGGCCTGCCCTGTCAGGGGACGTTCCTGCTTCACCAGGTACTAATGAAGACTGTAGAACAGCAAGTTTCATCTCGGGGGGGTTAGAATGCTAATGACTGGATTTTGCATCTTTCATGTCTTCTCCTTTCCCACACAGCTGTCTAATGATAGCTGTAGGGTCAGTCATCTTTCAGTCTGTACTTAGTCTGTTAGCTTTGGGCTGTGAGGAGAATATGTTTGGCCCCTAGTATATTGCTGTTTCCTTTGCTTATCAGTGTGCATCCCATTCATGAAAGATGAAAGCCTTTTAAAAAGCAGGAACCTTTGGGACCAGATTTGTGCCTTCAGTGTTCTCCAACATCTCTACCAAGGACACAGAAGGATCATGTGGACTCAACTTTCATTGCTTCTTTCTCACTGTGTGTGCTATGAGACAGATCTACAAAATGACCCCGTCTCAGTGCATTTTAAATGCCTGTAATAATCTTTAATAATAATTTGTCTTTAACTGGATTCTAAAGATAATCCTAGTTAAATATTGTTTATAGGTTTATGTTATGGTTTTTTCTACTCTCAAATTCTCAGTTCCTTTTCATAGAGTGTACCTGTGACTTGGATTTCCTCCCTTTCTTAAAATGGTAGGAACACTTCTTACAGCTTAGGAATAATGGTCATATTCCAATCATTTCCTTAAAAATAGTGAATAAAAATGTTACTCATTTCTGGATTTACTAGTGTCCTCATCAGTTACTTCCAGTTCAAACCAGAGTAATTATAGCCCCTATAATTCCATTGCCAAAACCACATTGTAGGCAAACATCTTTCAACTTCTTTTCAAACAGTTACACACAAAGCACCTTTCTCCCTGGATAGTTGTCTTCTACATTTGGAAGAGTGGAATCTGTTGCAACCATCACCTAGCGAATTTTTCTTTTTCAGATGTGGTGTTTCTTTCTATTCTACAATTTTACCTTCTTCCCAGCTATTACAAGGTTTTATTATATTTTGACTTGTAACAGATACATGTGACAAAGGAGGATATCATCTGCATGAGTAGTTGCTATTTTCTAGTAACTTTTTCTGGTATATATGCTTTTTGTTTTGGTATACACACTTCAATATAACATATAAGTATAGAAGCACACATTACAAGTATTTGCTTGGTTTTGTGGTCAATCTGATATTATCCCAGGGACCACACATACCTTCTTTGAGAGAGTAGCAACAATTTCAGGACTATTTTAGGTTAAAAAGCCTCTGCCTTTGTGGAGTGAGAGGTGTAATTTCTGTTACATATGAGAATATAATGTTCCTCTTAAGTTAATTTTAGGGCCCTGAAACACATAAGTACTTCATCACAGTTACAGGCTAATTTAAATGATCTTATTTGCTTCATTTTTGCAGTGTAAGTGCAAAATAGATGATGTTTGTGTGTGTGTGGGGGGAATACTTCACTGGTGTCTTGTTCTTGAACTCTACCAGGGAATCCAGCGTAGAATCACAGTCACCATCATCCATGAGAAGGGCAGTGAGTTGCACTGGAAAGATGTGCGGGAGCTAGTTGTTGGTGAGTATATTGTTTTGCATGTTGCTACGTAAGGAAGAAAAAGTACTAAAAGTAATGTATCAGGTTCCATCATCTTTGAGTAATGGCTGTGAGAGGAGGATTTTGAAAAAGATCCAGAGGAAAAACTTTAAGTTTTGCAACTTCCACTTACAGCTGCTTGTTAATCATGTAGTCTGAAATGATATTTGGGAAAACAAATTCCTTCTGTGTTTCAGGCTTAGTTTCAATTTATTCCCCCTCCTACCCTTTTCAGGGCGTATAAGAAATAAAGCAGAGGTAGATGAAGCTGCTGTGGATGCTATTCTGTCTTTGAATATTATCTCTGCAAAATACCTGAAGTCCTCTCACAGCTCCAATAGGTAAGTCAATAAAGTGAGCACTCTAGCAGGAATCTAAAATTTCTTTGACTCCTGAGGTATTGGTAGAATGTTTGGAAAGCTGGACATGTTGCTAATTACTAAATGCAGAATTCCGTGGGCACAGGGCATACAGAGAATGAACGTTCCTATAAATTCTTGCTAAAGCTGAAGTCCATTTGTCTACATGGAGTATTTCTCGATAGTGTATTTGAATTACTTTCCATGTGTAAGAAGCATAAAGGGAGGATGGAAAGGAGCAACTTAAGGTAGTCTCAGAATTTAACCCAGAACATTTACACTGACATCAAGGTTTGTTGCTCGAATACACCATGGAAGTACAAGGGCAGTCTCTGGGGATATATTTATGGATGTGTACATACCTGTATTATTCCTGGAACAAGCGTGTGACAATGTAAGCAAGAGCCATGCTTTGTAAATTAAACTTTGTAACTTGTGGATTTATACAGATGTATCACAAATTGACTCCAGTTCAAATAAGGGGATGTCTGTTCCATGTAACTGCAGTCATTTGGGCACCAGCAGGGCCGCTGTCTGAGAGGTTTCTGGCTGTGTGAGTCTCCTCATTAGAGTGCATTGCTGTAAAGATCAGTCGGACTCCACATTGTTTTGCTTCAGTGTCTGCAACAAAGGGCAGTGAAGCAGAATGCTGCATTGCCGGCACAGCTTCTCCCTACCCTGACATCAGCCAAGTCACTTGACCACTCCCTGGATCTGTTTAGCTGGTGCAAAGCAGGAATATCTCTGAAATTTAACTCTGAATGAGTGTTTCCAGAGGGGAGGGGTGTGTTTTGGAGCCCATCTCTGCTGCAGCTGCTAAATGCTGGAGGCAGTATCCTTCTAGGAGCTGAAATGGCTTCTTCCTTCTCCATTAAAGGCTTGGACTTTGAAATACTATTGCGATATTAAAGGTGGATTCAGGACACCACTCCTAGCAACTGAATGTCTTCCTGACATCTAGTGTCTGTAAATGCACACAGTGACATTTTTTTAGCAGTTATTCTTTGCCTCCCACTGAGAAGCGGGTATTTTAGTGTATTTGAATTAATGGATCAGTACAACTGGAACATAAGGGGACTGTTGCTAGTTTCCAGTCTGAAACTATTGGATTTGCAGTTGGAAAGCCCAATACTTTCTGTTCTATAGCAATTTCAAGAAATTATTGCTCTGTAGTTTTCTGTTAGGTGGGCCACTTGGATGAACGAGTGTGAGTGAAGTGAAGCTGTTAACCATTTTTTACCAAAATGCTAAGGTTTAAGTTCTGGAATGAGTGCATGGCAGGGTGGTGGAGTGGGACTGAAGACCTGGTAAGGGGTATGTCTTACGTTTGCTCATTGTCTGCAGACTTGTTTTCTGGATGGTGTGGTTTGTTTGTTTGACGTCCGCTTGTTCTGTTCCTCTCAGCTGTTGACTTTTTGTTCTGCTTTTGGCTGCACTAACTGAAGCTCTTTCTATGTTTTTACAGGCTCTTTCTTGATAAGGATATGCCTAGGTATTTTCTGTTCGCTTCCTTTGTACATAAAGATTCTTGAAAATAGAATGCTTTATGTCCCATTTGTATTGCTGCCACTTCCCTTTTAGCTTTTACTGAATTCTGTTAGCACAGCTCTTAGCTCTTCCAGAAGTAGTTTACCTCCTCCTCTTTTGTGTCAGGGGTTTATTCAGGTACAAGTCAGTGGGGGACTTGAGAAGGTAAGCTTTTTCACATGTAAGAGATAGCTTCCTTCATTCAGTCTTTCTGATTCTCAAAATGTACCATCAGAATACAGTTCCTATTTGTAGCCCTTGCTATTTCCTTCCTTTGTTCGCTATCAAAGAACTAAGTTTGGAGTTTCTTACTGTCTCTGACTGTGTAAGGCTTGCCATGTTTGAAGTACCAAGTCAAGGACTGAATGATTAGGTTACTTGAAATTCCAGCTCAGAATTGCACTGAACAAAAAGCAGTGGCTGCCATGTGTCTGGCATTCAACCTCTGTTCTTAGGTTGGATTTGCATCTAAAATTTAACCATGTGGTTGCTGCTTCTTAGTTTACCAGTTGGCAGAGAAGAGAGGCATGTAGAAGCTGCTCAGACTGGATTCCTCTTTCACCTTCCAGATTGGATCACAGCCAAGCATGCTGGCTGCACAGTTGGGGACAATTTGCACTCTGCTTTCTGTGTTCTACCTCTTTGAGAAAGAGAAGACTTCAGGTCTTCACTGCTCTCAATTCACCACCTTTCACTAGTGCTAAATCCACTTAAAAATCAGTTCTAACTATACATTGGTGCCTTTAACCTGTTTCTCCCGTTTTCCATGCTTTGCTTGTACTGTGCTCCAATTTCCTCCATGCGCTATTGGCAATGCTGAAAGAAGTTTGCTCACTTCTGGGTTTTTTGTCTCCCTCTATGACTATTCTAGCAAGTTCTGATTTGGACAGGCATGGCTCTATATTTAACTTCCTGACTAAACAAAATCCAGTAGAGTAACTGTCTCAAAGCTATACTTGACTTCAACTTTGTGTTCATCCAAAAATCATCATTTTGCTGAAGAGGGGCATTTAGTTCTGCACTGATGAACATTTACACCAGTGTTCTCTCTTCATGATGAGAAGTCATGTTTGGCAAATGGTGCAGAGCTGATTCGGGGCTAGGTACACTGGCTTTCCCATCAGTGGAGAACCAGGTTTTGCTACTTTTTCTTCCACCCAGATAGTAGATACAGAGCTTGCTAAAAGGTTAAAAAAATTGCTCTTATAACTAAGACATGATGAAAAATTAAAACATAGGGACTCAACACAGATTTGTAAAGGGTTGGAGGACAACCCGTGTTATTTGGCTAATCTAACTCAAGTAAGGATTATTACATTACAGTGCTTTTAAAGTTAACCACTTAGCCTTTAGAATGTTTCTTTGTAGCATTTTTAATAGAAGCAAGACATAAGTAATTTCTTAAGTATGCTCTTCAAATGTGAACAGTATTTAGCAATATTCTCAAATTATATTACTTGATTGCCCAGTTCATGCTGTCTCAGTGTATTAGCTCGGAATTGTCTAATTGGTATCAGGAAAAGGGGATTCTTGGGAACTTTGACATCAGAACTCTTTGTTTCTGATATGTCTGTTCTTAGGCTGTTACATGTTTGTTTTTGGTTTGGTTTGTTTTTTGTTATTTCTTTCTTCCACCCCACCCAGTGCTTTTTGTCACTTGTCTTTTCACTTGCTATTTTTCTGAGTTAGCCTTGGGCATTAGTACAGAAGCTCTTTAGAGATATAACTTGTAAAAAAAAAAATATATACATGAAGCACTTTCTTGCTTTTAGTACCGCATCATTTGGACTCAAAATGGGATGGAAAACCTCAACAGCAAGGGGATTTGGGAGGGAAATTGTACTGAGGTGATGAAGAATTAATACCTTCTTTTTCTGTTAGCAGTGTAGAAAAAAGCATGCTGTATTGCTGTATAAGGGTATAGGACTTCTTTCAAAAGGAACCTACATGAAATCAGTTTCTACCTGTGAGAAAGGAGAAAGCTCATTTCCCTAAGCCTCTGTTAGAGAGGAGGGAGTGTAATGGTGACTCTGGATCTGATGGTTTAGCTGTCCTGTGTATGATGCTGTCTCTCACTTTTACTTGAACAGATGAATTTTCCTGATTGCTGAGGTAGACCTGTGGGAGCCTTCAGCTCCTTTCCTTCCATGTACCAAACTGAAGAAACTTAAAAATTTTTTACATCTGCAAGTTCTTACTTGAAGCTAGTAGGGACATAGAAATCCTTATCACTTGAATATAGGACTTATCCCCACCTATCAGTCATTCTGATTTGCTATCAGAAGCTGCTGGTTTTACAAGACTAAGTATTAGAGGGTTCTCTTCTGTTGCTATAGGTTAGTCCTAAAATACAGTATAGAATGAGTGTTGCTTATAAAAAAGACTCTTCCCATGCGCTTTGGAGGTCCAGGTGGGCTGTATTGCACGTGAAACGATAGAGAGGAATTCTGTATGTTTAGAAACACTGTTGTTTAGTGCTGACTTCCCTGTAGTGTTATGACAGCTTTTGTTCTCTTCTGTATTCCCTCTTTTCTCTTTTAGATGAGTCTTTTTCATAACAGGCAATGGTCTTTTATGCCATGCTATTTGAGGTAGAAGTAAGCAATCTTGGGAAAGAAGAGAAGGTCTTTGCTTCAACTATTTCTTATCTAAGCCACTGAGAGTCATAGTGGATGATGTCAAGGAAGAGATGCTTTACACTGACTGATGAGAGGGTTGCAGAGGAACTCTTACTATTGAGTTGTTACTGTACTTTTTTCCAGGACTTTCTATCGGTTTGAAGCAGTTTGGGATAGCTCCTTGCATAACTCCCTTCTCCTCAATCGAGTGACACCATACGGAGAGAAGATATATATGACCCTTTCTGCTTACTTGGAGGTTAGAGATTTGTGTCTTCCTTTCTGCTTGTGACTCAAGTATAACTATTTGAGACTGTGTGTACCTGAGATAAATACTTACTGGACTAAGTGATTTTGAATCCTGAAGCCAGTGAAAGTCTTTATTTATTTTCTGAGAACAGGGTGGAAAAACCTATTCACAGTTAACATTTTGATGTCAAGGTATTACTGCCTTGCAACAAATGTGAAGTGAAACTGGTGATCCCCTTACCTTTCTGTGCCTCATTTTATCTATCTTTGTATCTGAAAATCCACTGAAATCAGTGAACGTTGCTACGTAGGTACTAGTGTTACAAACACCCGCCTAGCTCTTGGCTTTGCCTGCAAGACACTGTTGTTTTGTGTAGTACAATTATTTCACCCACAAGAAGCATCAAGAAATTTGACAGTTCTCTTTCACAGAAACACATACGAAAACCCTTCACCAAAGACCCCAAAAAGAACAAATTTCAAAAGGCTGCCCCACTGAAAGAGGGAAGCAGTATAACTTGGTGTGGTTGTCTGCAGCCACTGACTCATTACTGTTTTTTCTCTTAGCTTGACCACTGCATCCAGCCTGCTGTTATAACAAAGGATGTTTGTATGGTCTTTTACTCACGAGATGCCAAGATCTCCCCACCACGGTCCCTACGCAATCTCTTTGGCAGTGGCTACTCCAAATCTCCGGATTCGTAAGTTCAGTTACCAATGTTGGTATCAATGTTTTATGTCAGCATATGCTTTTCCTCTTAGAGGAGACAGGGAGAATGTAGCTTAGTTTTCTTTATTTTTTCCTTGAAAGTCTACCTAGATATATTCTCCAGTCTGGTTTTGAACATTCTTTCTGGCATTTATTTCAGTGGAACTCTGATGGCTTCTGTCTTTACTGACCCCTTTTCCACCCTTCTGACTGAATGGTTGGAAAGAGAGATCCATTTTTCAAGCTTGCACATAGATGACCCTTATTCTGGCCTGGAATTTACTGCAGCAGCTGCTTTCTGAGTCTAATCCAGGGTTTAGGGGAACATGGGGGAAATGCCATTTTTAGTGATCTTGCAGTCTGTCCTAGCTATTTTATGTCAAGATTAGAGTTCAGATGTAGTTCTAACTAACAACTACAATTAAACTTCTAAATTGAGGATTACTTAACTAAAGGTAATGCACTTTATTTCTGAAGATAATAGGTTGGTTTTTTCCCCCTTCTGGTTTCTTGTGAACAGCAATCGAGTAACCGGGATTTATGAACTAAGTTTATGCAAAATGGCAGACACAGGAAGTCCAGGTAAGCAGTGACTGGGTGTTCAAGCAATAAAAATGCTATAAACTGAAATATTGCAGAAAATTTCATAGGCAGAACAGAGTAAACACATTTGTCCTGATGGGAAGCGGTTCTGGTTTTTCATAGGAGCAACGGAACATTGCTATTCCATAAAAAACTTATGCAGGCTTTTACTTTTGACTTAAATCTGTGTTTACCATTGGTGAAGCAAGTATTCACTGAAAACTTTACATTTTCTGACATGGGTGTATCAGGAAACCGGGCATGTACCTGAGTCATAGACTTAGGGGGCATAATACATGGCTCTTAACAGCTGAGACTTGGCTTTGCAGCAGTTGAGTTTTCTCTTGGTCTTTTGAAGATACTACTGATTTCTGACACAAGCTTGATAACTTGGAAGGAATGTAGTTCACGTAGTATCAGTATATTTTTCCTGTAAGACCTAGCGATTGCAGTTCTTTTGTTTGAATTGGACTGAACGGGAGTTTGCATTAAATCACAGTCAATAGAAAATACCTGAATGAAGAAAGATAGCTGGACTAAATCAAATCTCTTTGGGATGTGTGATTGCTGTTAATGAAATCATTGCCTTGTGTATTTCCAGACAAACAGCAGAAGTGTTGGTTCCCCACAGGTTACTAATTGGTAAGTGTTTCTTAGTGACATCCCTCTGGCTATGTTTTTAACATGTCTTACGTTGTTTTTTACTGCACAGGAATGCAGAGGAGGAGGAGGAAAGTCCTGGATACTTCTGTTGCATATGTGCGAGGAGAAGAGAACCTGGCAGGTTGGAGGCCCAGGGGTGATAGCCTCATTCTAGAGCATCAATGGGAATTGGAGAAACTGGAGCTGCTGCATGAGGTGAGTAAAGAGATAGGGGAAGTGAAAGAAGAAGCACAACTGTATCTTGGAGTTTGCCTTTGGTCTGCCCTCTGTGAGACTGACTGAGCTGAACAGGTTCCCAAAGTCAAGATTTAAATAAATTCTCCAAAAGAGAAGGTAGAAAGTGTGTGGCTGGCTGCTGAGTAGAATCTTCAGCTCAAAATTTTAGTGTATTCAAGAAAAGCAGATTCAACTTCTAGTGCCATTGTAAACTCACCTCCCCAGGGAAAACGTTTGGTGGTATGAATCTTAAAAGAATGTGTTAAGAATTCAGTGCCTGTAAAACAGGCAACATCCTGGAGCAGGTGATACTGATTTCTTTTCTTACTAGGTGGAAAAAACTCGACACTTCCTTCTGCTTCGTGAAAAGCTTGGTGACACCGTCCCCAAGTCCCTGAGTGACTCTTTGTCTCCCAGTCTGAGCAGTGGAACCCTCAGTACTTCTACCAGCATTTCCTCACAAATTTCGACTACAACATTTGAGAGTGCTGTGACGCCCAGTGAGAGCAGTGGCTATGACTCAGCAGATATAGAGAGCCTGGTCGATCGGGAGAAAGAGCTGGCCACCAAGGTATAACATGAGAAAAGCATCATGGTGTAAAATGTACCACATTCCCCTTCATTAGTAGTTCTGTAAATGAGACTTTGTAATTTTATGAAGGGAAGTGATTATTGCCCTCTTCTTCTGGGATTTTTCACAGCAGTTTAGAATTTGTTTATTCTTTCATGAGCTGCCAAGTGTGTCTTGGCAAATTGCCTTTTGTGTTCAATTTCTCTGAAAATCTAAATGCAAAATTCTTCTCTGTGTGTTTTGTTCCCCCCCGGCAGTGTCTGCAGCTTCTTACTCACACTTTCAATCGGGAATTTAACCAGGTGTACAACAGCATCAGTGATTGTAAGGTAAATACTTCATGCAATGCAATACACTACATTTGTAGTACAATAGCAATATTTTTGTAGTTTGTGGAATCTGTTGATAGTATGAAGAGACAGAACACTTAATAGTAATTTTCTTTATTTTTAGTCTGTTGGAATTATTTGGCTATTCAGCATCATGTTCCAAAGACTATTGCAGGAATTAGAAGTGGGGTGAACTTGGACTGTAGTATAGATTCTAGTTTATTAGCAGACTGTAAATGTTCTTACTATCTTTCCCTACATACCCTTTCCCTATGTAAAAGGATAAATTGGCTCTTTTAGTAATTCTGACTGTAGGCACAGGGGACACCCAAGTTACAAACTGGATAGTGTGATATTCTATTGAGGAAGTCGGGGTGTGAATAATCAGAAGTGTAGGACACTAATAACAAGGTGTGTCTACAGAAGAGCCATTGTATTTTCACCCCCAGATGGGTTTGATGGTTGTGTACAAAAATTTGAATACTGAGTAGGGAAATGGCTGATAGAAGTACTTCCTATTATCTGAGCCTTCAGCATGCTGAATGCCACATTCTAGCCAGGACTGAACACTAGCTACAAAAAAGGCTCTTCTGTAATATTTTGCCTATATTTGTAGTTGTCGGATATTTCTCCAATTGGGCGGGACCCATCAGTGTCGAGCTTCAGCAGTGCAACCCTCACACCTTCATCTACCTGCCCCTCTCTGGTGGATTCCAGATGCAATTCAATTGATCAGAAGTAAGTATAGGGTAGAAAAACATTATAACTTAGTGTTTCACAAATCTGTCTTTGCGATGTTTTCCAACTTTTTTTTTCCTCCCCCTTTCTTCCTTTTCCCTACTTCAGATATTTCTCTGTACTGCCCCCTTGCCTTGTCTTCTCCAGTCACTCTGCACAATTGTTTTCCCCCATCTGTTCTTTTGAAGTGGTTTTTTTTCCCTTTGTGCTGAGAGAACAGTCAGATGCCTGTCAGCACAGTGACCAGTGCATCTTCAGTGTGTAGAGTCGACAAATTCTTTTCAGAGGTCTGTTAAAAAGACCTACTAACAGCAACCCAGAATAAACCAGATTGGCCAGTAATCTCTGTTTATCTTTCTCAGCTGTATCTATAGAAGATAATTTTGATGAAATTGGAGGAACTGCTGTAGTGAAAGACATGCATTTTGTATACCTTCTCAGTTTAACATCCCTGAGAAGGACAAGTGCTGATGTAGTAGTACATTTTATATCAAACCACAGTAAGACATCTGTGTTAAAACTGTGTTTGGCAAGAGGAACAAGGGAGAAGTAGTGGGGAGACAACTTAATAGCAGTTATTATAAGCTTTATTCAACAGATTTCAATAGAAATGCATTTTGATATTGTACAAAAGGATTCCAATATCATACAAAAAATCTGGACTGGAGGATGAAACTTGTAAGACAGGCTAGGCTGTAGATGCACTTTAAATTTCATTGTCACATTCAGTTGGCTTGTTATGATCTACTTTTCCTTCTCCGCTTTTTTTTAAAGGACACCAGAAGCAAATTCTCGTGCCTCCAGTCCCTGTCATGAGGTGGAACAGTTCCAGATAATTCCTACAGTAGAAACTTCCTATCTTGCCAGAGCTGGAAAGAACGAATTCCTAAACCTCGTTCCCGATATTGAGGAAATCAGACCAGGGTAAGTTTTCTATTGTTGTGTGATCGTGGCTTCCTGACAGCTGTCACAAGGGTCTTGAGAGATTGTAGTTTCTTTGCCCCATTTAGGAAGGTAAATTAAACAGGTGATAGCAGAGCTGCAGAGTACTGTGTGATGGAGGCAGGATTGATGAAGGTCGTATTGGTATTTGATCTCTGCAGCATTCATTCTCTGCATCTACTTAATGAACAGGATTTCCAGTGACTTAAATATGATGTCTGTTACAATCAAAACCATGGCTGAAGATCACTGAAGTACAGATCTTTGTGGGTCATTCTTTCTGTCGGACTTTTGTGTAGTTCTTGAAGACAAAATTCAGCTTGCTGTAGACGAACTTTTTCATAATACTGTTGTGGGCAAAACTTACGAAGGACCAAGTGTCTTATCCAGTGTTTTGCAGTTAACAGGGATACTCAGTAGGTGCCTTATTTAGGGGAAAATGTATTCCCGTTTATCTGTGGGTTTGTTTTGGTTTGTTTTTTTCCAGCTCCGTGGTCTCAAAGAAAGGATACCTCCACTTCAAGGAGCCACTCTCCAGCTCCTGGGCCAAGCACTTTGTGGTGGTTCGCCGTCCCTATGTTTTTATTTATAACAGTGACAAAGATCCTGTAGAAAGAGGAATCATAAACTTATCTACAGCTCAGGTGGAATATAGTGAGGATCAACAGGCAATGGTAAAGGTCAGTCTGAGCACTATTGTTTATTTACCCATACAGCAGGAACGTTACAGGTAGTAGTGCATCCATACTATCCTGTGTGTCATCTCTGGTCCGAGGAAAATGCATCTGTGTCTTGGAGAAAGTCTGGCATCTGATGATTCTGCCCACAGAGTTCCCAGTTTGGTCAGGATTTCTTATGTTTTGGACACAGCTGTACAAGAAACTGACACCGACTGCTGTTACACACCATACTTGCTTTTATGAGCATGTGTTGGTACCATCACCCTGTGTGCTTGGTTTCTGTAGTTTCATTTGTGTGGTGGTTTGGGGTTGTGGGGGTTTTTTTGTTTGCTTAGAAAAAAACACCAAAACAGCACAGACAACCAAAAGGAATCAAATTAACTTACTGGTCCATCTCAGCAGCTCTTAAAAGTCCACACTCATCAGTTAAAACTATATTTTGTAGAAAATGTTCCATTTGACTGACTAATAATATCCTGGAAATGACCAGTGAAACTTAAACGAAAGGCCTTAGGTCTTTGTGGGTTTTAGGAATGTGACATAGCAAACTCTTCTTCAGAGAGGAAGTGTGCATCAGCTTCTGTGCTTGTAGACTTCAGTATTTTAAATTGTTCTTGATATTCCAGACACCCAACACATTTGGTGTATGCACAAAGCATCGTGGGGTCCTGCTCCAGGCCATCAATGACAAAGACATGAATGACTGGTTATATGCCTTCAATCCACTTCTTGCTGGCACAATACGGTAAGAGGCAGTTCATGAGCAGACAATGCTGCAAAGCATAAAGATAGTGAGATAGTCATAAGCAGAGAGGCAGCTAGGTTGTCACAGAATTTAATCTTGTTCTGAAGAATTTGACAAGATGGGTGAACTGAAGGAGGGAGGAGGATGTGCAACAAAAAAAAAAGTAGTAAGTCAAACAAGCTCTGTATTTCAGGAAACATAGTGGCTGTTGCTTTCGCTTGTGACATTCTTAACAGATGTAGCCAGTTTGAACATATGTGGTATGCTTCATGCAATACTACATTTGGAGGCCACAAAATAGTTTCTTTGTATTGGTATTTTACAGATTCATAAAGCTTCTTACTGCCTCTGTGCAGGTGGGTCTGGACTGCCTTTTAATTCTCTTGATTGTGAGCTAAAACAGAAATTCTCATTTCCTTCCCTTTTTTGAGCTTCTCTAGAAGCCTTCCCTATAACACAGGTCACAGACATTCCCTGCTTGCTGGAGGGATCCCACTATGCTACAGTAGCTCTTCCTTTCAGTAAAAAGAATTAATTTAAAGCTAAGATACTGCGTTACAGCATCAAATAATTTTTAATGGTGCAGTCCTTAAGAAGATCCCATCTTTAAAGGAGCACAGCAGAAGAGTGAGAAGTCTTTCTCATTACACCCTTTGATACATTAGCATACGGAGTAAACTAGGACTATACGAAAGGATTTTTTTTAAAAAAAAGTGGACAAACTGTGGCGAGGGAAGAAAAATAAACTTCCAGAATTTAACAAATACTTTTTTGCTTCTTTCTTGTGCAGGTCAAAACTGGCTCGAAGACGCACGGGCCAGCTGAAGTACTGAGTCCATGTAATGTTCTCATCTGTTCTACCTAACTCACGTTCTGATAGATAGTGTTACCTCTCATTTTCTCTTTGTGATTCTTGACAGTTTCTCTTGTATGTAATCCTGTGGCTTAACATCCCCTACCTTCCCAACTCCTTCAGCACATTTTCTAGGTATTCTAACCCTACCTTGTTTCTTTTCACTTGTACCGAGAGTTGTACTAGTAGCATGTGGCCAAACAAAAAGAGAAAGAAAAAAAAAATCAAAAAAATTGAGTTATTATGCACGACTCTAAAAAGAAAAAAAAAGTTATTTATTTTTTCTTATAGCAATTGTTTTCCCATTCCAACTGACCTTTTGGTGTCTGTCCCACTGTCCATTGTTGTCTGTCTAGACTGCTCCAGGTTATTCATTCAATTTGTGACTTGGCAGTAGTCATTGGTTCCCTCAGGGCAAAGTTCTAATGCCAGGGAAAGATAAATTCTTCTCTGTAGACATTACCCAGCCAGGAACTGCAGTAGCTCCTCAGGCTTTCTCGATCCAGCCTCTTAATTTAAACTCTGTTGAAAGCTGATATTGGACAAATCTATCTGGGCAGACTGGATTTTGGACTTGGTGTAAGTTTTTTAGTTTCCAGGGTCCAACAGGCTAAGGCGTGAGCTGGAAAAAGATAGGGAACAAACCAAGAGGGGCTGGCTAGAATAATCTGCCTTTAAACCCTTGCTGTGGGGTTGTGGGTGAACAGGGCTTGGCTTTAACTCTTTCCCAAAACATTAACACTCACTCCCCTGCCTCTGAACTGAGCGGAGGAGATGGAACTTGTGCTGATGTGAGGAAAAATAAACCACATCGCTGAAATATTAGATAGAATCCCTAAAGTTTTAGATGCTCAGCCTCGTATTTGCCAGATGGAGAGTGTTAAGCAGAAACGGCAGTGTGCTTGTTACCCCGAGCGCTTTCAGGAGATCACCACAGGAGGGCAGTATCTCCTCTTTCTGCTTTTAGTCCTGACTTCTGAGGTCCTGCAGCAACAGTTCTCACCTCTGGGAAGAGATTCACGGTTGTCATTGGTATGTTAGGATAGACTGCTCGACGGCATCTTTCTGAAAGGCCTGCTTTATGCATGCGTCCCTTATCTGTGCTACTCAGATGACGTCCTATCTGTTCATGGGGAAGGCATCCTCTGTCTACAGAATACTTCGTAGACCTAGCACTCACAGTATTTTCCAGGGAACAGCAGGACACTATCACTTCCTTTTGGAATAACTGTTGAATGTCTCCAAATTTCCCTGCTACGCTTTTCATCAGCTAAAACCCACTAGTTAAACTTCAGAATTAATCCTTCCTTGAGGAGGGATCAAGTGGGCTCTGGTCCTGGTCAGTTGGGTGTAATAATTGGCTTCTTGGAGATCAGCTGGGTGGTGTCAGTTCCTGACTGGCAATGTAAGTTCTCCATGTGGCCCAAGTTTTGGTCCTTGCCACAAGAAAGGAAAGCAGAATGGATTTCCTTTCTGAAAAGTGAGCTTGTCTTAGTTAGG
>JANZLQ010000001.1:5401290-5412641 GCA_026212715.1 Elanus axillaris
TCCCCCATCCCACTTGGGGTGGGGGAAGGGGTGAGCGGCTGCGTGGTGTTAGTTGCTTGCTGGCGTTAAACCACAACAAGGCTATAGATGATGAAGCAACTGTTGCTTAAGCAATTACACTGGCTTAGAGATGATGGATGGGCACAATCCAGTGATCTTTTTAAATTTTCCTCTTACTTTGCTTCATGACACTATGCCTTTCTCTGGGAACACAGATCTGATTGCAATTCAAGCAGCAATGTTCTGGTTGCAACAGGGCTGCTGAGGTTCCAAGTACAAAAGTGCACTAAACAGACACATTATAGCATTGTCAATCTTGGAAGTAAATCACTTCATTTTTTACCTGATGTTCTGTTCCTTTGCTTTAGCTTAAGGTCAGGAATAGCTTGAGTCCACCTTGCAGTACCAAGTCTCCTAACATTAATATAGGGATGATTCACATTATTGTATTCTCTCATGTGCTGATCTGTATGATGTTCAGTGGACTTAAACTCACTAATTGTTATGACATACCTGTAAATGCTTCCATGAAGAAGAACGTTTCTGATACTAATTTTAATTTTATGTGAGGGTTTTTTTTCCTTCCATCTGTGATTTGAAATATGCAACATGAACTTGCTCGAGAAGGCGTAGTAAATGCTGGAGCAGAATTTTGTGTTCCTAACTATCACGTGCTGTTTATGTTAAGTGGGTGCAGAGAAGTCTTCCAGTATCTCTGTACTGTCGTGATTTAACCCCAGCCAGCAACTAAGGATCATGCAGCTGCTCACTCGCTTCTCTCCCAGCCAGTGGGATGGGGGAGAGAATCGGAGGCAGGGGGGAAGTAAAATTCATGGGTTGAGATAAGAACAGTTGAATATGACAGAAAAGAAAAAAATAATTATGATAATAACAACAGTAATAAAATGGCAATAATAAAAGAATTGGAATACACAAAAGAAGTGATGCACAATGCAGTTGCTCACCACACACCAACTGATGCCTAGTTCATTCCTGAGCAGTGATTTTCCCCCCCTGGCCAACTCCCCCCAGTTTATACACTGGGCATGACGTCCCATGGTATGGAATATTCCTTTGGCCAGTTTGGGTCAGCTGCCCTGGCTGTGCCCCCTCCCAACTCCTTGTGCCCCTCCAGCCTTCTTACTGGCTGGGCACGAGAAGCTGAAAAATCCTTGACTTAGTCTAAACATTACTTAGCAACAACTGAAAGCATCAATGTTATCAACATTCTTCTCATACTGAATCCAAAACATAAGACAATACCAGCTACCAGAAAGAAAATTAACTCTATCCTAGCCGAAAACAGGACACATACTCAGATTGTATCTTAGCAGTTACTCAGAGTTGGAGTTTGCCAATGTTGCCATTTTGGTTGTAGAGATTGATGTTAACATACATTTATAAATCCTGGTCTTGCCAGAGCATTTCAGTATCTGAGGATATCCAGCTTAGACTGAGGGCTTCATGCAAGAATTAAAACTAGTTGATTTTATCAGCCTTTTTGGAGTGTCTGTCATCTTTTTGTAGTAAGAATTTTCCTTGTTAATTTCTCTTAAACATTTATCTCTTATTTATCGTGAATAAATGAAGTTCCTGAGTAGATGACTGATGAGTTTATTGTTCTCAGCTGAAGTATATCACCCAGAAGAGTGATGAGCTCACATCAAGTAACATGGAACAAAAGAAGAAGAAAAAGAAGTCCAGTGCAGCTAAGGCAGGGAGAACTTCTGGGGAACAAGTCGTGACTGAAAGTGAAGATTCCAACATGGCGTGATTTACCTTTCAAGTAGTGTCTCTGGTCATTCTTCTCTTATTATCATAGAGGAACCAAAGTTAGCCTATTAGAGATTGTTCTTGCAGGTTAGCAACACTAATGAATCTTTGGGGTTTTAGGTGAACAAAATTAGTTGGACTTTTTTTGTTCCAGAAATGAAAGTTCTGTCAGAATTTAGTAAAGCTTACAGCCAAAATGCCTTAATTGCTCACAAAAAGGTATCTTTACTGTTATTAAAAAGAAAATCCTTTAAATAAAGAGTAAAGCAGAACATTCTCACTGACGGTAGTACCTCAGTATGTGCAACTCCCTCCATGCTGCGACTTAGTTTCTCCAGTAATTTACTTCCTCCTTGTTTCCATTTTTGATACTTTTGCTTAGCTATTTTGAATATTTTATATTTGTTTTAATAGCATTATCTCTCACTTGTTGTCTTAACAATTAAAACATGTTTGGTGTCATTTTTCACCTGTGATACTGCTGGTGTACAATCTTCACTTCCGGTAAGTTGCATTACATTTCTGATTTTACTATAGTAATATGGCTCCGGAGTGGTGGTCAGGAATATATCGCCATTGCCCTCTGCCGGACTGGTAGAGACTTACCAAATGCTCTTGATTCCAAAGAAGCAGATTTAAAGACGTAAGGTATTAGATAGATATAGCCAAGCGAAATGAGAAGGCTGCTTAAGCTACTGCGTGGGCAAACTTTATCAAGCAAGAATATGCTTGCCAAGGATAGTCGAAAATAGGCAGCAAAAGAGGAAAGACTTGAAAACTGTTTCTCTTGCTCAGCCCTTAATTCATGAGACAAGCTCTTCCTCAAAGCCACTTGTCCCTTCCTAAAGGATACAGCTCAGTGCAATTTCCCAAAACCAAGTTTAAAATCATCTCATTTTAGTAAGACTCATACCTTAAATACTACCCCAAGATAAAGAACATACCAGAGGACGGAGTATTTTTTATTACCTTTGAGAACTAAGTGTAACCTTGCTCCTTGTTTAAAACCCTTCTCTTGAAAGAAGAGTGCACTTCCTGGACTAAAGTCACTCAGCTATACATGACATAATGGAAAAGAGTAATGCTCTGGACTCTTTACATGTGCTCCCTTTTATTCTTGCTCTGTATTTGAGCTATTAAACAGCAGTGGATAGGGAAAAAAGCCATGCCTTTCGTAGGCCGTAGCTATCCAATATTGATCAAATAAAATCAAGTGCTACAATTAATGTAGAAGAAAATAGGAATGTCATGAATCCCTATCTCCAGCTCTATACAGGAAATTTTACACAATGACCCTTCACCCTCCCTTTCCCCTATCCCAAACCATTCCACTTTCAGGGATGAGAAAATCTTTTAGAAGAATTATTCTACTGACTAATGTAGGCTAGGTGGGTAATAAACTAGCAGTTCCATAATCAACAGAAAATATGTCCTCTCGGCATACCAGTGCTTACATTACTCAGTTTTCATATTGTGGTGGGTTTTTTTTGGGGGGGGGAACTGTTTTTTTTTTTATGCTACTATACATTAGTTGCTTTCTTGAGGTTCATGAGGCCTTGTTTACCTTCACGTAGCCCGGTCATCAACCCAATCCCACAGAAGATGTAAAATGTTTTTCTTGGTGCTTTACAGGAGAAATCATTAATGTAGTGTTGAAGACCATTAATTGATGATACCCATTAATGGCAAATCTATTGCTGAAGAAGGAATCTGTTACGAGGTAGGCTTGACTACTTGAATGTATTAAAGATAAAGACTTTAACTCAAGGCTTTGACATTCTAGAATTTTTACCTGAAAAAAAGTGTAATGGAGGCCACCCTAGGTTTTCACGCATCTTCTGGGTGTTTTATACCTTCCATACTGTATCCCTCCCTCTTGAACACCTATACAAAATCCATCCTCATGAATCACGGACAGGTCAGTCACCCTGTTCAAAAGTTAAAGCTTCTTAAATATTACAGGAATCAGATCAAAGAAATGCTAATTTTTACATAGTTAAAAAGTGTCTGTGCAGCTTAAATGAGCTTAAGTGAATCAAACATCATGTCTACAAAATGTAGATCTAAGGTTAAATTAGATTACAGAGCATGATTTAGGTGGACAGTTTCTCCTGACTTGCATGGGTAAGATAAGCAAAAAAAATGACCAAGTATCTTTCGCTCTTATCCACTGTTTTGTCTCTAAACCAGCAACTTTTGTAGGGGTCTGGTTATCAAGGCAGGTACAGTTCTGTTTGATTTGCTTCTGTTGTTTATCCTGTTCCTTTCTTGAGTAGGAAAGTTATACTTATCTCACAGGAGTCCTAGGCCTTTAGAGACATCAAGCATTTTGATAACATAGTAGCTATCTTGCAAGAGGAAGCCCCAGTGGATGTTTACTATACAGCCTACCTGATTTTTTTTTTTTTTTTAGGTCACTAAGCCCAACACGTCAGGAAAAGAAGTATGTCTCAAGGTTTGTTAGCTCTGATGATGTCTGTTGTCTTCAGCTAAAATATCCTGTTGCGTCCTTTCCAAACACACATGCATGGACACTACTGGTATGCAGAAGGTGCTGGCCAATGGCTAAAGATTGTTTACTGAAAAGCTTTGTGATTATTTCCTCTGGAAATATTAGATCTAGTTTCCAACAGGAAACTCTAGCTATGAATCAACTTTCAAAATATGACCTAAAGATCTATAGTAAAGCCTACACTAAAAAAACACCAAACCCATTTTTACAGATAACTGTACTGTTAGTTTTAAAAATCTCATTGAGATGTTTTAGTAGTTTTCGTCTTTGTTTGATTGCACTATTGAAAGAGATCCAAGTTGCAGTAGATAAACCTGGTCCCTAAAAAAGGATCTTTAATAGAAATTACAGGATGATATGCAGCATTGAAGTCTCTTAGCCAGTGGTTAATTGCTCCTCCTTTTTCATGGAGACTTTTGAAGAACGTTGACAATAGTAGAGCTTTAAAGAGAGTTGAGTATTATATACCTACCTGCTCTTTCTGCAAATAATAGTCAATATTACTATTAAATTGCCAGCTCATCTTTAGAGTTTAACTACAGCTCCCATCAGACTATGAAAATCAGATTATTTTTTTTTCTACTAGAACAATTCAGACAAAAGTAACAGTTTAAATCATACTATGGTAGGTCTAGTTGATAATTTGAATTCTGTAACATAAGAACAGCATTTAATAATTTACAGGCAACTAAAGGGCTCTAACCTTGATAATGGAAAAGAGGAGAAAGCAGCAGTGAAAACCCTCCGTTTTTTTTTTTTCCTTAAGGCTAGATTGGAAGGACCATCATTGCCTTCCTACAAGAATGATCAGCATGGTCTCTGTGACTCCGTCTGTTTGCCTGGCAGTAGGTGAGTTAAATATTCCTAATACACATAGGATTGAAGTAATTATGCTATCTGCTATTTTAAGTAGATGTGAAAAAGCCAAAGGTAAAACCCTTTCCTCTTGTACAGCTTGAGGAGTAGAATTTCCATTGCCAAGTTGAGCTTGAAAAAAGCAAAAGGATTGCAGCTTTGAGCAAGACTGAAAAACTGGTTTATAATGGAGAGAGTGGCAATCACAAGCTGAGACATAAGCTCACAGAAAAAGCTTGCTGACAGCTAGTCTACTCAATGCATGCTATGTCAATTGGTAGCCGGTGTAATTAGTGTTGAGTGCAATAGAGCGTGCTTCAGAAACTGTTGATGCACAGCCATATATGCTATTTCAGAAAGATTTGAACATAAAAAGCTTGTAATAAATAGCTACTTAAAGGAGCAGGAAACCTTTACCCGCCATGGCCTATGATGTTACAAGTCAGGAGTGTGTACTGTAAGAAGCAGTTATTTGCCCTAGCAAAACAGACTAACCAAAAAGCTGACTGAAAGCTTCTTCCCTGAGTCCAGTCAATTCCCGTACAGGTGGCTTCATCTGAAGTATTTTTGCTTACCTGCTCAAAGGCACTAAACTGTTTGGAGTATTCATGAGTCTAACTTTGAGTGTGCCATAATTCAGCTGGAATGTCTACATGCAATGCGTTCAACTGAATGCCTGCCACAGGAATACTCATCAGTTGGCATCCTGTACCATTTACGGTTACGTTAAATCAGAGGGTTTTGCACGATACTAGAAAACATTTGTTACCTACTAAAACTTGCTCTGAAGTTTCAGCTCACTTTTCAGACTTTTTTTCATATACATCTTCTGTTCTCACAAGAGAAGAACAGATTGTACCACGTGAGAGTTCTGGTGCAGTGTCACCAGTATGAACATACATTTTACCTAAATACTTTGGATACGTTAAATACAGAGTACTTCTGTATTTAATTTCTTCTTCTGCTATCCTTAAGGTAATACTGTACTTACCAGCAGATTCAAAACTAGTCCAACCGTAAGGTAAAAAGGTTTTAATGATATTAGAAAAAAAAGACTTCAACAAATTTAAAAATAAGCCGGTTAATACAAAAGCATCATGATAGCACACTAATGATTAAGAGAGCAATACAGACAGGCCAAATACAAGTCTTCTGCCCCACAGCCTTACAAAGCAATTATTTCCATCTTTGCTGTGTTTTATACATTAGTGCTTACACTGCACCCAAGAGGAGTTTCTTACAGAAAAAGCACAGAAGTTAAAGGACTATGAATTTACTTTAACTGATGAAGTTAGCATGAGAATTCAAGTTCCTAGTTTCCAGGCTGGAGCTTAAAGCCAGACAGCAGCTGGCTAACCTCTCTGCCCTGTTCATTAACTGTGCTTCAAAGTTTCTTCCAAAGGTCTTCCGTCCTTTACGTTGAAAATGGTGGGAGGACAAAGTAAGCAAACTTCCTGGAGCTTCAGAAACTAGATCCATCATTATCAGATGGAAGCTTCTGGCTCCCAACCAGGTATTAAAAGCTGAACCCTTACATGCTGTGTTTAGCAACACCATTGTCCTAGTATTCCGCAAAAAGTCAAAATCCCTTTGGTTACACATGATTTGAATCATCACAGGAGTTTAAGCCTCAGGACAATGTCCAGATTTTAGTTGTCTATAGCCAGACCACAGTATGACCAGCAAAGTATGGCTCCCAGGATATATCTTGCTTGTATTGATTCTAATGCAAAAGAAAAAACAAAACAAAAGAAGAAAAATTGCAAGCAGCACTACAGTCTTATTTTTTGCGTTTTGAACTAGTCCAGTCTCCCCAGGGTAGTGTTTTCTTGCCCTTTGACGTGCTCCTTAGGGAATGCAAGGTCTGCACTTGTTGTAGACGCTTTGAGAGCTCCTGATCACAGGCTTGCTGCAGAGCTTCGGCTTTCTGCTTGTCCCATCTCAGAGCTGAGGCCAGGGCTTGTGTGTCTTCTTTCAAGACCAGCTGTAGCAAGACAGATTTCTCACAGTTTTTTCTACTGATGCTCCTCCACCACTAACCCCTCTGCCCACATTAAGAACAGCAGTAATAAGACACCTGTTTAATACTGGCAATTTGGTATTGAAGAAGTTCCCAGCTTTCATCATCTATCCTGTGGACTAGTGGATTTTCAATATTCTACCAACACCTACAGCTTGAATCTATATTCAGATGTTCAAAGGAACAGAAAGCAGTTACTTAGTTTCTACAGCAGGGAAAAACAAGAGAAACAAGTTCATACCATCAGAAAGAACACACTTTATAATGCTTCGTTTACCTAGACTTTCCTTTCCAAGCTATGGGTTTATTCACACTGTTTTACAAAATAAGGCTTTTACTTTTGCTTGGGATGTGTAAAGGAAATATAGCTAGATGCATCTGCATACAAAAAAAAGTTGCTGCTAAGACAGCTGAAGCACTGGCTGACTATGTTTGGCAGAGATCAAAACCAAAATTGTTTTGTGGCTTTTCAGAGGACAGACTGGAGTACTTGGAATAGTGTCAGCTGGCTACTAGAGAGGAGCTCCAAGCAGGGGTAGCGTTACTGAGGAAGAGAAATAGATTAAATCTCACCACTTTGAGACTGATATATATTGACATTAGAGCCTCCAGAAGCAAGGACAGCTTCCCCTATAACCTCCCTTTCCAGAGGGAGAGATTTGCCAGAATATGGTTATATCATTCTCACCCACCTCTAGATCTTGACTGTCCAAGCAGAGCTCTGGAGCAGGTTTCTCTTTCAGAGCAGCAAGGATCTGGTCACTGAGCGCCGTTTTGGCTGAAGTGCCTGTACTGCTGGTACCTGTATCAACCACATCCATCTCCTTTCTTGGTACAGTCTCAGATTCTGAAAAGTAGCAGAATCAATTATAGCCCGTGACAAACACAGGACAGACAGGCAAAGTGGCCTGGACAGCTTTGATGATTTTGAGATTAATAAAATACGCATTCTATCTAGGTACATCCTCTAACTTAAGAAATCTGTAATGTTAAGGATGACTCCATGTTTAAGCTTTTCTCCCAGTATTCTACTTCCAGGCATTCTGAGAATTGTGATGCAGCAGTGAGAGGACTCCTGGTCTCACCCAGTCAGAGAACTCTTACACTATACCAGCTATTACATCAACTACATTAAGAGCTGCTAAGCAAGTGACTCACTCCAGTCCTTTGTTCTGCCTTATTTATTCCACTCAACTATTCCAGGCATCTCAGAAAAGCTCCTTCTCTAACATCCTAATGCTCCCTACCTGCTACTTTGCTTAAGATACTGTCTTCATTTTTCAAGGCCTCTAGGTAGAGTTCCAGGAGCTGTCTTGACTGGCGTTCTTCTTCTCGTCTGTCCAGCACCTGCTGCAAGGTGTCCTGCAATACCTGGATTTTGGTTTGACTTTGGGCAAGTTCTTCTGCCAGGTCCGAACGTGGTACATCAATAAGCACCTTAAAACAATGAGAGCGCTCCTGTTACACGGACTGCCCGAGTAATTCGTTCCATTACACTGATTACAGTACAAACAGCAAACTTCCCGCATGAGAGAGCCTCCACCTTCATGAAAGCCTGCATGTTTCATAGCAAGTCAGCCTAAGTATGAGAGGCTGTAGTGGCACTCCACCAGCCAGCACTCTACCAGAAGCCAAAGGGCATCCAGGAAGGTGTGGAACCATGTGCATTTTTAACAGAAATCCTGACAGCTCCTGGCAATCGAAGTACCGCTTCTTAAGAGTGCATGGGCATACAGAAAGGAAAGCCAATAGCCTGGCACTTGGGAAGCTGCATGTTGCAGGAGGACAAGAAGAGGCAGTTATGAACATGCCTCACCATATATGAGGTGTTCAGCAGTCAGATACTCCAATCAATTAGCCCTGGAAACTGACAGCAGTTCTTCCAACCCCTCTGGAGCAGATCTGGCATGCTGCTCAGCCTTCCCTTTTGGCACATTACACAGGTGTCTGGTTTTGAGGAAGGAGCCCACCTCAGTTGCCATTTGGCCAAATCTTGACCTTTTGCCCTCACGCTGCTAGAACCGGAAAGACAGCCTGTGAGGGACAATCTGTGATTAAGAGCATGCTCCTCAGACACTCGAGTGTTTCCCCTCAAGGAGAAATTTGTCCCTAGCACCACAGCCAAACAGCAGCAGCTGAACTAAGCTTGAGATCTTGTTTACTTACTCTGTTTTCTGCCATCTACTGAAATAAATGGATGATGGGCAGAGTCAAGGAGAGGAGGTTTCCCCACTGTACCTGGAGGTCTTCTTCAGACATCAAGATGATATTAGACAGGTCATGCTTCAGTTGCCTGGCCAGCTGCTTCCACTTCTCTGTAGCGCTGTCCACTTCATCCACAGACTCCGAGAGCCAGGTTGTTCCACTGTCTGACACAAGAGTCATCGGTTTCATGGGTCATTCCTGATCCACCGAAGACAGCCTACTTTCACTAGGTGTATTCCAAACCCCCCTCCCACGCTTCCTCATCCACAGAGTACCTAAGCTTTTGTTGGACCATTTCTCATTCTTGGCCAGTGCCACAAACTTGGTATTAGATGGCAAACACAAAAAGTAATCTTCATCATCCACAATGGTGCCATCTTCTGCCAGTACTAAGGTGATGGGCTCCCTGGCCTTGTCAATGGCCAGAATGCCACTAGCTGCAGAACAGAAAAAAATACTTAATGAAATAATCAAAGCGGTGTACTCGCTGCCCTTTTACTACGCCCATCGCAAGGGACAAGCAACTCTTAGTAGTTTAGGCTGGAGACCGGGACCTGTCCGCGCACAGCTCAGCGCATCAGCTCTTTTTTAGCGTACGCGAGTTTCCCCTCCAGAAACTAACACCCTCGACGCAAACCTCGGCGTGCACACGGAAAGCGGCGCGTTTCGGTGAAACTACTTCCAGACCCTTATTCCCACCTCCCTTCGCCTCCCCCCATCAGGAAGCGTCACCCGGAGACCTGCTCTCCCTCGGTCTGTTCCAAGCACGGATCGGGCTTCTCCCAAAACCGGCGGGCGGGCGCTGCAGGGAGCCAGCCCTCGAACCGGCGGCGCACGGCAGCCCACCGGGGACTGCGAGCGGTGCAACCCCCGCGGTCCCCGTGTCTCCCCCCCCCCTCACCCTTGTCGCGCAGCTCCCGCAGGCAGGAGGCGGCGAGGCCGTACTGCTCCTGCCCGTCCCTCCGCCGCACCAGGCACCGCTTCAGCGGAGCCGCCATGGCCGCCGTGCGGCCCCGGGGACGGGCGCGCTGCTCGCCGGGACGGGCCGCGGGGCGCGCCGGGAGGCGGAGTCCGGCGGGCGCCAGCCGGTGGCCGGAGGGGCTCTGCTCCTCGGTAGCTTGGTCAGCCCGGCCGCCGTTTCGGGTTTCGTTACCTCGGTGCTTTGCCTCGGAGCTTATCTGGGCTGCAGGACGCAGGAGTACGTCTAAAAAAGCCTCTAGCGTTGGCAGCAACTCAGTTACTTGTAAAACAAAGTAATAGAAGGACTGCGCCCAGGTACATTCGAGTAATACGCTCCATTACAGACAACTGCGCTGGCTGTGAAATTATAATATAAGCAGAAAAAAGCACAGGCACGCAATAAACCTGCCCTGGCGTGTATCCAAGTTGCTCCATTGGGGTGGGAACCCCTGCGGCTGCCAAAGTGAAGGGCCTTCCTCGTGGGAGCTCCTGCTGGGCCTACAAAGCCGGACCCGTCAGTTACGGTGGTACAAAGCAGGACCTGTTTGTTGGTTATGTCTCCCAGCAGGATTCTGGGAGCTGTAAAAGTAAAATAGCAATGAATTATATCCATGGTTACAGCCGTAAGCAGTGACGCCAAAGCAGCACACAACAGCCAGGCTGCACTGCCCGGACTGAGGCGGGTTTTGTCAACGGCCCGACTAGCTTTTCCAGGCAAGGAAAGCTCTTCTGTCAGGCAAGGCAGGACACTGCAACCCACACAGTCTCCACAGCCCGGCCCCGAGCCGGCCCAACCGCTGGCTCCCGTTCCGGCGGACGGCCGCAGAGGCCGGAAACTCACGGCAGGAGTGGTTACCCCGCGGCCGCGCATCGGTGCCCCGGCGCTCGACTCATTCTGCCTGCAAGCGCGAGCTGGTGGGGGCCGCGCAGGGCGCGAGGGAACGGCGATGAGGGCGTTCCATCGGTTGGGCGGGGATGGATTAGCCGGGCCTGGGAAGATGGCCTCCTCGGAGCAAGCGGAGCAGC
>JANZLQ010000001.1:5413049-5444267 GCA_026212715.1 Elanus axillaris
GGGGGGGGGGCGGCTCAGGCCGCGTCAGCCCCCGCCGCGGTGGGGCCCGTCGCCGCCGAAGCCCGGGCGGCCTGGCGAGAGCACCGGTAGCGGAGGAGGCGGCGGCCGGTGACAGCCGGTTCCCTGAGGTGCGCGTTGCCCTCTCGTCTCCCGCCTGCCCCTGGCCGGCCCGGCGCGGGAGGAACGGCGAGGGGCGGCTGCTGCCGCCGCCCGGGTGAAACTGTGGAGCCTCGTCACGGCCGAGGTGATGCTCTGTGCTGGGGAGGGCCAGGACGCCCTGCGTAGCGGCTCGGGCATTGCTTTCACCCCCAGTGGCCCGGTCGCACCGGTAGAGCTTCGCATCTCGAGGAAATCGGTTGTGTAGTTTGGCATCCTGCCCTGCGTGGGAGCATGAGCTGATAGCGGGCACTCTTCACCAAACAGCCCAATGCAGTTCTGATTGGAAGGGCTCTTGAGGCCAGGCCCCTAGGCATGTTTTCATGTGAGGGTCTGTATGTGAAACGCAATAAAGCACTTGAATGGGGCGGGGGGAGCACAGCCAGGGAGAAAAGAGGCAATTTATGTGTCGGCTGGCTTTTGAAATGAGGTGGAGTACCAGTTAGACAAAATGTTGGTTTTGCCGTGCAGCTGTGAGGGAGAAAGGTCCTTGAAGCAACAGCATAAAAGGGCAAAACAATGATAGATGTAGTATAAGCATTGTCAAAAACTGAATGGGGAGGGTAAAAGAAGTGTAAGTTCGCAAGCTCAAGAAACATACTAAAAGCTTAAGATATTTTTAAACTGGCACCTGAAATGAATGGGGAAGCCAGAGGGAAAAATGGAAGTACTATGTAGTTGTATATAGCATAGGTTTCCAGTCACTTGCACTGGCTTGCTCATGATCCAAGGTAACATGTAGTTCATTGCAAACTCTGCCTACCTCACATGACCTCCTGGCAGCTCTCTCATCTCACCAGTATCTCGGACAGACTCCCGAGTCTGTGATACCAATGGAATTTTGTAAAATCCTTTAGGTAGCCGCAGAGGGCCCTCCTGCAGCAGGCAGAAGAAAGGTCTGGCTGTTTCAGCAACAGGGAAGAAAATAGAGCAAAGTCTGCCACCAACATGCTTTTATGTGCAATCATTCTAATCTATCCACGTTTGACTAAATCACTGTGAACCTAGCTGTTGATCCTTTTATTTTGGACTGAGGAGGCTGAGTTTGTAGGGAATGTTGTTGAACTAAACTGAAATAGAAATAAATTACATAAATTTCATACTCTGACTAACCAGCACAAATCTCCTCCTAGGCTGTGAAGGGCCAAGTTACCAAAGTCACAGCAGGCTTGCTGGGCAGTTTTGGATCAGCTGTGCGCTTTCATCAGTTGTAGTTTGAGGTGCAGGCATTACAGTCCATTTCTCATGCTTCGAGTGAATGCTTTCGGAATGAGGAAGCCTGAAATAACCTTCGACTTGCCCATAAGCCCCTTGGGCAGTCTACAAGGCCATTGACTAGAGGTTTCTGAGAAAAAAGTCGGGTTAATTGACAAATGTGGTTGCCTGAGAAACATTCAATTTCTTTTGTGCTTGGATATAGTATCCTCCCTTTGCACCCTTTTTTTTTTTTTAAAACATTCAGTGTCTCTTTACCTCAAAAGAAGGCTTGATGCTTGGAAATGGAAAAGTCTTGCTTTTTAATGGGCCTCATAATGTAGCCAGAGCACCCTCTGGGTTTTAAAATTAAAGACGTGAAGTAAGTCACTGTGTCACTGTCTCCATAGTGAAAAATCGAAACAGCAACTCTTACCTTATGTGTAACGTGGAGAGTTTTTCAAGCATTGTCTGTATAGAACATAGAGGAGTTAATGCTTGTGCTGCTGTCTAAATCGGGAAGAGGTTGAGGTAAGGCAGAATACCCAGGCTGCAAAGTTAATTTTCACCACAGAGAGAGTATTTTGTGTCATCTCCTCTGAGGAAGGAGGTGGTCTGAAGCCACTGTGGGTGAAAACGGTCATTAACTTCTCCCCTGCTGGATTCTGTCACACTGTACGCAGAAACTCTGGATTCTCAGGCAGTAGCAAATTAGTTGCGCCCCTGTTGGCTCCTGGCCTGTCATGACTTCATTAGTGGCAAAGTTTGTTTAAAGGGCAGCTCTGGTGGTCTGCTTTGCTTCAGGTATGTGAGGTAACGCTCAAGTTCAGCCAGAGGGTAGCCACGCTAACATTTACCCTTTCTACGCACACACCAGGAACGACCCTGCTTGTGTACTAACTTTCCTCCTTCCCCACATTATGTGCTTGTGTGGAGACAGAAGGGTTGTTCTGTCTGTCCAAGGCTGGTGGTGCCTGTTGATGACGGATACTTCCATCTTCACCATCTAGTATGTGTCTTACACTGGCTTTACATTCCTCATCCAGAACGCTAGCTGAGCAGTGTTCAGTGCTCTCAAATTCTGTTGTCTTGGATGGGATTTGAGAGACTCTTGCACCTTTGGCTGGAAAAAGGGGGTGTAACTGAAGAATATATAGCTCAGTAGATGAATTCTTAAGGGGACAATTTTGGAATAAGACAAAACAATGAAAATACCTTTATTAGTCTAGCAGAATGTAAATGCCACTTCTGTTATGCAACCACTGCAGTTTTGACAGTGTTATCAATGCTTGTAAAAAGTCCCCATTGCACACTAAATGTTTAGAGAATTTAAAAAAATACTTACTTTCTACCACCGATGATGTTTGTTTATTTATTGCCAGGCATTCAACATAAGGCTATGAGTAGTAGCACTGCCTTGCTTAACATGTTTATGTTTGGGTCCTGTCATGTTTTCTATTACAAATCTAGTTAGTTTAGATGCTGAAAAGGGAGTGTCAGATGTCTTTTGGCTTATTATCTGGTTTTCTTAGTTTAATTTTCTCATTCTCATGAATTGCCTCAAGCATTGTGGGGAGGGGGGAGTGTTGTAGCTCAAATGAAATCATTTACATATAGAATTATATTCCAAAGGCAATAAACATTTCTGCCAGAGATTTTAAAATATATGGTTTTGTTTAGAAATGATGTTCCTTGGGCCTTTAGCAATGTCTTTACTAAAAAAAATAAACAGAAGAAAAGATCCTGGCTCTCTGTTACTGTTCCTTATAGTAAAAGAAAGGGAAGAGCAAAATGATGGTATAGCCTGTGAGCAGAATAACTGATTTCCAATTTTTCTTGGCTATCAGTATTTCTTTCATGCTGATTACTTTAGCAGTATACTTGGTCAGTCTTCTTGGCTCAGCCAGCCAGCAACCCGGTCCTCCGGCATGCCATTTAACTGTAAATCCCAGTAGTGTGAGAGAAACTGAAGTTCTTTAAGATTAATTGACAGGAGTGTTGCTGGTTTAGATAAATATGTCTAAATTTTTCCAAGCTGCTTAGTTTGGGACACAAAATGATACCTAATTGTCTGTACAATTACGTGCAGAAGCTGAGAATCCTGTAGCCCAGAAGTCAGTATGTAGCTGGTCTGTACGAGTCATAAAAGGCTGAAATTGTTAAAGCCAATGGCTGAATTTGACTTGGTACCAAAATGGTAGTGCAGCCATTGGGGGTAGGATAGGCAGAGTGGATTCTGTATGTGGGATTCTTTTGTTTGTTTTATAACACTGGAAGGCTCACTATACTAAAAACAGACTATGTATAAATATAATGTAAGAGACTGAGAACGGAGATATGATAAGGTGAACAGAATGCATTGGTGTTCCAACATCTTTTATACTTGGTGATGTTCTAACATGAGGTTTAGGGGGGAAGCAAGCAGAGTACAAAGGCCGAAATCTTACTTGTTTTCTTTCTAAAGCTTCAGTATGCCCACTTTGGATTGAGTCTACCATCTAGCTGCATTTTTTCTTTAGGTAAGGAAGTAGTTAAAGCAAATTTCAAAGGTGTTGAAAGATGCCTGATTTGTTGCTCCAGAGACATAATTCCCTATTTGCATTGTTAGTCAATATATAGGTAAATTTTCCTCCCCACTTGCCTGTAGCTCTTGACTCTTAAGCCTCTGGATTCTCTGCCTTAAAAGATGGTTTATGGTGAAGATATGTGGTCTCTGGACTGTTATGACCATTGTTTTTATTAAATACAGGCTATTGAACAGCCATCGCATGGAAAGGATGGAATCTTTCTTGACTTGTCTCGGAGCTAACGTGTTCTGGAGGGTTACTGTCCCCTACCTTATAAGACTAGTTCCTTGCTGTTACACTGTGTCTTGTACTTGGAAATCTTGCTGGAAGGAAAATGCAGATCTTATTTTAAAATGTTGATAGCTTTGGACAGTGCAGTCAAAAGTACCGTAAATTATCCAACTAATCCCATATATGTCATCAGGTTATGTACCAGCACATGTCAGAATATTTGAGTACTTGTCTTCAGGATCAAGACTCTTACCTGTCAATATAATAAATGTTTTCTCACAGTAACCTGGGCTTAATTTCCAATCCTTCTTTAGGCAGTTTCCCAGGTTGGCCAAATTTTGTGTGGAGTGACAGTCCATAAATACTAGTGCAGCTCCTTAGGGCAGAACATACAAGCTCTAGTACTTAGGATGCTCTGGGAATTTTCTGAGGATATGAATTCTGTGGTGGTTTCTTTCTTCCTTTGTGACTTTGCTGTCTGCACCACGCATTAGTAGTTTTTCGCTTTTCAAAGCTTAAGTAGTTAAAACACTTTGAATTTTCCTTGAAACATGCTACAGAAGAGCAAAATACATATGTTCTTAGAGAACTGAACACAATGCAAGTGGCTTGATGGAACAATTCCATGGAATTAGTTGAAGTATTCAACAGGAATTTTATCCATGATGCTCTTTGTCTGCCTCTTCTAAGCAGTTCGGACTCTGTGCTAACTGAATTTGATGACAATCTTTTCTTTGACTTCAGTGTGCTATGAATCAGGCCCCAATACTTTAGAGTATTAGCTGTAGTGAAAGACTTGTGTTAGACCTGGGGTTTGACTGAAGAAGTAAAATAGAGCATATGTACCAAATAAGTTTATCCAAAACCTAAACAGGTTCAGTTAACTTATTAATAAACCATGCAAGCCATATTCTTCTGTTGATTCTGATATATTTTCCATATTTTTTGAGGAGTGGATGGCTCTTGAGACTGTTCATTATTTTTCTTTAATCCAGCTATAAAAAATTTGAAAGCAGATATACTATGCTTATAAAAATGGGAAGCCAGTGACAAGGTTGAAGAGAGAAGTGCCCTTTTCTTGGTATCACGTAGCATTGTCTCCACTAAAGACAGACCAGGCAGTGTGACTTTCAGTATGGTGTTGAAGCTGATATTTGCAGTGGTTATGTCAAGTGAATTCTTAGTGGCTGAAATTTTTGCAGATATATAGTAGAGTTACAAAAATTATGACGGCTGCACATGAAAAGCCTAAGGGCCTCTTTAGAGAATCACTGCCTAGTTCTGGGATCTAGCTGGGCCTTCATGATGATGCTAATGTCTGGAAGCAGCTGAGTTGCAGTATATTTGAGTTTCTGGCACCCTCTTGTGGTAAATAATTATTTTTAACTTTTTTTTTTTTCATATTTCGTAGATGGGGAAAAAATCTGGAGATAGTTTGGAAGTGTGGTATATTGCATGAAAGTGATGAATACAGTAGGAGGACAAAAAGTCACTTAAGGACCTTTATGCTATCACTTGAAAGTTTTGTCTTTCCCTATACTCAATGAATAGGATCTCTTTTCTTCTAACTGAGCCTCAAAATTTGTCTTCATTACTAATAAAACTGCATTTTTTTTTAATCATTGAGGTAACCAATATGTGTCACCTCTCCTAAGATAAAAAACCCACAGTGAAGGCAATATGGTTTAGACCATCTTAACATCATGTGAATCCCATTTGAAAGTAGATAGTTGACCAACATAAGTTTATTTGATGGTAAAACTTACGTGACTCTACCTTGGGAGAGCTGCTATATGCTAGTTATAGTGAGATCAAACTGCTTTTTTTCAGCAGTGAAGAAAAGGCCAGAGAATAATTCCGTAAAACATGGGACTATGCTAAAATGCTACGCCTGTTCTCAATGAGTGACTTTTCGTGAGGTTTAGTTAAATCATAGTTGTTTTGAAATCTTGAGAAGAGTAGTGCAGAAAACAAAGGGTGCATTACTAGAACACAGAAATGGGAGAAGCTCCGTGTCAAGTTTAGTCCTTCTAATGAAGAGAAAGTGAACTGTGGAATCAGGGTAAGGTACTTTTGCATCCACTTCAATAGCAGTACTTCAGGCTTCTGCAGCGTTTCTTCCCTTCGGTATTGCAGAATTCTTTGAGGATGTCAAGTAATCATCAGGTCCCTTTGAGATAGGGAAGTTATTATCCTCATTTCATATATGATGAAAATATCCACCATGCAATGTGACAAGCATTGCAACCAAGAGTTTAGCAGAGAGAGTCCCAGTTTCATGCTGTGTTTGTTCACTGCACCATGTATTTCAGAATTTGAGTTAGGGTGAACGTTTTGTCCATGACATCTCTCAGTGGTCTCTCTGGCTCTTAACTGGTAGCTCCCTAAAGCAAGTTCTGCAGCTTCTGTGAATTCTGTTGTTTTAAAAGGGCACTGCTGGAACTAATTTTTTTCTGCGATTCTGATCTTTTTGTCTTCAGTCCGTCACAGAACTGCTACTGATAGCAGAAAGAAGTGTGTTTGCCTAAATCCTGCTCATAGGAAGAATGGTCTTAACAGACAAGTATTTCTAATTGTGTCCATCAGGTGGCAATGTAACCTCACTCTTCTTTTTGCTTTACAGGCTGGCTCCTGCCCTGCAACTGAAAATGCAGTATCTCGGGAGCCACTGGTAAGTTCTTCAGGAAGCAGCATATAATTTCTTGCTGAGAATATGATATACATGAGTTGTTCTCTTTGCTGCATCATTTTGCACCCATTGTTTTGCTTTTCTAAGGAATTGGTGCTTTGTGAAAAAGGTGTAAACTGCCTTATGTTGACCTCTGAATTCTGACCTGTAACCATAGCCTCCTGGCTTTCTGGGGTTAGACATGGGTCACCTAGGCCACAGAGTTGTCCTTGAGCACAGACTGCCTGTCCTAAGTGTACTCAGTGTATGCTCTTGATCAGTGCTTATGTAGTAAAGAGTCTGAAGAAAGACCTGTGCAGCATAATTTAAACTGAGATTCTTAGTGCTATTGTCTAATAAAAAAAAGCCTCTGCTGCTCAGAGACCTCATTCAAGCTGTCTTTATATTCAGATGCTCTCAGAGTGAGCTTAGAAGTGTCTGGCAGCTGGCAGTGCTTGTGATCCAATGTTTTCACTCTAGAAACGTTTTGGAAAGAGCTCTGGGATTTTCTGTGTATGAGGATAACTAAGAGAACCTTGTTTTATTTTCTTTTTTATGGTGACGCAGAGTGGGAAGTGAGCCACCCCTCTCTGGAACTGCAGTATATTTTTTTTTTTTACAGCCTTCTTTTCTTTTTTCCTTCCTCTTCAGCCATCTGTAACTCAGTCAAAACCTTGCCAAAATTCGTAGCCCGTGTTATTGTCCTAAACATATAAATGTCTAATTGAGTTTCTTTTCTTGCTTTCATTTGGTGATCATAGTGAATACAAGCTATTTGCAGTGAGAAGACTCAAGTACTTTCCAAAATGGTGTGGCACTGGCCACATCAAAGTATTTTTGCCATGTAACTCTTCTCTGGAGAACCCAGGAGATGATTTTTAAAGGAGGGAGATGTGAGTAAAGACTATGAACTGGGAAGGGTCAGTAATATGCATCTAATGAAAGGGCTGTTCGTGATCCTGTTAAGCTCTGCAGTGAAAATCTCTCTAGTCTAGTAACACTGTGACATCCCTTAATTGCATAGACATCTGTACGTGAGATTACCTGAAGTTGTTACTGACACCACATACTTTGTGATGGATTGGTTGTTTGGTTTTTTTGGTGTTGTATTTCCCCCCACCCCCCACCTTAGGAAGGTCATAGCAGGCGGCAGATCATCACAGCCTGTGCTGGTCAACAGCTTGTTCTCTTTCTCAAGGCAGATTCTAACATTACCTTTGATTTAATTAATTTCTTACTGTATATGCAACTGAATAATTGCTCAGAGGAAGCACATAGCAGTTGTGTATCTTTCTGTATAGGTGTATTTCCCTACCACATAAAAATATTTATATGTTTAAAGAACTCCCAACATAAACTTTACTCTCACAATGGTGAGTCTTGCATGTGAGCTAATTAGAGCCCTTTGAAAGGTGGAGGTTTTCTCCTTATTTTTTCATTAGTTGTTTTTTTTTTTAATATTAAACTCTCACAGTCTTTGTCACGTTTGCTAAGGAGTCATTATTGCTTCCAGCTGAGTATCTGTAGAAGCCTTATTAAATGAGCAGTTCAGTTCTGTGAGCCAGATGACCTAACTTCCACCACACTACTGTGGCTTCTCTGTAGCCAGGATCGTGCATGATGCCTTCTCATGCATGCAGTAGATCTCAGTCCATAAAGCAGACTTGTAGGCACACGGCACCATGTCACAAAAATGTTTACGGAAACACCAGAACAAACTGTGGCATGAATCCAACAAATGGCTCTGTATGGGAAAGCCGTGTTCTCGGGCATATCGTTGCTGACTTCAAATCTGGTTTTAAGCTGTTGAAGAAGACTTACAGAATCCAGAGAATGGAGAAAAGACTCTCATGACCAAATTCTGCTCTGCTCCCCCTCACCTTTTTAGACTTAATTGGTGACTGAAAGTACTCAGTGCTTCACAGGACCGAGACCTGTTTGGAATGTATCAGTGGTGTTACGCAGAAGTACAAGAAAGCGATAGAATTAAAACATCTTGCATTGCATCAGCAGATGTCATTATAGACTCAAACGGGTTTTGTATTGTATTTGTGATTCTAATGGGCAATGTATCCTGCAGGGTGCTAAATACCTTCTGCTCTGAGCTCAGTGGCACTGTCTTCTATGTCCTCTGTACCCCTGCTGCCTGCTGCTTTCAACAGGAATCCAGGAGAAGCAATGATTTCTATTTGTTTGCAAGAGGACTTCAGCGTTCTGCAAGATCATGTAACAGATGCAGTCTCACACATCATATTGTGTCCTGCATTTTGGGTCTTCAGAGCATGTCTTGCTAAGGTTTATGGCCTTACTGAGGCCTCTAGAATGGAGCCCTACAAACTCATGTCAGACTCCTAATTGCTCTTTCTTCAACCCGCTTTTGATGTTTTGAACTACCAAACTGGAGATAAGGGACTCCACATCCATGCCATTAATCCCTTGAGTTATCCAGTGTCCTTACAATAAACTGTCCCAACTGAAAAATACTCCCTAATAAGAGGTCATTGTGTTATAGTACTGACAGTGGAGAATGAGTTGGAGGGGGATGGGAGAAGCTATAATTTTTGCAGCAGAGAGCGGACACTCATTTCCCTAGCTGTCGGTCTTGGCCCATTAAAATTTGCCGTGTAGCTCCATAGTGGGAAGTGTAACCTTGTGTTAGCAGAGTGTCAGCATCTCGCTCTGCTGCTGTTTACAGCCACGTTTGTCATCGTCAGTGCGGGATCAGCTTCTCCTTGAGTCCAGCTTATCAGTGAACACTGCTGCATCCCTTTCTGCTTGTATGTGCAGCCACCTCTGATAATCCTCTGAACACTTGTGGAATTGGAATAGGTTTGTCTTTTGCAGCCACTCAAAGCCAAGCCCTGGGATGTGCAAAAGATGTAACTACATAGGACAAAGCCCCTTTCTGTGAGATTAAAGCATTAGGAAATCCCCTTTTCTTCTGAATCTTTGCTTCTTTGATCTAATTTCTCTCTTTAGTATAATTATGCCATCTTTTTTTCTTCTCTTTTTAGCTTGTTATGTCTCTCCCTAGCAGTGTCTTGTAGCTCTTTAACCATGCTGTGCTCCTTTTGAGATGTTTTCAAGAGCTTGAATATGTTTGCTGTTGGCCTTTGCCTTCTGCCAAATCTGCTGCAGTCTAAATTACATCTATGAAGGTTATACATATGAGATGCAGGAAGAACCTAAGGAAGCAGAGCTTAAAAGTGAGGCCTTTCCACATACTGCTTGTTTGTTGTTTGGTTTGGTTTGGGTTTTTTTTTCCTGCCACAAAACATACTCATTCCCTTGCTGGTGCTTGATAGCTGGAAGAAGTACTAGTTGTAAATATAAAAGTACTGGTTGTAAATGTAAAACAGTCCCTTGGATTCTCACTTAAGTTACAAAATCCCTGGATCATGGTATGAGGAACAGGGTATTTTCTTTTGCAGGATTATTCAACTTCTTTTATTTTTAGGATGTGCTGTTTCTTTCTGTTTGTTGCTGCAGATGATAGCAGTTAGTACTGAAATACAGATATTTTATTCCCTTTTTACAGGCTGTCGAAAGGCATAAGGTGGTAAGAATTACTGCTGCCTCTATAGCAGTTAATGCAGGGTTTGTTGGGATGTGCTGGAGCCCGCATGGCTTTTCCCCACCCTCTGTTAAACTGATTTTCAAATTTTTAAGGGTCATGATAATGCGCAGAATACTTTTAACACCACTTTTTGTGCAAACGTCATAGGGTACACTGCAGACATTAATTGTTGTGTTTAGGGAATATGTCTGTGTTATTTCCATTTTCTAGAAAAGCTAATTGAGATATACAGGCTTAACTGTTTAGCCAGGTTTATCCTGCAAGTTGGTGGCATAGATGTGAGACCTAGCCTGTTGGCCTGGTAAATGAGGTCATTTCTATTTCAGGGGCTTCATTCTGCCCCTTTTATGTCTTTGGAAAAGCCCCTAGCCTTGCATGTGTAATACTTCTTTAAAAAAAGATGACTGTGGTACACTGCTACTTCTTTAGTTCATCCTTTTCCTGGTTTTGACTACTTTTCTGGTGATTGAGGAAAAATGAAAAAAATGGAGAGCAGAAAAGAGACTTGACATTTCTATATCCATCGCATCCACAGGCTCAAAGTCACATCAGTCTGTATGTCCCTGCTGAACACATTTGGTGTTTGTATCTGTCTCTGCTCTCCTGAACCATCAGTTGAGATCTCAAACTGAAGCTGTGATTGGGGCTTGGTTACGGGCATATTTAGTTCCTCTGCCTTTTTCGTGTTCAGTTGCTAGGTTTCCTTGGAAGTAAATCTGTAAAATTTGTGATATGTGTTTATAATGGATAAACTTTTGAAACTGAAACTGGACAGTTAGCTTTTTCTCAGCTGCCTGGATTTGGGTGCTTAGCATTCAGTGACAGACAACAGAATTATTAGAGCTTCTCTATTTCGTTGTCTCCTTGTAAACCTTATCTATTCTGTTAAGTTTCCTCTTAAGTAGACTGTGGTTAAAGAGAATTTCATTTAGATTTCTGAGAAAGGAGCTTTGCAGTTGAGACTTTAAGTTTGACTAGTTTGAGCTCTAACTGGTGTAATTAGAAGTCGGCAGAGCCTAACACTAACAATGCCATTTTCTTTAACCATGTGAACAAAACCATGAGTGGGAATGAGGAAAGGTTACGGAAGTGTGTTTTGAGAGAGCTTGTAGGGGCTAGTGTTAGTTAAGAGTACTCAGAATGCACTTTTTATGAACAAATCTTTAGGCACATTGAGAATCCATGTCCCTCTTCTTCTTATGAAGTAGTAGATGATCTTTCTGCCTGATAAACCCTACAGAAAATGAGATACATTGAAATTTTTTGAAGATTCTCCTTTGCCTGAAATTGTTGTTTGAAATGAAGACAAGAATGGTATTTTCACCAAAAACCTCATACTTTGTTTTCTGGAACACATTCTTGCACAAGGGATACCATGTAGTATCCTTATCCTTTCTTTCGAAGTTCAAAGGTCCTAGTCTAGATTTGTAGAAAAATGCGATTTTTTTCAGAAGGACTTTTGTTTCCAGAAACTATGTGATGGACTAGAGTGTACTGTACATTTTTGCTTTTGATTTTCCCAGCCTTTATTGTTTAAGACAAGATTAATACCTGTTTACTGTACAGATTTTCAGTCTGCCACAATGGGTTTGTTCAAAGTGGTGGCCTACACTGAATGATTCTCTAAAAGTAAATCTATCCAGAGGGATTTCCAGACAGCCAGAGTCAGTAGGCAACTAACTTACAGCCCCCAGCGAAACATTAGTCAGGATAATTTACCACTGTCAGCAGGAGAGAGAAAGAGACTATCAGCTTTGTGACCTCCCGTACAGGCAGTAACCCTAGTGGTGTGATAATGCTTCGGTTTGTTTGGGGAGGTCCTGAATGTGTTGCTGTGGATTCCCAATGCTGGACAATAATTCCGTTAGGCTGTGGAGGGCAATTGCTGCACAAATTTCGGTTTTATTTGGCCAGGAACAGGGAACCAGAGGTGTGTGACTGCCTTACACAATATCCTTTGGTTTGCTGCAAAGAAAGTTCTATGATTTACTAAGCAGACCTCTGTTGTGTTTGACCTTCTGAGAAGTTTGAGATTATTGGGTTTTTGCCTGGTTTTGTTTCTTACTTCTGCGTGTTCATTAACTTCTCTTGTTGTTTATGCAAAATGTACTCACTTAATCTGTCAATTCTTTTTACTCTGTTGATTTAGACAAATATATTAATATGTGCAAAGCACGCAGATGCAAATTTATTTACTGAGCACAGTTAAAGGAACGCTGTCGTGTCAAGTTAAATTGCCCATCTGAAGTCAATGGGAAAGTTTTCTTGGAATTCCTTTAAATCCCGATTTTAAAAGAGGGTGGACTATAATAGTTTGGGATATAACTTCTGTTGTAGTGTTATATGTTAATCTATGAAAGCTAGAAACTTGAAGTAGTTACAGGCCAAAGCAGGTTAAGACCCTATACTAAATGTAATAATGGCTTTGTCTGTCTCTAAGAGTTTCCAGGTTAAATGACACTAGAGCCAGTGGGTGAGGCAGCATAACAACTAGGATAGGTACAGCAATTTTCTATTACTAACAGTCTGGTGAGTTAGCAGCTTACAATCTTTTCTGTGCACTTGTGCAAAAGAGAGCTCTGAAAGCAATTTCTACTTGCTTTTCAGACAAACGAACATTACTGATCAGAAGATTTTAAAGATGGTTTTAAAATAGTTGTAATGCTCTGAGTTGTTCTTTACAAAATGTGCAAGGCAATTGAAGTACTAGGAGTTAGCTTAGAGTCTTTTTTTAATGTTGGGTATGATTTGACTTCTAGAGATCCCAGATCTCTCACTAAAGGTAAAATGGAAACTACAGTGCTTTGTGACATTGGAAAAAAACACTGGCACACAGTTAGGAAATACTTAACATTACTTGATATTTCCCCCCTGAGAAAAATGAATTTAATTTTTTGTTTATGTTCACGTGATGTTTTGGAGGTCTAAACATGCTATGCCTACAAACAATTTTTTACAGATCATGGCCTGCTTCGCTATCATCTGGCTGTTGTGTATTTGTTGGCAGCCCAGCTCTTGTCTGCTCAGAAAGATTGGGAGCACTTTGCTGTGTGCATCCCAGCTGTTGGAAAGGGTACCTATTAATTTCAAACAGGTGACGGCACACAGCAAAGAGGTGCCTGCACAGTGTGCACTTTGTTAATGACAGGTTATGGGATCAAGGTGAGATAATAGTATAATTTCAGCTACATGTGTGTGGAAAATATGCTATGTGCAGAACAACTTGTAGAGGGCAGCAATTGCCCACAGTTCTTTCTGCTTAGGGAGAGAAGGGACCAGCTTAAGAACTTCACAGGAGTGTCTCCCTTTTTAGCTTTCTTGAAATAACTTTTTGCAGGATACTTGTTCTTTACAGAGTGCCTCCTGACCCCACATTATTAAATTCCTAATCTGTAAAGTGTTGCTAGAGATTCGTAATTCCTGTCTTACCTCTGATACCACTGAGCAGTTTGACTTCTTTTGCACGTATCCAGATGCTGCCTGTGTCCTTGTTACTGCAATCAAAAAGACTCTAGTGACAGCTAGTGATTTTTACAAGATCATAACTGCCTACATGTGATATCTTTCTTTGCTTCTTGGCTTCTTCCTACTTTTACCTGGGAGATCATGCCATAAGAAAATATTTGCAATGTCTATGGCATCTTTGTTGGGCCTCAGAGCAAAGGCTATGTTGCACCTTCATGACGTTAAAAAGTAAGGTAGCTGGGGCACAGAAGGCAGAATGGCTTATTCAAGAACTTGAAAGAACTTTCACCAACTTTGATGTGCAGGAATACATCCTTCAGACACTTCTGATGCCAGCACCTTCAGAACTATGGTTTGCCAAACTAGGAAGTTGAGAGTTGGTATAATTCTTGGATTTGGAGTTCCTAACCAATTGACTGCAGAAGACACTTTCCCTGCTTTTCATGTTTCTTGTATTTTTCCCTATGTCACTGACATTGCAAATCCTTCCAAACATCTTAATAGTTCGGGTTTTTTTTTTTTGTTTTGGTTTTGTAGGTATGTTTACATAGCTCTTCTCCTTGTTGTAATTGTACAGACCATGTCCTCTTCCCACTTGTGATCCTATAACACACCTGTGCTACTTTGACAGTTGCCTTTCTGGAAAAGTAACAATGAAATTATACATAGTTTTTTAGTAAAAGAATTTTACAGCTGGAGAGAAGCAGGAGAGATAGCTTCACATCATCAGCCATACTTAAAATATGCCCCACTTTTGTACATTATCTGCTATCTTTTGGTGAGAGCAGGATTCTCCTCTGCTGTCAACTTCCTAGTGTTTTGTCAAGCATCTGAATGGCCTGAATGATGATACTCCTTGGGATACAATTATACAGCAGAGTATATCTTGCTGGGATGGAGTTTCCCTGGTGCACAGTGAGAATTTCCTGTGTCTTCCAGCTTGCTTCTCCTGTTTGTTTTGTGTGCCACCCTAAGTGATTCCTTTCCTCCTTAAGCATCTGCACCCTTCAGATGTTTGCAGACAGTTATCACATAATTTCTCCTTTCCCCCACCCCCATCCTGGTCTCTTAGCCAAGCTCTACATATTTAGCTCATTTAATCTTTCCTCATAAGTCAAGCCCGTAATTGACAGCTCTGACACGAAGAGTCGCATTGGTTACACATGCTGCCAACAGGATATAAATACTTTCTGTGCAGTGATTGAGAATTACAGTCAAGACAGAGACGAGCCCGCCCCCCCCCCCCCGACATAATATTTTTGACAACCCCTTTCTCAACATCGGATTGCCACAATCCTGTAGAAATGGACTTCTCACTCTAATGGTCAGCTACCAAGCACCCAGTATGCTTCAAAGTAGTGATATCAGGTCACTTAGGAAATTCAGCACTAAAGCCCCGTGGGATTCCAGTTTAACCCTAAATTCTTACGGAAGTGGTGTTCTTTATACTTCTCTTGCCAGGCATGCAGGTGCCTCAGGCTGCTGCTAATGGTCATTCCTTCTGGGAAGGCAGAGCTGAGCTCCTTGCAGCCTAGTGTTACCTGAGGTGAATGGGTCTTGCTATGCATATGCAAATGAAAGAGGTGTTGCAACCAGTACCCCATGCTCATGTGTTCATGCGCTGCCATCAGGAGGCTCACGGCTCTGGTGCTGGCAGGGATCTGTTGTGCAGATACACTTGGCACTGACGTTCTTCACTGTCTCTGCCAAGAGGAAGCTCAGGATGCTATCGATCCGATTGGCATAGCTGTGAACAAATTCGGGGATCTCTTGCTTATACATGTGGGTTCTGGGAAGAGGCTTTTAGTCTTACCCAGAAAGGTATTGCATTGGAGGAACAGGTAACTCTGTACTGCAGGTCTGTGTGTTAGTAGATACAGATCTGTTTCCAGCTAAACATATTTGGAGGTTGCTTTAGATTACTTGTCTCCTCATGTTTGTTGCATTCTCTTGAAGAAGATAGGTGCAGCTAACAAAAGTTGAGGAACTGGTAAATGAATTGTCTAGCTTCTAATGTTGTATTCTGTGAAGCTTCATATGATACAGCTTCCCCAGTGGGGCTAGTTCACAAACATTACATGTATTATTGCAAAGCATGCAACATAAAGAGAGCATTTATGAAAGGGAATATCAGAGGAAACATTATAGCAGGGACCTTTATAGCCTTTCCATTATTATGGTTTAAATCTTGACATGGTCTTTATTTGCAATGACACTGGGACCAGTAAAGAAGTGGTTTTTTTCTTCCCCTCCCCTCCCCTTTCTCCCATCTCCTTTTCATTCTTTTCTTCCACATCCTGTTCTGAAGCTGTGGTGCAGAGATACAAATCGTTAAACATGCAAGTAGTCAGAGAGCCAGGTTTCAGTTTGTGTGGAATCAGCCCCTTTTGACTCAGAAGTTGGAAACCAGATGACTCACTGTGATGCATGTTTGTTGTTTTTAATAACTGTCATTTTGCAAAATATGGTCAAAGCTTCAAACCATGACTTCTGGAGCAGGGGTGGTGTGTATTTATTTTTAATTTGGGAGGCTGTAAGCTGGAATGTGTTTGTAGCTGCAGTCTTCCCTTAAAGTCTGAGATAAAATAAATTAAAGCATTGACAATGTGAAAGATTTTAGAGGTAATTTTTTCCTGTTACCTGAAAAAAATATTTATTTTCTTGATCAATTACTTGAAAAGGCTCCAGGTGCCAAACATCTGGTGGGATTGTAGGCCCCTGGTTTATGTTTATGTTTTTTAATATATACCCAAAGGGACAGGTTTCTTAAAAAGAAAGCAGGCAGATGTTTTTCATTTGTGGAGTTTTAAAGAATAAATGCCATTCCTGCTTTATCATTCCAATTTCTAACAAAATTGTCATCTATCTCCTTTATTCTATAAGAAGCTAGCAAATGTAGCCTTTTAGTAGCAGAATTCCCTATCAGTAAAATCTCTTAGCAGTATGGAAAATATGAAAATATCTACACATTTCATTTTCTAGAGATTTATTACTGCTTGTACAACAGTTTGTAAACTATAAGCTCAGTATTAAGTGCTTTATGAGTTTTTTGTGGTTTACTTTCTAATTTGCCTCAAGAAGCATTGTTTTAATTTGTCAAAGTTCTACAGGTTTGTTTTGCAGGTCAGTTAATTCACAGTGTAAATCTACAGCCACTCCACCACAGAAGAATGGAGGTATACCAGTATGAAATCTCTGTATGTGAGAACAGAATTAGACCCTAGGTAAAAACTGTATGTAGTGGTCTCTTATGACAGGATTCATTGTGGTCATGGATTTTCCTCCAGTCCAGTTTTCAGATTTGGATGCTTTTGTAACCATTTGTATAATGATTTATATTACGGTCTTTTGCAATTGCTATTGCAAAATGAAGTGCTCTGGTATAGTCCAAGGGAGGTAGACTCCTAGCCTACCTCAGCCTGTTGCTTCTTGTTAGAGAGTAAAAAAAAGCAGCTACTGATTTAAAACAGAGAGTTCAAGTTTGGGTTCTGCTTTTAGTCTGAGATGGGGCATCTCTGTAATGGTGAAAGTGCTAGAAAAGGCATATTATTGCCTTTGCTCTGCCGAAATACGGATATATGTGCCGGCTACTCCTGGACAGCTGTGGTCTACCTGATTTGTTATTCTGATCAGAAAAGAAACAGGTTTTCGTCTTTATTTTTTAAAGTGAATGTAATTGCTTGTGAAAGATAGTGAAGTGATGGCTTTGGAGGCTTAAATCATCTTCTCACAAATCTTAAACTGTAAGCTGTGCTAGCAGCATTGCAGGATTCCCCACCAGCATGATATGGAAGGGACGCCCCTCATCCCCCAAGAGATGTAGGAGAATTCAGCCTCTAGCCCATTTGATGTTTGACTTCCCTCTGAAGCTGCCAAGAAGGATGCCAATTTTTCCATTTAGCTGACTATGGTATAGACCTTAAAAGGGAAGGTTTTAATGCAGTTGGCTGCGATATAGACTGTTAAAGGGAAGTTATTTATTTTAACTGGCTGCTGTATGGATTATTACAAGGGCATTCTTTTAGATGCAGCTGCTATATTGACTAGTGAATGTGCCGGGCTGTATTGCTAGTAGCTGTCATATTGACTGTTACAGAAAAGATCTGTATTTAAGCCATAACACTGCACTGGGATCTCCCAGGCAGGATATTAATGCTAATTCATCTGCTCACCCCCTGCTGTGAGTGTTATTTGTTTAAATCTGTAGAATCCCACAGCGCATTTATATCCTCGCTAGAGTGAGCTCCGCTCCCTGTAATTATTTAACATTATATGCTGATATAAATTGTAACAGTTAAAGAATGGTAATGAGTAGCAAAAAAACACAAACTTAACCTTAGAAATGGCAGAGTCAGCTCTTAAAACAACAGCCAGCAACTTTCACTGTTCTCTGTCTTTTCCCAAGTCCATATGCACAATATTGTGCATACATTATGTGTGTGCGTGTGTGTTCATGCTCGCACTGGCAACTGTGCCAGGCAAGGCTGTAATTATGCAGAATGTACTGTGAAACTCAGGCACACACTCATAATTACATACAGTGCCTACGTACGGCAAGTTTTATCTTTCTGCAGTTCAGCTTCTTGATGAGTTGTTCTGATAGGTGATTTGAGTTGAGGCTACCATACTGACGGAGGAAATGGAGCCCCTGGGTTCCTCTCACAGGGAATGCGTGTCCGAAGGTTAAGCTGGAAGCCATCGGGTGTCACTGTTGCTCTGTGTAGGCTCAGCTGGCAGTGGATTTGTCTGGCAGTAAAAACTGGACTTTGAAAGTAGTATTTTTGGCTATAAACATCTAAGGCATTTACACATAATTTATATATAAAAAGTGCATGTCCATACAACACCATTTATGTGTGGGTGGAGTGAGTGGAGATAGCTCTATTGTGTGTTAGCTGAATTTTTTTGCAGTTTCTGTTGCCTATTATAGCATTCCTGTCCCAAACTGGCATGCAAGAAGGCCAGCTACTGCTGAATAGCTGCTGCATTCTGCTCTAGAAGTGGCTGTGGCTCAGCAGTGGCGGTGACCTGATTCCTGTAGGTAATTTGACTGTGGACATTAAGCTGTGGGCAAATTTTTGGTTTTATGATGTGTACAACTGCGGTATAAAAACAACAAAATGATACTAAGTTTAGATTTCTGAAGAGCTTTGGAGCTACTAGGCTTAAAAAGTACTGTAGAAATTTTTTAACTGTAGTATGTGTGTCAGAGCTCATTGAAGAAACAGGTTTGCATTCAAACAGTTCATCAATCGCATAAGAAAACTTTCACTGACTTAAAATGGAGATGACAAAGAAAAGCCATGTAAATAGCGAAGAAAATGTATTTTCAAAAGACTTCTTTGTAGTCTCTGTCCCTTCTGATTTCAGGTAGGGAGTAAAAGCTGGCGTAAGAGGAGCTGAGCTTGTACTTGATTTGCAGAGTAGTGTGATGGTCGGTTGGGCTGCGTTGGCAGCATGGACCTGTGCCAGACTTCACCACAATTCATACTGTGTCAGTTTAATAAATGCACTACTTAAATTATGAAATTACAAAAGAAAAAAGAGAATGCACTTATTCAGACTCTTAATACATTAAAAATAAGGCATTAAAACACTGCCTTTTTTTTTTCCCTTCCAGAATCAATAATGAACAGGAAGGGTTGTAGACATTAACAGTCATGGACATTCAAACTCTTATACATAAATTATCTTAGAAAAATGCACATAAGACTTGAATAATGTAAATACATTAATGCATTTAATAATTTAAACATTAAAGCACATTCAGGAATTCGTGGCAGAAGCTGTTCTGAGATAAGGAACGGTCCTGGAAGTTGTGTGTCCCAAGATCGATGGCTGGTTTCTCCTTGAGAAAACTCTCTGGGGAAGTCAAGCTGCGCAACTAAGAGTGACCGCCTGTCCTAAGAAATCCCAGGACATTAGCAGCTCTTTTGCTTTTCACCTCCCATTCTCTCTCCACCACATGCATGAACACGTACATACAGAATATCTCATGGTCCCAAAAAGGCCAGTATGCATTTTGCCATTTCTTTTTTTGTATGTGTACTGCAGTTTGTCTAGAAATTAGGTGAAACAGCTTCAGAGAATGGAAGTGTCTTGGCTAAAGGTAAAATACCAATAAATGCTAAAGAAACTGCCTGCAAGAGGTTCTGTGGTACCACACAGGGTAGGAAGAACTGTTTGCACAGTATCTGGACTCTGATCTACCAGTTCTCCTGGGAGACAGGAATGTGGAGTCTTAAGTACAAACAGTGAAATGGGAATCCTCTTCTTCTAGGACATTGTATGGACCTATAATTCAGACTCCATACTAGCTGTTGGTAAGACAGTGTCAGTTGGAGAGTGAGGTTGGGGAAAATAGTGCTCTCCAGGAATGCTCGGCTCTTTCTTGGAGCCCTAAAAATCACAAGGTTGGCTCCAGTGTAATGACAAGTAAGGGCTTTTACTTTCTTCTTGCCTCTCTGCTCTTTGGATTGAAGCACCTTCAGCACTGTAGCAGCACCTAACTGGCACACCAAGGTCCCCCTCATGCACGGCATTTTCCTGAGGATTTTGAGCTGTGTAATTTTTGCTGATGTAATCAAGTTTGAAAGGTGTTGTATCAACCCCTCATGCCATTTCTCCTTGGTTCATTGCCTTGCTTTCTTTGCCTCTTCTGCAGGCAGGTGCTTTGGAGGTCATTTGCACCCTACAGCCCCACTTACGAAGTGGTATAAGGTATCCTGCTTAGGCCTAGATACTGATGGAACTAATGATGGAACTAATAAAAAAGAGCTTAGTCTGATCCCAAAGGGAGAAGAGTTGGGTTGGTTAATTAAAGGAGCCTGGCACAAGGCACCTAGTAATTATAGGTGCAAGAAGTCTGAATTTGAAGAGGACTCTGCAGCTGGAGAAGGATAGGGAGGCACCCAGAACTCTGCAGACTGTGGGCAAGAATGCAGCAAAACCAGATCTGGAAATCAGACTCTGGCAGAATTCCTCAGTGAATTCTTATTTATTCCATTTTTTAATGAGGACCTGAATCTCTCCTTATGCATTTATGTTTTTGCATGCACATGCGTATGTGCAATTCCAGTTACACCCTATGGCTGGGAGGGTGATTTTATTAAAGACCAGAAGATTGAGAGACAGATGTTTTAAGAGACACAGGCCTTGCCCTATAGTCGTTTGGAATAATTAATGCTGACTGCTGCATTGGTTGTATTATCGATGCTACTGGGTCTTTATCTCAAGCTTCATCTCAACACCCATGAGTCTGTATCACTGTAGGGCAGAGCTTTTGAAGGCAAAGGGGCTGAGTCTACCAGGACCTGCTGGGAAATTGCTCCTAAACTCTTATGTAGGTGTGGGGTGGGGAGCAATGCTATGTCATCACATTGTCATCACCAGTGCTATGTCTCATTATAGTTAAGTTCCTTAAAGCAGTGTTTCTCAAACTTAGGTTATAACCCCCAAAGGGATGCAAAAGGCTTCAAAGGAAGTCACAAAGTCACTAGCCAGTAAATAGCTTTCTACTTGTGATTGCTCTTAGGAGTTCTGTTCCTCCCAGTTTGGAGAGTTAGCATTTATTGTAGTAACTCTCATTTTCCTGAAGGAACTTGCTGCCATCTCAGCTGAGGAATGGGGGATGAGCCACCACAACAGATGAGTGCAAAAGGGAGTCAAGCTTGCATAAAGTTTGAGATGCAGTGCTTTGGCAAATTTTATTTTCCAGGGGCAAGCTCTGCAAATGTTGCCTGAAATGGATCTATTAGCTTTACCTGATGAAAGGCAAAGACAGTTATTTTGTCCCCAGTGGATTTCTCAGCAGGCCCCATCTGTAGGACTGTCTGGCAAAAATGTATCGTTTATTTTAGTGCTCAGGTCTGCAGGGCGAGGAGACGGTAGCTCTTATTCTGCCCTTAGAGCTGACATGCTGTATACTGGTAGGTGGATCGCACTAGAAAATGAAATGCTGTTTCTAAGGGATTCTAGCTCAAAAGTTGAAAAGCACCCGTTTTGTCACAGAAGAAAATTGCTTTGAGAATTTGACTGGTGTACTGGCTGTATGTATGTGCTCCTTGGCTATCATAAGTGTAAAATAAACAATTGTTAACTTGAGACACCGTGGTTTTTAAATATTTCAATGGACTAGGGGAATGCACATGGTCATTTTTACCAGTGCAGATGACTTCATAGCTTCTGATCACCTGTACAAAGCCAGAGCTGAATGCCCTCAATTTTTGTATCTCAAGCAGGCAGTACCTGTGTGTACATGGAATAAATTTTGAACCTCCCACACCTGAAAGGGAGAAGCATCGCTGGTGGTAGAAAAGGGGTGTGTCTGTTGCACGTGGGAAGCTCCTGCAGGGGATTTTTCATAATCCAGGGCCTGTTGAGGAGAGGACTTGAGTGTTGGGATGCTCTGGACGTGGCCTGCAGGGAAAACAGAAGAGTGGGTGGGGATCTCCCTAGGCTCTCATGGCTTAACGGCCACATGTAGCTGGATTTAAGAGGCATAAGCATTTATAGTAAATTCTACTGCTATATCACAGCCTGCTTTCTACTTTTCTAGATTTGTCTCCATGGGGGTATTCCATGCATTATCCCATTTCACAGCCTGAACTTTTTTCTCGACTTAGAGGATTACATGGGGCAGAGGTGTAAGAAGAAAGGGGATCTTGCCACTGCTCCACCTCTTTATCTCTGTAACTCCATGTATATCTATCTGTCTGCTCTCACAGGGGCCAAGCTTTCTGCCTTCCAAAACCCTGCTCTGAAATTGCTGATTCAAGCAGGTAGCAACTTTAGGACTCCTTGCAGAATAAGTGCCTCCTGCGTGCTCCCCTGGCACTGGGATTTCCTGTCTGATTTATCATGCTCAGGTCTGCTAATGTCCCTTGACTAAACTGGGCATGGTGTGATGGTGTGAAGGTCATTTTATATATGCCATATACACTTCCAGAGACATGGTAGGAGGGTAGGACATCTGAAGCAGCATATCCTGCTGGGAAAAGGAGGAAGAAAAGGATAGTCTGGCTCTTCTTTTCACAGCCTCTTGTGGTGGGATGAAGGTTTTGACAGCCTAATTCAGCATTTAGAGAAAGAACCAAGCAGAAAGATTCCCCCTCACCCACTCCTTGCAGCCCAGCTGTGACAAACTGACAGATAATTAACAAATCAAGACCTCCTATTAGCCTTGTCCCTGATGCATTAAAGCAGCTCCTATGTTGCATGTGTCCTTTAGCAAATGCCTGTACTTCATGGCTACAGAGTGAGGTAGGTAGATCATTTTAGAAAGGCAAAGGGTTCTCTAAGATGTCACTGCACAAATATCTCCAGGAATGGAAGAAGTTGTCTCTAAAAGAAAATGGTAGACAGCAGGTGAGAGAGCTGTGCCATGACTGAATAGAAGCTACTGTAATGGTGCAGTGTGCGTATGGAGTATCTCCTGGGAATATAGGACTGAAAGGGGTGTATGGAATTATTATTGAGTCCCTCATGTTTTTTACAGAGGATGACATAAGTTGAAGCAGCAATTGATAGGGCAGGTTTTTTTGACTGGGACTGACCAAGCCTGTTAAAATTACATTCCAGGAAACGTGGTTTGTGGTAGAAACAGATCTAGTGTTAAGACCTGAATATTATGTTGTGGGTAGTGTATTGGTGCCCTTTCTGTCCTCAAGTTGCTGAAACTGCATGGGTAAGCCTCAAATAAGCCGCCTTCTCTTCACTTTAGCTCCACTCATTTGGAGAAGAATGAGGAAGAGTGTCAATATACTTCTAGTTCAAGATGTTAAATAGGCACAAGCCATTGGTTCAGCTGAACACATGTTAAAGGAGAGAGAGATATCTAATTGCATCAAAGCCACTCTTAAGTTCATGTATGTGGAGCCCATCAAGCTGAAAGCATCCAGACAGCATCTGCTGTTATCAAATCACTCTTGAGTCGAGCTAATTAAAATAGAGCTTCATTTTTCTGAACCATTGTTTGGCAGGAATTCGAAACAGGTCTAACCCAATTTCTGTGTGTTTATGAGCCTTTATTATATCAAAAGTACTTTTCTGTAAATGTACAGGGCAGTGTTAAATGAATTGATCCGCACTGTATCACTGGAGATGCACTATGGACTTCCTAATGATTTCTCTTCTTGCTTTTTCCAGATATGCCCCAGAAAGCTTGCTTTGTCCCTTATCGTGTCATCTTCTTTCTCTCTTTTCCTTTCTTTCTCACTCTCAGGAAAGTAAATGTCCTTGTATTTCTTTCTTTCATATCCTCCTCTTCCACTCTATTGGGATTTTTGTATTATTAAAGCATTTACACATTTGCTGCCACATGCAAATGCAGAATAATAAACCAGGACTCTTCATACTCCAGACAGGAGCAGGAGGTCTCTCACCACTGATTCTTACCCAGTACTCATCCCTGCTGATTACAGGGGACGGAGAGGAGGGGAATCGAAACGTTGCTGCATTGAATCTGTTTGATATAGGGGTTTTGTCCTCAATTTTTTATTTTAAACATTTTACATTTTAGTGTGCAGATTCTAGGTATCACATTCCTCTTTATAATTTACTACATACCAAACACAAAAGTTAGAGACATAGAAATTGCTCCCTGAAGACAGGTTGTACTCTTTGGCATCTAAAAGCTAATTCATGAATATTCTCTGTAGAAAGAGAATACCACACATAGGGCCAGCCAGTTCAGAACGTATGAGTATGAGTAGCAGCCCAGTGAAGTAGTGAAGGCACGAAATAACTATTTTTCTGGTACCCAGTACAATCCAAGCTGTTCATATGATATTCTTAAGTCTTAAATTTATTTCTGAGCACTGGATTCATATTACAAAAAAAGGAAGTTAAGGAATAATATTAGGTAAAAATCCTGACAGCTATCTGTCATGAAATCTTCTTCCTAGAAAGGTAGTAAAGAGTTCTGGACTTTTAAAAATAGATGGACAAAATAGAAAATCTTTCTGAAATATAAATATAAATACACTTTCTGTGCAGTTCAAGGAAGTTTGCTGTTTTTAACTCAGTTAATTCACCTTGGAATGGAATTTAAGAGCATTTTATTTTGCATTTAATGCAGTCTGTTCTGAATGTGTATATTCAACTCCTCTGTGTAAAGTGTAAGAGCAGCATGCATAAATTTATACCGGAAGCAATGTACTGCTTTGCTATAAGCAGACCAACAGATAAGGTTCTATTAGATGTTCCCAAACTTATGAAGTATTATTGGCTCCTGTTGTGTGGTTTTAGTGAGATGAAGAAAATTTTTACTCAGAAGTTTGGTCTTCTGTTCGTTGACAGTGACTCTCTCCTGATTCCTCTTTTCATAAATTTAAGTGAATTTAATGCTGACAAAACCCAGCAGAGTCACAGGATTCAGAAAGATAGAGCGCGGACACTGTACTGCGTGCTTTTTCTTTAAGTCTTGTAAGCAGACCTAATCTGAGGGTCCTACTGCTAGGGGCTTGACAAATCTCATTATTTATTCAGTTCCTGTCTTCTTTTCTGAGACTGTCAAGGTGTAGAGTGGGTACTTGTCTTCCTAGCAACTGTCTCATCAATATGGTCACTTTCCCAGCCAAGGGACATGAGACAGTGGCTTTGAGAGAAGAATTTCTGGTAGAGCACAGCAATAGAGGTAAATCCAGATACTCTTACATGCAAAAGTAATTCAGATAACATTTCTGCTCATGTCATGGTGAGTATAGAATGAATGTGTCAGATCTCAGAATATCTTTATAGGCTTTTCAGCATTTCCTGCATATGCAATTGTTGCTGTACTTGCTACTGCAGAAAGAAGTTTGCCATTCTAGCAAGAAACACTCTTTCTTTTTTTGTTTTACAACAACAACAAAGTCAAGCATTTGGTCTAAGGATCCAAAAGCCCAGGAAATGCATCTCTAGGGCTCCTCATCAATTTGGGACCTAATGAAATATAGAAAATACTCAATAAAAGCACCTTTATTACTTTAAATGTTTAAATGTGGAGTTTTTAGCCATCAGGTTAATGTTTTTGTATCTTTTTTTGATTTGATTGTGAGCACTTTTCCAGGTATCTCTGCCACTTCAACACTAATTGGATTTCCACAGATAAACGGTGCTAGCTGCAGCCCTTACATCACTGTGTTTTTACTTCATCATTATTTTATTTGTTTTTACTGTAAAGGTTAATAAATCTTGGTATGTTTAGAGTATGAAATAAGGCAGGCAGGCTAAGAACTACAACATGAAGGGGTGAAGTTTTATATGCTGCTTTCTCAAGTCTGAGGGGTGGAAGAAGAAACAGTGTGCCCTTTGTGGTATTTCTAATGGGCTGCTGGGTATGTTAGTCAGCCAAGTAGCGATCCATAATCCTTAAGATAAAAAGCGTTGATCTCTCCACTAGTTCTCAGACAGAGCTGTAAGGCATTTGAATTGGGTTACCATTGATTTAAGGTGGGGAGAAGACTGAGTAGTATGGGTCTGTTTAAAAAGGGATATGTGGGATTTATTTAACTTTATTTAATTTTTTAAAGAAAATTGGAAGCCTTTCAGTGCAAGTGCACCCGAGTTCTCTCTGGATTCTCAAGGAAGTTAATACAGAATTTGTCAATATTTTAGGGAAGAACTAACCAAATGACAGATTTTAGTCAAGATTTAGGCTGTAAATAGATTTCAGTAAGAATTTATCAAGGTCCCAGATGTTTGCTGTCTCACCTATTTGTTCAGGAAAGTGTGTATTTTTTACCATTCTCATGGTTTCCTGGGAAGCTGAGCTTGACTGCATACCACAGTAGAGGCAACCCTTAGTTTTCAGCCACAAAGGCGGTGTGGAAGCTCTTTTTGGCCTAGAAGGGTTGAAACTAGTGCACTTCAAACACTTAGCCCTAATTTTGGACTTTGTGGCTTAATAGAAATCGATTGAACAGCCTGTACTTGGGCCAAAGCAGCATTGAAGACTGAATCTAGTTTCTTCTGTTACAAAGATAGAAAATGCCTTGTAGCTCCTATGGATCAGGTGCAGAGTCTTGAGAAAACTGCAACGTTACAGACTCAAGCTTTTGGTCGTGCCAGTTAACTGTAGCAACAATGGCCATTCTTACATTGATGTTAATCCCTTGCTGTGGTATGGACCCAGATTTCAGAGAGATTGTTGATGCTTTCTGCAGCATTTGTCAAGGAAACGGCTGCTTTCTTTTTTTTCCTGAAGTGAGTAATTGTTTATTAATTTTTCAGCACGTAAAGAGTATAATTATAATAGTCCCTGACAAGTGCTGGCTGTGCCAAGGTATAAGGAAAACAAAAACCAGTAGAAGTATCACTTTGAACCTTCTCTAATTTTGTAGGCCTTCCTGGTTTGGACTCAAATTTCTGTGTAGGAACTAGGCAGGAGCACCCTGGCTTGAGTATAATTCTTTGTAGAACAAATTCTCTTGGATGCTTTAACTGAGACTAGGGTGGTGGAATCTTAACGCAAGTGTTTCAAGAAAGAGGAGTTGGTGATCAGGACATGTGATTTTTTTGGTGCATATAGTGCTGTGTTGGTTGAGCAGCATTCTGAATTTGTCCTGACACCTATACGCTTTGTTTCTTTAAGTAGTGAATGTAACATCCATGAAAAATGCCAAACTGACCCCAGGGGAAAATGAAGTGGACCCGTCGTTTCCAGAATATTCATGGTAGGGACAGCTACAGTGGAAACATTCCTCATGTTTGCCCTTATATTGTGTCTCACTCTAGTTGTAGAGGAAACATCCTAAGAGTTGGCAGGGAAGCTCCGTTGCTTCTGAGGCTGCACATGCAAGTTCCTACGTATGAAGGAGAAATTCTGTGATGTGAGCTTCTTTCTGTTGAGAACTGGACAAAGACAAGGGACGCAGCTGCTTTCCAATCTATAAAATTATTCCACTTGCAGTCCCCATAGACTAGGCAGCCCTGGCCAATCAGATTTCTTGCCCCTTACTTAGTTTTTCCCTTAATGGGGCAATTAACAGCAGGAACAAAGTGCGTGGTCTGCTCAGTCTTTATTATTATTTGTGTTGTAATAAATGTCTAGGAGGCCAGTGCAGGCCAGCACCAGGCACTGTGCAAATCCAGAGTAAAAGGATGATTCTTGTCCCAAAGAGCCCTAAGTAAAATACTGAATTTACATAAAGGTCTTCCAGTATTTTAAGTCTTTCTCCTTTCGCTATTACTTCCCAACTCCTGTGGTTTGCATGATTTATTGTGCACCTGTCACAATTTCCAGCTTCTTTCATGTTTCCAATATGAAACCTTTCGTTTGTTAGATTCTGGTGATCCAAGTAGTTTTCTCCAGTATTTCCTTATTTATTCTGTCATCCAGATCTTCCACATAATAATGCCGTCATAGCCCTCTGACTTCACCCCTAATTGTTTGGGGTTTTATTGCTGGAAGGAAAACACTCATTTTCTAATCTACGTTTCCCATGGATTAAGAATTCTGTTAAATGGGGTTATTGAAATAGCAGGTTCAAGGAATAATAGCTTCCTGTCCATTTGAGTCATTTCAGTCTAAAACTTCGTTACCGCATCTTCCACAGATCGGTTCTACTTTTGATCCTCTTGCACAAAATTAAACCATTGTCTTACTAGTATTTTCCAGTCCCTCGACTGGACGGATCCTTAGAAGGATCTAAGTAAGCCTGAACAATGATCCTGTTCTGGTGCATCTCTTAGATTGATTTTGCCTTCTGGAGTTTACCATTCAATAGCAATTTTAAGTACCCAGGCATAATTATTAGACATGACAGAGACTTCCTATCCTTACGTCATCTTCTAGCTCCCTAGCATGTGAACGAACCTCCAGCAGTCCTTGTCTGCCCTGTAGTTAAAAGAATGAAAATGTAACAGATTACAGCTTCATTGTTTTTTACGTTGGTATGTGTGAAGATAATAGGGTAAAAGAGATTTCTTTCAAAAGCTGTTGTATTTGAACTCTTTAGTAATGGCAATAAGGAGAGAGGTGTGAAAAAGGTAAGAAGAGTTGGAGGTGCTGCCATCTACTCCCCTGAAAGCTGTATCGTGCATTTTTTTTTAGTTGTGGAGCCTCAGAATGATCTTAGTTCTGCTGTAGTGAGCATCTTGGACACCGAGTCATTACATTCCTTTGGAGTGATTCAGCTCAACAGCTTGACGCTTGCATTGATTTTACAGCACAGAGCCCCAGTGATCCCTAAGCTTCCTTCTGTAAGAAGGCAGAAGCAAGGTGTGTAAATTGGGCACTGTCATGAAAAGTTATAAAAATCAGATTCTCTTGAATAAGTTTCGACCTTTTGCATTCTCTCTGGCATCTTTTTTAGGTCCTGTTGAATCAATTTACCTTTATCATGGCACACTGGCTTCACCCACACTTGGAAGCTAGATACCTTACCCACTTGCATGAGACACTGACCTTCTAGTCCATATATTATCCACTGTGATCCAGTACTTTCAGCGCTGAGGCTATTGCCAGTTTTATGTAAACAGAACTTCAAATAATTTGCTGCCAGTTGGATTGCAAGCATTATCCCCCCGCACCCCCCCACACCTTGTTCATCTTGCTGCAATACCTTCTTTGGTGGTACTGGTGATTATAGGAAGCCTGCAACTTAAGCTTAGGCAGAAGTACAAAAAGGGGATTTTAAAAGTTTATTTTTCCTCTGAAAGTGAGATTATATCTTTTCAATAAAAAGTTAAAATGTTTGAACTCTAGAAAAAAGATTCATGCTACTCAATTGGTTAAAATTTATTATGGCTGCATTATTAGTTTAATACATTTAGTTTACTCTTCTGCTCATATTTCTTATGTTTTTTCCAGCAATTATCGCTTCCCTGCAACAGTTTGTATTGTGTTAAACCTAATGTTATAAAGTCTCATTTGGAGGTGTATTTCTTTCTGAAATAAAAAAAATACATAGATAGTACATTTTCTCTGTGTATAAAAATAGTTGTTGTACATTTCTTTTAAAGCATACATAAAAGTTTCTTGTTCTTTTTAGTTTTATGCACGTAAGTATTACTTGAATATTATTCCTCTTAAAAACAGAGAAATTTTGTCAAGATGTCCACTATGTTTTAAATTGAATCAGAAAAAACTGAAGTTGGCAGAGATATTTCACTTTGAAAGGTGACTACTACACAGACGAAGTTGCTACTTTTCATAAGGGCTTTTGCTCCATATATCAATGTGTTTTAAGAGAGACTTGGGTCAATAATACCATGCTTTAGAATTCCCTAAATACATATTTACACAATAGACCTTAAAATATATTAGTCTATCATGTCAGCTCCTGTACACTTCTATCAGGGATGTTTTATGTCCTTAACATATGATATAATAAAACTTTATTTTATATAGCATTTTTCATACAACTTGTATCCTAGAATGCGTTGTGGGGTTAAATAAGACTTTCACAAGGTTAAAATTTAAAAAAAAAGCTGAAGGGCGCAGGAAAATTAAGGGCTCTGCGTAGGAAATATTTATTTAACTGAACAATGGGAATCTGAATGGAGATGCCACCGGGCTAAGAGAGCCTGTAAGTCCGATTCGAGCTGCAGATCCGGGATCCCTGGAAATGGTAAGGTTATGTGAGGAAAGACTGGTTCTGTGTGAATAAAGAAGGTGGAAAGGTCACGCCTTTATGAACGGCTGGAGGAAGTGTGAAGTGGCTCCTGGAACAAAGAAGTTGAGAACAGGGACTGTATGGAGAGTCACCTCTTTGTAGTGAGAGTAGTAGAAGAAATGAGGGGAGAGGAGAGTGTGTTGAAGGGAAGGCAAGCTGCTGAAAGCACGCCTCCGTAGCCAAACTGGTGGGTGAAACTGGTGGGAATGGGATAGCAGTGTACGGTGAAGGTTTTTCAGCTTCTTCCTTTCTGCTCATTGCAGTATGCGTAGGGAGTGGCAGGGGTCCTGGCTCCCTGGAGGCTGTCCCTGGAACTAAGTAGGCACAACAAGATGACACGAAGACAGCTCAGCTTGGATTTTTTCCGGCTTTTATCAATTTTTTTTTTGGTCACCCTATTAATGTAAATTAAGTAAGGCTTTTTTGTATGTGATAATTATAGATAAATGTATTTAAAGTAGATCTGGATTTTGTAGTCCTCGGGAAAAAGAGGAAGAGTAATTTTTCCCCCCCGTCCCTGTCATGTGTTCATTTTAATGAGCAATTTTAAAAAATTGAAAATAAAAGAGGAAAATGAATAGGTGTTGAACCAGCCTGTGATATGTAAATGCCAACTAGTAATTACCTAAAACCTCAATTTTCTTTCTGTTTCATCTTGCAAAACATTTCATTCCCACTGAGTGAAAACACTTAATTCGGGCTCCGCCGGCGGGCGAAGCCTGCCTCCCCGCGCCGGGCCTGCCGGCGGGCGAAGCCTGCCTC
>JANZLQ010000001.1:5444279-5504996 GCA_026212715.1 Elanus axillaris
CGGAGCGCCCTTTGCGCCCCCGGCGGCCGCCTGAGGGGAGGCCCCGCTGCCCGGCTGCTCCTTGCCGGCCTGCGGCGGGGGGACTCACCTGCCCCCCGGCCCGGGGAACCGCGCTCGCTCCGCGGCGAGGGACGACTGGCTGGCGTTCGTTTGCTTGCCTCTCGTCGGCTTGCTGCCGATTTCGAGTTAGGTTTCGTTCCTGGAACGAACTCGCAGTTGTCGGAGTTTCCGGGCACCCGGGATTTTTATTTTTTAGCTTGTATTACCGTTTTTTTGTTGCCGTTCGGCATTTTTTGACTTCTGGGTTCTTAAGCTCGGGTACGGTTTGAAGCTCGTTTCTTCCTTGCCTTTGTTCTTTCTCGTTCTGACTCCTGTGAATCTTGCTTTAAATTGTATTGTTGGTTTTTTCCCTTTGCCCCGTTTTACGTGAAGGGTTTTTTTATTGTTCTTACTGCATTTTTGCACTTTTCCCAATACGACTTTGAGATCTGCCAAACTTTGTAGGTTTCTAGGTTCTCTCACAACAGAAACAATTCCTGGGGTTCGGCATGGTTTCATAAAAATTTCAATGAAATCATAGGAGCTTTAAAAGTGTTTCCTCCCGCCTGACTGACCTGCGGATAATTTCTGCAGAAATAACAAGCAGTTTCTGTGAAATACAAATTTCACAGCAATTCTGGGCCCCAGAACACTGAACCGGGAAAAGGTTTGTCCTGGGAGATGGAAGCTTGTGTTAGAGAACGTTGTGTATGTAGTGTCCCAGGACCCCGACTCGGAGAGAGCTCTGCCTGGAATCTCAAGGAACAGTGCCTCTTTAGTGAGATATATGGCTTCATAATTAGCTCCTTGCATTTTTTCATGAGTGCTAGCATCAGCGTTCTATGATGTGTTTCCCTGATTAACAGCTGCTTTGCAACTATTTCCGTGTGCCACCGATAACCATATTTGTCAAGTTAGTCCTGGCAGAGCACTGATTTCTTACTAAAATGCAGCATTTCTGTTTGAGGGGTTTTCTTGTTCGTTGCAGTGCTAGGCTTTTAAGTCAGCCCTTGTTAAAACGTAAGTTGGCTTTAGCCTGATGCTTGTTAACAGGATTCTGGGTATCTCCTTTAGAGTAGGAGTGCAGAAACCTTTCACAGACAATTTAATCTTCTGAGCCTTGCAAACATACAGCCGTACACTGAGGGGGTGTTGCTGTAGGCTAATATATTGATCAGTTCCATTTGCCCTATAGCTGTGGCCTTCTGCTCTGGCTGAAATAGGTTGAGTGTTTGTTGATACTGCCATATTATTATTTTTTAATACACTGGAAAAAAATTAATTCCAACTTCTTTTACATACGTCATGTATATTGCCAGCGTTGATTGCTTCCGCACATGTAATGTAAACTGTCTGTGCATAGTTCATGGCCTGTGCCGCCTCTGCTTAATGAAAAGAAGTGTTGCATTTAAACAGATACAGATCCACTCAGAAAGACAAAATACCATCCCTTGCAACGTATAATTCAGACCCAACCTTTACATCACAGGTCATCTCAAAGTCTCAGTCTATCAACAAATGCTGTTTAGTAATAACCTACAGAGGGTTCCCAGTATTAGGAAATCTATTAGAGCTCTTACGGGCTGCGCTCCTGGTGGCTTTTGATTCTGTTTTCCACGTGGACTCTGTTACCAAATCCTGTGGAACTTTTATTGATGAAGGTGATTTTCTTTTACATTTTTGTTAATTCGTTTGGTTTGGTTTGGGGTGGTTTTGGTTTTGTTTTTTTTGAGATGGTACAAAGTGAGCATTTGCCACAGTCTTTTAAATTTCTTGGTTTATTTTTCTAATGCTAGTAACTGATAAAGTAGCTTAGATTGTTTCACTGGAATGCCTGCAGCTTTGAGCGTAGTAAGAAATAAGGCTGGCTTTACCTTCCCCGTTAACACAAAAGGGAGGGAAATTAGGAGTGAGCTACCTCAGCTATAACGTCAAAGTGCTTAGCTTTGGCCCAGAATTTTGCCAGCCTGCTGCACTCCTACAACATCTGCAATAACGTTCCTGTATCCGTTTTATATCTTTGACATTGAATCAGAATATTTGGCCTGAATTTATGTGATTTGGCCAGGCACAAATATAACCCATGAATAGTTACATTCATCTTCTCATTAGAAAATCAAACTGTGGGACAAGACCTGCTGCAGGATTCCACCCACCACCACCCAATCAGAAATATGTCTTTGTGAATCATATCACTGCAGGAGAAGTGGTGGTGGGATAGCAAGTTTATGGAATTGACTTGCTTTTTAAATCTAAACACGCTTTCACTAAGAGAAATATGCACCTGATCCACTAGATAAAACTAGTTTGCTGGCCAGTGTATGCTGGCAATCTAAGAATCAGGGGAGTGATACAATGCACATTATTTGGCAGTGTCCTAATACTATAAAAATTTGGAGAAGTGTTACAAATGGTACAGAAATAGTATGGAACAATGTTACCAGCTGAGTCAGAGTGCTATTTGCTGCAGGATTTTTTTTGGCTATACACAGGACTGCAAAGTCTTCTCATCTTCCTCCTCCTTTTTCTGTTGTTTAAATTATGGACTGCAGTTGCCCTTGTTTGTGCAAAGAAAATGATCCATAGAGGGTAGGAAAGTTCTTGTGTATTTTTGTTGAAAATATTGGCATTTTGACATGGCCAAAATTGCTTCCTAAGTTGTTCATGTATACAGGATGAATTATAATAATGAAGAAGTTTCAGCTCAGCCTATAGGATGAACGTTCAGAGGTAAATGCAAACACAAATATAAGAAACATGGGTTTATTGGGAGGAGGAATACACGTCCAGGACTCTTTTTTATGAAGTTTGTTGTTGCTTGTAATTTTATTTTGTTTTAAGATTAAAAATGTTGTGAATAATGGAGGAAGTGATGCAGGGGAGAGATAAAATAGAAGTTTATTTTGGAGTGAAATTTACTACTGAAATGTTTACATTTTTACAAGGCAAAAATAAGTTTTAATGAAGGCTTAGAATCAATAAAATGTTCACATGGTTGGAATTGAAATAGCACAATGAAAAATACTGCTTATTTCTTACAGGTTTTTTTAATGCTTAAAACCTGATAATTAAATATGAGAGCTTGCAGAATTGCAGGTCTGCAGGCCGTTTGTGTCTGTGTCTCTGGCTCACGAAATGTGGGAGGGAGTGTTGAGGAGTTTCTGAAGAAACAAACAAGTAATTATTGTTAGAAGGAAAGTGGTTTTGATATGTTCACATATCTGTTGGTCTGCTCATTTGGGCATCTTTCTTATTCAGCATATTATCTTAAGGTTATTAGTTTGGGCGCTTTATATTTCTGCATCTGGCATAGCAATATCAGCACAGTTTAAATCTGTGATTTGCCTGTCACCTGCATTTCAGCTGGAGACAGATCAAGTGCACATAAATGAAACCGAAGTGTACTTTATGTGGGGTGTTTTGCTACAGTATTTCATGGTTCAAAATTACTGAATGTAAACTTAAGGAAAAAAATGAAGGAAAATAAGAAAAGGAAAAGAATTAAAAATACCCCATTCATTTTATCCTCCCAACTTTGAAGTGTGCTGGGACTTTGTCAAATTCCCGTTAAAATAAATATGTCAATTTCATCTCTCTTCCAAATTCATTTATCATGCTTTTTTAAAAGGTGTTTTCTGCTTTACCTGATGTTTAAATTGGATTCGCTCGTTTATGCTGTTCTTTGCTGTATCCCCCATGTTTTTCTTAAATGAATTAGTAATGACAGCGTACTCCATCATACCCTCTCTACAGCCACTTTAAGGGAAGCCTGGTGATCTAAACCTTTTAACCTATTAAAGATGATTTTCCCCAATTGAATCAGACCCACCACAGGTGTAATAACTAATCATTTAAACTACACCTGCTATTATGTATTTTTAAGCCATTATGCATGTTGGATAGATGATAATTCATGTTTATTGCATTGTCCAATGGATCCGTTTTGCCTACACTAGCCTGATTAATGTATTTAAAGAAATAAGAGATGCAATTTAAAAGAAAAAAAACATTGATGGAATGCACTGAGGAGTACATTGAAAGTGCCATTAAACCCATCAGAACTTTGCTCTCTGACCAGAAATGCATATTCGAAGGGTTTGATTCAAACACAAAGTAAAACTTAGTGATTTCAGTAGTGATGCTATTTTTTTCCTCCTTTTTCTGCTGTGAAAAGTTTTGAAAACCTTTTTGGAACTGAATTCCAGAAACTGTATTTTAAGGTAAACTCTTCAAGACCTACCTAATGTTGGTCTGGTGTATACCACCATTTTAGGAGAAAGGTTTAGGCCACTGTTTGGGGAGAAAAACCTCTTCCATGCATATGCATGGTTGTTTTTAGCTCTAGAGGAAGGAAGTAATCTCTTCCACTAGTTCACATGGATGTGTCCATCTCCTTAATGCTGTTAACTTCAGGCACATTATTCCCCCTGATGCCACAATCAGAACAGATGTCTTTGCATAAAAGTAAAATGAATCACTAGTGCAGCAACATGTAATAATGTGCGTAATAGTATAGGAGAGTGTGTGGAAAGTTGACCTACCATATGAAGAAAAAAATTAAATACCTTTTATTGGCACTAAATCAAAATGTAAAAAAACCTAGTGCCATTGTCGTTGAGTATTATCCCATGCTTTACCTTTTGTTTAAGTGGTTTGTTTTAAGTGCTCTGTCACCTTAAAGAAGGATATAGAAGTCAGCCTTCAGACAAAAGTAATCTGTGATTTCTGCTGGTGTGGAACATAAATTTAACTACTCGCCTCCCATTTATGTCATGAAAAGTGACTTTTTTGATATTTTTGTTATGTGACCCAAAACATGTAAAGCTGAGGTTTGCTTATTGCTTTCGGTAAATTAGAATGATGGCAGTACAGGCCTTAATCTGTTAGAATTTGCAGGGAGCTTCAAGTCAGATAGAAAGGAAGCATTCCTAATAGTAAGCGCACTGTTACAGATCACATGCATTGTCTCAAGAGTTGCCCCCAACTATAGGAGCCAACTTAGTTAAGAAGATCACAACATAAATGACAGAAACCCCTACAAATCTTAATGGGAGTTTTTGTACAGGTTGAGCTGTTCCAAGAGTAATTCAACAAGAAACTTCTAGACTGAAATACCGTAATTGTCCTGTCTGATCAGAGTTGAGCCACAAACTCTGGTGCTTGCTGAACCATTTCTGAAAGTTGGATCAGTGTCAGCTCCAGACCATCTCCATGTGTTGGATGCGATGCCTTACTTTGCAGTACAGAATGCATAATGTAAAATAGGAATTTGACCATTCCTAACTTGGATCTTTTCTCTCTTCTATTTCTCCAATCCTCCTACCCCCATCAGATTGTGACAGCAGTGAAGTTTTTACAGAATCCACGAGTCCGCCAAAGTCCTCTTGCAACCAGAAGAGCATTTCTGAAGAAGAAAGGTATGGACTCTTAAGTTTGTGGTCTCGGTGATAACAAGGGAGCTTGAGTTAGCATAAAGCCAAAATGTATTGCTATGGAAAATCAGATATTAAGGACAAAGCAAGTAGTCTGTCTCAAAAAAAAAGATTTGAAGTTTGTAAGAAATATCAGTCTCTTTTCTTCCAAACTGACTAGAGCAATATTGGCACCAGATGTGGAATTGTAGAATACAGAAGACACATTGGAAGTTTTGGGGTTAGCTATCAGATCTTTTCTGCAATGAGGACAGTTTAGAGTTGGGGACTAGTTGGTCAGTCCTAACCTTAGTGACATTGGCTTTACAATGACCAGCTTCTAGGTGAAAAGGTCGAACGTATCCGAAGAGAGCCAGAGAGGCAAAGGACTTAGTAAAAGTAAACAAGGTCAGGTTAAGGTCAAGCTTGGGATCAACCTGACTTTCAGGCTGCAGTGGTAAACTACTGACTGAGTTTAGCCCTTTTCTATAGCAGGGATAGAACAGATCCTGACAAATCCTTTATCGTCTTAGACAGATGGAACACACTTTGGCCATTGCCTACTGAGAATTTATTTTACTTTCTGACTCATAGTGGAAGTATCTTTTGTTCTTTTTTTTCTTTCTAAAGCTTTTAGTCCACAACTTACAGTGCATTTCAGGTGAAGTTCACTCTATATTATGCTACCCTCCTGGGACCATATTGCTTAGATCCTTACTGCAAGATGTAAATAATAAGGACAATCTTACCTCGGAGTTAATTATATGCACTGTGGAGCACTTTATGCAGTTGCAAAGGTACTGAAAATACAAACTCCAAACTTCAGAGGGGAGTGACCCACTTACACACTGAAGTCATAAGTACTTCAGGGTACATCAAATTCTATAGCTAAAGATTTTGAGTTTTGAAAAGTAGGCAAGCCTATGAAATATGTATTATTGTGTTTGGGGTTATGAACTGTTTATTGAAATGCCTGAGACCTGATGTCATGAGACGGAGAGTTCAAGTATATGCACCACTTTGCTCATCTTGAATAGCAAAGGACCTAGAGGGGAATGGCAGCCTTGTGTTTTAGCAATGATGTCATGACAAGTAGATCATGGGTACATCATTTTGAGTGTGATCCTCGCACTGCTTGTCCTAGTGCCAGTTAGAGAACATTCCAATCACATAGGTATGTTGCTTGCCCTGCCCTGCCATCAGGATGGCATTAAAATTTGGAGCCTGTTGGCCGCTGTGCTCCATGAGTTTTTCCTTGAAATATGTGGACCTACAGGGAGTAATTAATCATAAAAGCTTGGGGATTTCAACTCTATCATCGAAGCAATGAAGCAAGGGAAAGCTGAGCCTAAAAGCTGTGCTGATTACCCGGGGTAACCTGATACAAAATCTATTGTTGCTGAGAGATCCTTAGCCCCCAGTATATCGTGCAATATTATAACTGCCTGATCTTCTTCTGTGCTGACAATGACCAGTTATTCCTCATTTTCTCTCTCAACACAGCTGGGTTAGAATTTCATTTGCAGAAGGTATTTAGAGCAATTTAGAGACAAATGTCTCTGGTGTTTGCTCTGCACTTCCCCACCGCAGGCTTTGCTGAACAGTTTTTAGTATCAGGAGCTCCATCTAATCTGTTTAATTTTAATAAATCCCTGACTGGGAGAAGAGGAAGGGTGGAGAGGTGGAGGCAGAGAGAAACTGTGGCCTGACTAATACTTCTTATGAATTACTTGGCTAATAATTACTAAAGAGCAGAAATGGTTTTGTAGAGCTGTTTGTTTGTTCCTGTTTGTTAATTAGCCCTCCTTCCCTTTGTGCTAATTGTTTGTTTGAAAACTTAACAGTAGGAGATAGGAAGGAACAGGGTCCAGTAGTGCCTGTACCCAGCAGTCACTGGAAATACGTCCATATGGAATCTGACCACTGAGCTTATAACATGACCTCTGTTCAGTGTTGGAGAGCAGAAGGTACATATTGTCATGGTACCTGTGTGGTCTAGCAGGTGGAGGTAGTTATTACAATGTAGATGTTGTGGCTAGTTTAGTCCTGAGCAAATGAGGGATTACACAGTTTGGTAAACCGTTCCCCCTATTCTCTGATATACAGTCATTTTCATCCAAATGATAATGTTTATCCCCATTTTACAGATAGTTAGGCTGTCTGGCAGAGAAGTCCTCACTGCCAGTCAAAAAAGCATTTTCTATGGAGAAACCATTTCAGTTACAAGAGTCTCTTTTAAAATTATCTTTGTAGGAAATAACACAGAGGTACCCTTTTATTTTTTTCACAGTTACTCTGATCCAGGTTTCTTCAAGCAGAAATTGCATTCGATCTTTTTATGGACCCCAGAAGAAGTTCAGTGGAGGGGAATTTTCATACCTATAGATAGTTGTACACCATGTATGAACTTGCCTTTTGTAGTTACTTTCATGGATCCATACAGGAGAAGTCTGTGACTCCCCACTAAGTCTGGTTAAAATCTCCCACAGTGGAGAGGATGGTGCTGGATCACCTTGTGTCTGTGAATGTGGAGGGGAAAGACCAGGTGCCTTGCCCATGCAGGAGTCTTCCACTCCCCCAGCTACAGCCTATGTAGGCTACAGGGCTGGGACAGGAGCATTAGCTGTGGGTGATCTTTCAGGTCCTGCAATCCCAATTTTGCCTAAGAAATTTCACTTCTGAGACTTGCAGAGATGGTTCTACCTTAAATCGTAATTTTTTTCTTTTGTTTTTATAAGCATCTCCTTCCTGAAAAAGGCCAATCAAATTTTATTTCCTTTTAATGTTATTTACTATTTAATATAGGAACTGAATTTTGTTTAATACATTTCACTGTGGTGAGAAATGAAAGTTTCTGCAGGATCATCAGCTGGACTGGGTTTGGTTTCTTGTGAAAGAGCAGTTGCAGAGGCTGAAAGTAGGCTTTCCTGGTTACTTGCGGGTCGGGGGTTGCTGGACTGCTCTCTCTGGAACATGGAATGATAGCGTTGATGGCAGTTGGGAGAGTGAGGGTGTCCTGGATTTGTAAAAGGTCTTTCAAAAGTTGGATGAGATTTCTCTGTTGTCTTAAGCACTTTTAAACTCCCAAATACAGAGGCATTAATGAGAAACATGAAGTTATTAGAATCATTTATCATTTTCTTTGAAGCTTACACTGGCATTTTGTGTAATTTATGACATTTCCTCCTTTTTATCATGAACTTCTTCAGATGAAGGGAAAAACAGCTGTTTCCCCTCAGAGTATCTGAAAGAAAAGAAAGGAAAAAAAGATGCTGTTTGTTTTTTGTCCAACTCGCTGATTCTGCTGATGACATGCCACAGAATCAGCGGCGCCTTGGGAGTAATTAGACAGCATGTGGGGTTTAAACCCGTGTGGAAATGTGTCTGTCATCTAACTGTTGTGCCTCAGATGTCCTGTACTGCTCAGTTACCCATACGGTAACTCATGTGGCTTGTTAAGTTTGTGTACTCTGAATCTGTAACTTCTGGCAAGATAGGGAAAGGGGGTGGAAGTGCACTATGCATGTGGAGCTCTATTTTTCAGGGTGCTAGATTTTTGGGGCAGGGAAGGGAAAAAACTGCTAGGTTACAGACTTATTGTGTAATCCTGGATGAAGAACTTTTTTTTAGTTGCTTGTTCTCTTCATCTGTCAAACAAGTACAGTAATACCTTTCCAGAATGGGATTGTAGGAACTAGACAAAAGCACATGAGGAGCTCAGAAATTACAGGGATGGGAGAACAGAAGCACATTAGGGCAAGTAGATGTATAATTGTTGAGTTTTATTGGGAGAATATCTGCCCAGAAGACTGTACACTCAGCAGAAGATATGCTGCCTGGATTGGTCTTTTGTATGTATATGTAGCCCATACGCTTCCAAAAGCAGTTGCGCTCTTGCTTAGTGAGATGAGTTGGAGGTTGCTGAAAGTGTTGCCCTTTTACATGCCCTATCTACTAGGCTGTTTCATTACTTGAGCTGGTAGGAAGTGAGTTACCACACAGAGTTTTCCTGTAGGTCTTGCACAGTTTTTTGCAGTGCATCAAGAGTTCCAGAAAATTTTGCCACTGTCAAGATGCCAGGCATTCATGATTTCTGAAGAGATGAATAAATTATTTAATTGTACATGCCCCTTCGCAGTCAGAACTCAAAGACAATTGATTCCCTGGAAAAAAAATGCTGTCAGACCCAGAATCTCTAGTAGAAAACTGACTTAATTTTCTTCCTCTTTTTGTAGTCTGCATTCTTGGAAGTTGAAAGTTGAACCCCTCCCTGTCTTTTCTCCTTTGCCAAAGAAACCCAAGTGGATCACCTTGAGGACCTGAGAGAAGGGAGCACAGCCCACTGCTGGAGGGCTTTAAAGAAAGTAAATTCTTCAGCAGATTTCAATTTAACCCTCTTTTATTACTTTTCTTTTTTATAATTTAAGTCCATTTCATGAGGCAGTTTGCATGTCCTTGAATGGAATCTCGTTACCATGAAAGCTTTTTTAGCATTGATTTCATAACAGTCTTAATTTAATAGCGCCGTCATTACTGAGAAGCCCTGAGAGTGAGGCCCTAGCTTTCCAGGTCACTGACCTTTTAATTACAAACCTTGTTCTGATGGCCAGGTTATCGACTGGACAGCTACCAACTCCTGCCCCCAGCATGAAGATGAAAATAACTGCCTTTCCTCCCCCGCTTCTAGAAAAGGGAGGAAAAGAAAAGTAACCTCTTGTGTTTCCAGAATTAATTTTCTCCTTCAGCTTTACTTTGTAATTAATTCTTTAACATGTCTCAGTGAAGCTCGAACAGTTTTTACAAAGCTTTTCCTTGAGAAGAAAATACAATGCAAGCCAACAGAGTCCAGTGACAACTCATACAAAAAATACAGTTAGTAACTTGTGCTGTCAAAATACCTATTTGGCCCAAACTGTTACAAGAATGTGTGATTAGGCTGTAAACGTAGACTATTAATGGAATGCTAGATGACTTGTCCTCTTCAAACTTGCCAACAAGATACGTATTTAAGAGGTGGTGAAGGAAAGGAGTAGAGACTTAACTTCACTGCACAACTGATAGTGTGAGTAAGTGCTTGTCCTGTTTTGTACTTGCAGATCAGGTAACTTGTTCTCTAGCTGTCTAATAAGTGTTTTATGCCAGTGCCTGGACAGACCTCATCACTTGCACTTGCAAAAGTACAAGGGAGACCTGGAATTCGGATATTGATAACAAAAATTTATTGAAAGAATATACTTAGTATATTGCAACTAGAACAAAGTACTTTAACACACAATTAAAGTTCACCAGCATAGGTAGAACCAGGGAGGGTAGGCTTTCTGATTAGTAGAAAAGTTTGCAGCAGGCATTCAAGTAGCCTAAAGTCGGTCTAAAAGCTTGTGTTGACTTACAGAAATGACTGTACCAGTTAAACAGAAGTCAATGCATTCTACATTTTCATGATGCTTTTCATTTGAGGATCTTGGAGCACATTGTACTCATTAAGCATTGAAACTTTGCAGCTATTTGCATGGAGCGTGTTTGATGGTGTGTATAGGGTCATCTAGATCTCGCTGTGCTTTCCACTAAAAAGCATCCATCCACCTGTGAGGTAGAGGACAGCAGCTGCTTAACATCACTATGTGGTTTTTAGGAGAGGAAATGAAGAATACTTTATCTAAGTGATCTTGCAGAGGGAGCTTTAGGGATGGAAAATGTAATTACTGAGTAAAAAATTTACTAAGATTCTTGAAAAGCGCTATGGGATATTTAATTACTAAAGATGCTTAGGCCTCTGTTTATGACTTTGAAAGACAGCTAATGTACCATATAATATTTTGCTTAGGTTAAAGACAAATATGTCCTACACCTGTTCATGCAATCAGTTTGTTCTTTAGATGCCTCCCATCCAAGCTTTGGGTCAATACAACCCTGCATAAATGGGGAAATCGGTTGTCTCCCAAGGAACTTATTAGGGCTCCGAAGAATGAAGAGTGAGAGAATGAATGCTTTCATTGCTAACAAACTATCAACAGTTCCTATCTGAATCAGCATTATTGGTAGTCACATCTATTTTTGGTGCTCTGCTATGTTTGCCCAGCGCTGATAATGTTCAGTATACAGGAAAGATTTCTACTGCTGGAACCTCATAATCCTGAAGAATAGAGGTGCTCATGATCCAGAAATTAGTTCCACAGTTCTGTATTTTTTATTAGTTGCTTTCTTTTTTCTTCCTGAAAATGACTGAGATTGTCTTATCTGCGTGAAGGAGGTGTCTCCCTGTCCTGCCAGTCTTCCGTCTGCATATCTGTCACTTGCTGTTCAGACCAGCCTATTCATCATGCTGACTCTTCTCCCCCATCAATTTTACCACTGTTCATGACATCTGAACTTGTCATGAACTTTACGGATTTTCTTGGCTTCTTTGGCAAGAAGAGAACTGCAGCAGTAGTGCTAACAAAATGTGATAAACTGGTCGACCATAGGACATCCTGGGGAATCAGATATGGCTATTCTTTGGAATTGTCAAGGGATTTGCAAGAAAATCTTTATAGTTGCTAGAAAGCCTTCGCTGTCATTCCTCAAGATTTGGAAGGAAGTTTGGAAAAAGTAATCTATTTAGTCTCTATCCACATGGAGAAATAAGTTCCTCTCTCATTTTTGACTCTTGTCCCAGTCACTAGTGATTCACGAGAGGGCAGAAAAACACCTGACATTAGTTTAGGTGTAACTAGCCGTGTAATGCAGTGTACAAAGGGAGGCAATCCTTTCTTTTTCCTACCTTTTAATGTTTTTAATAGCCAGATGATTAAGAAAAGTGTGTGTGTGTTTGATAGAAACTGTAGTTACTTACAAAATGAGTTTGTTATTTTAGAAGAACATTGTACTTCGTGTACATGTCACTGTTTTATAGCAACTGGGTTTTATGGCTCAATGGTATCTAGAAACTAGGTTGAACAATGGAAATTCTGAGACTTGGAAATCTAGTTTTATATTAAATAGGGATTAACATTTAAAATTGCAGACTTTTTTAAAAAATGAAATATTATAGACCTGTCAGATGACTCTATTGATTAGACTGGAGTCTTTAATATTGTAACTGATAATAAAAGAGATTGACAGAATAATATAATATGTACTATAATATTACAGTGAAAATATTTGGAAAAATGGTTTTTGAATTGTTATGAAATCATTACTTTTCTCCAGAACATTTTGGGAGTTTCTGAAGAAACTTTCTGTATGAAAAAAATACATCCTAGAAGTTTGTTGATGAGCTCTACTTGGAACTGAAGAATTCTTTCATATAAGTGCTTTTCATTAGTAGGAAAATATATCATCGTTGTTACTGGATAGCTCCAACAAGTTTGTTATCTTGCACTGTTTTGTACTTGCACGTTTGGCTTGAATACTCTAGACTACTGGCTCTGAACACAGTATGTTGCTGAACATGAGGGAAAAAAGTCCTACCTGGGCCTGTTTAAAGGGAGCAGAAGAAAAAAATCATGGAAAACTTGAGGCCTGCTAATCTTCACAGTGTATTTGTTTAAGCAAGATTATTTTAAAGAGCTTTGATACAGGATCTGCTATTTAATATTAAAACCATGAAAATCGCAGTGACTTTCCCTTTGGTTTCTGTGTGAAGTGTTGAGAAGGTACATGACAAGAGGCACTCCTTTGATGTTTAACAATGTTGTTGAAGAAAACATTGAGGAAGCGACTCTCAAATTTTCCATCTTCTAAATGCCTGTATATCTGTTCTATGAGAGAGAATACAAGTCACATTTGCATTAATATCCTTCTTCTCTCACTTCAGGCTCAGCCTACAGTGATCTTGAACCATGTAGCTCCATATGCCACAGAACAGGAGAGGTGATTCATTTAGAATATATTGGGTAAACAGTCTGCTACATCTTCTGTTTCTATTGGGCCACAGAAAATCCTAATGATTTCAGCGAAGAGTCCAGAATCACCTTTGCCATGTTTTTGTAGCTTGAAAATTATTGATAAATTGGAACAGACCAGTTTGGTGCCCAGGAAGTTGTGCATGCTACAAAATATTGGTTGTAAGCTTAATTTTAACAAATAATTGGAATGTCATGGGTTTAATGATGTCTCTCCACTTGGCTATCTGACAGTAACTATGTAATGTAAAAGAGCCGTTAAAAATGGCTTTGCAAAATTAACTCCTGTTGCTCACTGAGTGTGTTTTGAGTCACGTCTGCCTTGTTTACTGTCAAAATAGTATTTCCATTCCTGGTAGCATTGATAAAACAATATGATTACAGCAGAGTGAGTTGAAGTCTATTCTATAAGACAATGCTAAAATAGTCAGTTATATTCAAGAGTCCTGAAATTTGTTAGCCTTAGCAATAGGCAAAAAAGACCCAGACCCTAACTCTGACCTGTAAATTTAATAATTTATTTATTATGTTTTCAAGTGAAAGTAAGTGCAGAGTGCCAAAAGAAAGTCACTTCTGTAGTTATGATCTAAGAGCAGCTATTGGAGATCTGAGATATAACTGCTTGCTTGGCTTTGGGCAAGTTACTTGTTCTCAGCTTGCCCATCTGTAAAATGGGGTTAATTACCACTTTTGCATTATTGACTTAGTAAGATTTATGTTAGCTATGTTTATAAACTGCTTTGATATGCTTGTTTTGGAGTTCTTGGTGCTGCAGTGTGTGATTTTTGAAGTTGCTTGCTGCAGTAAAAGCCACACTTGCAGAGAGGTTGAGAATTTACTTCCATCAGCTGTGTACGGGAGGGGAGAGCTGCAAACTTTAGAATGTCAGAATGTCAAGGCTCAGGCAGATTGCGTGCAATCCTAATCCAGCCCTGCAGCTTTGACCTTTGAAGCAAGCTTCACCTTGAGACAGTTGAAGAGATCTATGTGCGTTTGTATAAAATATTTTTGTGATAGAAGGAATTTGCTCTTCATGGTCATCCAGCCCAGGGTTTCCCCACAGTCTTCCTGGAGCAAGTAAAGGAATTCAGTTCCTGATCTGCTCTGTGAATGAACCTGGTATTCTAAGTCTAAAGAGACAGCCTTCTCTCTTGGGGCTAAAACAAGGAGTGTAATTAGGATAATCTGTGCTGCTCTTCTGCTGAAATCCATCTCAGACCTAATGATACTTTCCTGCTAGGAAAGATAAAATAAGTTCCTGTATGAGATAATTCTCTAGGTTCTCTTAGGCAACGTTTCTACTCTGTTTAAAACTATGTCTTGGGTGTCCATGAACATGAAATCCTACTGTTTGCTTTTCTGCTACATACTGTTCCCTCTTAATTTTAATCTGGAGTGCAATCATTCTTTCCTTAGCTAAAAGGGGAATTTAGGTTTTGGTTCATTCTTTCCTATTCTTTCTGATGGAACCTAGTCAAAGCGAGACTCCACTGCCCCAGGAAGAGAGCAGAGAATTCATTCTCAATGAAATCTGAGGCTCTCTGAAGTAAAAGCTGTTGACTTTGTCATACCGTGCAAATGTGCATTGCTTTTAGCAAGACAATAAAGGGTAAATGGGGTGATCTCTGCTCCTGTGGAGAGGTCGGGTGGTTACATTACACAATCTTCTAGAGCATCTTGCAGCAAATACATGGGTTATATTAAAAGTTGCAATCATATCATTTTTTAAAAGTAAATTGCTGACCTTATGCAGTGGAATCAGCTTTATTGAATTTCGCCAAAAATGCGTTTATAATCCCCCCCGCCCCTGCATACACATGATATTCATGTCCTTGCTGCCCATGTGGAAATGTCCCTTTTTATGGTGATAAAATTAAATTTGTCTTTGTCTCTGCCTTGCCTCACCTTTTAAGATTCCATCCTTAAGAGACACGAGTGGATATCTGTACCAGAGAATGAAGACGGGCAATATCCCTGCATGGCTGGCTGGCTGATTGTGAGCCAACTGCCACGGAACAAATAAATAAGCTTTTCACATTTAGAGGACAAATAAAGCTGAGGACAGCTGTAATATGGGCATTTTTCTAGGGGTGTTCTGGCCTTAGCATAGGTAAGAATTTATTTTGACTTGGAAGTACTTATGCTATGCTTCTGGATTTTTTCTAGTTGCTATGCAATAAGAAATGTGAAATCCACAAATAGTTATGTGCTACTCAGGTAGTACTGTGTTATGTGTCCTCCTTCAATAATAACTAACTGTAAACCCCTCTAGTCTTTGGCCACCTACAGCTCCCTTCCTTGAATTCACTTGAGAAGAAAAAGTGTTTTGCAGCATGCTCAAGAATTTAACAAACATACATCCCATATTTCTGTACCACTTTGCGTATTCAAAGTACTCTACAAATATTAACTGACTAAGCTTGTGACACCTTTTGTGGAACGGCAAGATTATGGTTTATTTCATATACTTCTGATTGCATTTTCTTTTCTTTGTTAGACCTTTACATTTTCCAAACAGTTTGCAAACTCCAAATTTCAGTGGGAAACAGAGGAAAGAGTATCCCCATTTTAGAAAGGGAAACTGAGTTAGGTGTATTAAGAACAGTTAGATAATTCTGACTGCCAGTCATATATATAAATATAACCATCCTGTCAGTGTGATGTACTGATGTTTATAGCATTTTCAGTAAAATTACTTAAAGCATTTTCGTGTTTATCCTCTCCGGGCCCCAGCTGCTTTGAGGGGGGGGGGAGATGTTAAGCTAGTTTTATTCAATAAAATCAACGCAAAACATCTAAGTAAATGAAGAGGCAGATTGGCCTCTGCAATGTTAGTGTGTATCCCTTCTCACAGGATCTCCCCCAACCTGTCTTCCCTTTTATGTAGCCTTTAAAAGGCTAGCTGCTCAGAGGTACACAGAAGAATCTCAGAATATCATTGCTCGTGCTCTTCAAGTAACCAGAAGAATGCAGCTGTTAAACTCAGAAATATAAAATACATGTTTAAAAGATGACTCTGTATGCGTTTAAAAAAGAGAGCGAGAGAGGATTCAAGGGAACCAAAAAATAGCAGGTTCCATTACTGTAATTAAATGGCAGCATTTAACCTATCAGGCCGTTGCGTGTATGTGAGAGACGAGCAGGGAGCTGCATTTGAAATGATCACTGTCTTCCTTGGGGGATAGAGTAGTTAAATAATTTGTTTGTGAGGTGTGAGTTCAGTGTCGGGTAAAGCAAGTGCTCGTGCGCGTGTGTGTATCTTAGAAGCTAGGGATGGCTGTGTGTTTACTGAGAATACCCTGGAGGTTGGTATTTACTAGCACGTGCACTGTCAATAAGAACACAAGCTGCTCTTGCCCATTTGTTAGGTTATCTGCAGAGTCAGGGCCTCACCTGGTCCCAGATATTGCATCACAAAAGGAGAGGCTTTTTCATGCTAGGCTACCTGAGACACGCGGGAGTAGCAGTAAAAGAAAACTAGGGAGGAAGTGGGGGAAGAAAAGAATCAGGAGTCCTTTTGGTGATCTTCACCTACTGCGGTGACTGCAAAGGGTAAGTTGTTCTGTCTGGTCATTGGACTTGGCACTCAGGAGTGTGGGGCCTGTGTCATATCTGGGGGACCAAGGGCGAAGCTGCTGCTCAGAGGTCTGCCCCCTAAACAGCACGTCAGACAGTCGCTTCCCCTGCAACAGTGTCCTCCTACCTGTGCCTGGCTCGATTCCTATGCTTCAAGACTGTAGTGTGCAAAATTATGTGGAGAGAGAGGGATTTGCAAAATGCATCCTTGGCCCTTCATCGTTGACCTTGACTCTATGAAAAGCTCTTTGGGCACCCCAGAAAGGAGATACATTCTTACATAGTGCCCAGAAGGGAGTATCTTCCCATTTTTATTCACTCCCTTTTTGTTCGTGAGGGGATTCCTTTGTTTAGGGAGTATTTCCTAGTCCTGGAACTCTTAAGAGCTATCCTCATACAGTATGAGCTGATACTACTAGCAAGGTTTTCAGCTGCTTCAGCTGCCTCACCTACTGATCTGACTTGTGTTATGTTGCAGGAACATGCCCATAAATGTTTCTTAATCTTCACTTCAGTTTCTGTGTGAATTCTGTGTCGCCGCTCCCATTTTAACTCCTGGGCTGGAACTTTTGTGAGGCTCTAGAAGACAACAGTGTTAAAAAATAGATATTTCAGTATTTCTGTTTTGAACATTCAAGTCCAGTGAGTGACTGGATTTTGAGGGCAACACTTGACTGAAAGGAGACCAGAGAAATGCCATGTATTTTAGCAGCCAGTCAAAGCAAAGCATGAATTTGAGTCCTTTTGTAGTTTGGTGAGAGTTAGAAATCTGGAATTATTTCCAAAGATGATCTACAAGAACAACAAAAAAAAAAGGATACACTTGTTACTTGAATAAATTATTTGTTGCAAATGCCTTACCTCACTCAAATGCATATAATGTATAGATTCTCAAAACTGCCAGTTAGTCTCTGTATGTGGTAGTCGTATCAGTCTCAAATGTTTTACAAAGGATAGCATGTAATATTATTCCTGTTTTACAGATGTAGAAACTGAGGCAGATGGAGGTTAAATAACCTACACAAGGTCAATAGCAAGGCTGGGAATAGAACCCAAATGTGTAGAGGCTTTTTATTATACTAATAAGGAAGCTCTGGAGGTGTGTTTGGCATGGTAATCGGAACCCTAGAGAACTAGAAGCAGTTAGTATGTTCTGTGCATGTCCCGAGGGAGCAATGATGAAACTCCTTTTCTACCTTACCACTCCAGTTCTCCGTGTGTGGTCACCATAGTTTTTCCACCACTTAACCTCATTATTTTTAGTATTGTTAGTATTAGTCGTCCTTTGGGCGTTTAATCCAGACTCCTTTAATTTTCTCCAGAACTCTGAAGAGCTGTTGAAGGCACATCGGGAGAAAAAAAAAAAAAACAATAAACAAACCAAAAGATGAAAAATGATCTTTTGAAACTTCTGCTATTTTGTTGACTTGTCCTCTAATGTTTTTTGTCTTCACTCTTCTTTTATCATGAAGGACCCTGCTTGAATGTGTAATCTTGGTTTCTTAAAAGTTCATTTGCTATTGTTTCTTTCTTCTCCACCCAAGATTAACATCCTGTGTGATGACATAGATGGTTGTTGTCTAAATGGACGCGATGTAACCAACAAAATTGTGAAGGGTGGGTGGAGAAATATTTATACAGTTGTGTTAAAAATTACAAAGTAGGTTTGCCTTTTAAACAGAAGGTATTTCAACACTGTTATTGGCAGCATCAGCCTTTAATTTTACAGGTGGCTAGCTTTGTAGTAGCATTCAGCAAACAATTTTTTAATGGCATGTAAAAAAATTTCTCAAAAACAAAAGAAAGAAGAACGAGGGTGATTTATAATCTGTAATGAATACTTGCTGACATGTCTTTTTATAATAGTGTATTAGCGTCTCTGTCTTTCTGGGGGAAGTGCAAACCAGATTTACCTGAAACATTTGTACCATAATAATCAAATATGTAGTATTTAGATGTATTTTCCTTAATTGAGCTTATCTTCTCAGTGCGATGATACCTGACTCCTAGGTGTCTAACATTGATTCCACTTCACAGAAACTGGGTTAGAGGAGCAAAGACACTCTATAAGGTTGTGAGAAAATACTGTCAGAAGAAGAACTTAGACTCCTGTGTTCATGGCTCCTCACCCAGTGTTGGTTTCTTTACATTTCCATGTATTTTTACATTTTCTTCAGAACATGCAGCTGTAGCTAGTGCTCTCCATGCTTCTTGCAGCAACTTCCAGACAGAGAGAGTGCGCTAGTAGTATGCACTGTTGTACGGCATATTCAATATTCCGTTCTGTGTGTTCTTCAAACACTAAAGCTTTATTTGGTATACACTTTATATGATTTTTCATGTGATAAGTCTGGACTAATGGGTTTGTTTTGTTCCTTTCTGAAGTTTAAAGTTTTGAAAGTAAAAGAGAAAATAAGTAACATTGAGGCAAGTTGCTCTTTACATTGCAGTTAATCAATTACATTGTCTAATGTAGAAAATATCCAGATGCTCTTGTTAGTGTGTTTGGGGCAATCAGTAATTCCAGAGTAACACAAGGAACTGGGAATGGTTCATCAGGACAGACTTTCTCATTCTTATATATAAAACCAAGTAATCCTTCAGACATTCTGACAAATCTGGTTAAAGAATTCCTTATAATGGCTTGAAATTGTCTTTCTTTTCCACAATTCCTTTCCTTTGAACGCTGAGTTGGGGAGAGAGAGAGAGAGTCTGGTTCTAGAGTTGCAGGCCAGCATAGTCCAGTAATAACAGCTCAGCAGTGACTTCTAATCTGGAGTTATTCCACCTTAGGGCCAGTCTGCTAGGTCAAATCTAATATGGACTGTATTCTGACCCATACCGCTGAAAGGCCTGGTTATTCTTTGCTGCAATAACTAAGGAGATGTTGGAGTTATGGATGTCTGGTTAACTGTAGATCCTCCAGGCCAGCTCCTTCTACTTCAGTGCTGTAATTCTTGTGACGTGCTGGTTCAAGTTGTTGGAAACACAGTTTAAAATCAGAATTCTGATGGTAGATCAAAACCAAACCTCCTATATTGCCAGTGTTTTACCTTACCTGAATTTAAGACAACCTCTGGCTTTCTCCTTAAAAGCTCCTAAAGATAGTATCACAGATCAAAGAGTAGCCAAAGGCCAATCATTTTGTTACAATTGCTCAACAAGCTGCTTAACAAAACATTTTTCTTTCACACAAAGTAAATGGATCTGAAGCACAAATGCTTTCTGACATTGCTGTTCTTAAAATTTGTGGTAAGTTTTGGTAATGAAGCTTAGTTTCTAGGTTTTTGAAGTGCCGTGTACCAAACCGTTCTACTTTTGGAAACGAACTTGTAGTAGTAATTAATATCCTTTCACCTTTATAGAATGTTTTTTTGTTGTAGTTCCAAATTTAATAGAAATTTCATAGACCTGGTGTGTACTCTGGGTAAGTTACTTCATTTATGTGTATTGTGTTTTTCTTTCCAACCTGTCTTTCTTTCACACAGACTGTTGAATGCTTTGGGTCTGACTGCCTTCTACTCTTGTTTCTGCACAGTACCTGGCACAGTACCTGCACAGTGAATGCCTTTTGGGGTCTCTAAGGAGTATTATAATACAAGTAATGAGGATCAGGAACCATCACCATGAGACTTGTTTCTCTGCAGGAATAGCAGCAAGCATTTGCAGATCACAGGTTGGGTATGCTTGGAAACTTACCCGTTTAGTGTATCTAATACTTGTTTTCTCTGAATGCATAGTCTTATTTCTAGGGAGGTTGTCAGTTATGATAGCAAATTATGACAGCACTGTGGTTACTAGAGTAGTGTCTCTTCCGTTATCTGGACTTTCTGCCCTGTACGGGCTTCTTGTAAACATATGTCCGAGCCTTGTCTATGTTCTATTCCTGATAAACTACCTTGGAATCGGCATCCTGGCATAGAGTCTTCAAAGCCTTCAAACCCCAAGGTAGATACTAATCTGAAATAATTACAAATATGCAGAGGTTTTTGTTCTCTATGTAGTGTTCTCATGTCATGTACTGGCTGAATTGGATGTCCTGTGTTCCTGTGTTACAACACTGGTTTCCAGTTAGTCACATCCATTGTCTCTGTCACTAGTTGTGCAATAGACAGGTCGAGTTACTCTGCCATTGTCCATTCAAAGGAGGCTTTCTATCAGGTACTGTTCTTCTGCTTGTATGGTGATAGAAAGGAAAAGTTGAAGGCAAGAGCCCTAAAAATAAAACCCATAGATGATGATAAAATAAAATTTCCCCCTGTCTTTAGAAGGAGAGATTTTTATTTATGTTACAGAAAGACTTATTTCTTCTGTCTTTTTTGCTGATAATGTTATTCGTAGAATGACTCTGTAATAGACAGGACTTTGCAAGAAGGTACCCAAGATTGAAGTTTCACTGTGTTTTTGCATGTACTTGTTGTGTAGGAGTTTAACTGGGCTTTGTAACAAACCTTCTGGTTCTGTAATTCAGGTTACTGAGGACTTCTGGACATGTCTTGTTTGATTTAGAGTCATGTTGCTGTCTGCCTTTTTTCTAATCTGAACTTTTTGTGAAGCAAGAATTGTGCCTGTTGAATTATGCTGTCTGCTACCCAAAGATTTGTTATAGATTAATTAAAAAACGAGGCATCCAAATCCTGTTAAGGCTGTGATAGCATTGCACCTAATAGGACTTTTGCATTTCAGAACCCTGAGTCTGAGTCCCATTATCCAGCCACTTCGTCCTGCATGTTGTTCCTTGTATTCTCCTCTTAGTGCTTTGGCCCCTGAAATATAGGGCTTAGTACTGGGAGCCTTTACTTAAGGTATCCCTTCCTTTTTTTTCTACGTGGAACAGAGATAACATACTTCATATAAGCAAGGAGCTTACTTTACATGAGAATAGGAAGACCTGACCTCTCTTACTACAAGTGAAACTGTATTTTCCTTGCCTTGAAACTACCAGTGAAATAAATACATTTTGCGCTGACTTAGAGTGCTGTGATTTATGCTGTGATATGCTTTGTGATGTTACAATGTCCTTTTGCCTTTGTGTTTGATTTTTTCCCCTCTCATAAATTTTAGTGGGTATGTTGTCAGTGAATGGGGGTATTTACCCAAAATGTCTGTAGGAGAATTGAGGCATTCTCCCTGCTGTGTGCTGCCTCAGAGGAGGAATCCTATGCACTTTTTCCCCCCTCCCATTAATCTTACTGCAGGTTTTTTTTCTATATCTTTCTTCCTTGTTTTGAAATAGTATTAACAAGGGAGGTATTTTTAAATAGAAAACAACTGGAAGGGAACATATTTCTTTCTCATGTGCATACACATACATGTTACAGACAAATGTGAATGAGTGACCAGAAGCAACTTTTTCATTTTACATTTTGAACTTCTCATAATTAGAAAACTGAGAAGAAAAGTTGTAGTACTTGTTCCTGTTTTTTCCATTCCAAGACATGCTAAGCAAGTTGCTTGCCCTTTCTTATTCAGAGTGAAAATACTTTGATCCAGTTTTCTGAAGACAATACTCATTTCGTAAGAATATTTAATCAGTAGAAAATAGGGAGGATTTAGTTTGTTTGTTTAGTATTTAACCAAGTGAATAAGGCAGATTAGGGGAAGGGGGGGAGACTGGACCCATAAACAAGGTGATATATAATATTTTTTTTCGTTCTCCTTTTAAATAAATACCGATCAGCTTTATGTTCAGAGACAATAGGAGCCGTTGGCTTAAATTTGCAGTTTACTGTATTTATGGCTGTAATATCAAGGTGCTGCCGTCGTAATTTCATGCCCCAATGAGAAGAGCAAGGTCGAAGCAAATGCTTCCATCGGCATCTGCTAACACACTAACTCATAAACAAGGCCCGGTTGGATCAGGTGGCACGGAATAATACAGGCTAATGAAATACAGCACAGCTTTCCATTACTGTTAGTTTTTACAGTGTCGTCATTACGTGTAATTTATGTTTAAAAAATTCAATTTTATACAAGGCTCTGGGAAATAGGGGTCTGCAGGTCACCCGACGACTTTTAACGGCTCTGAGAGTCCTTATTGCACTCTACTGTTCCAACAAAATGTTAATAATAAATAAAAAAAGATCCTCTTTTACTTTTTCTCTGGTTTGCATATCTTGCTCTGTCTTTTTAATTACAAGTGGCTGAGGAGAGTTTGGGGCTCTAGATGATGTCAGGAGTTATCCCCTTTACTGATGCTCCCAGAGGGGGGTTACTATCTGCTTGCTTTTCTTTTGTCTGTCTATCAATCACCTGGGGTCCTGTAAATGGAGTAAACACAGCTGAGGAGAGGGAGATACTTAACAACCTCTCTCCCAAACCCTCACCCTCTGACATTGCCCTCCTCTCCTCCATTACACTTCATTTTATTATAGACTCCAAAAAGCTTGGCCAGGAAGAGAAACTGCGGCCAGATTTATTTATTTATTTATTTATCTTTGTTATGCCAAAATACTTTTTATTTTAACCTTTTCCTTCCTGGTTGGCTCACTGTAATCCCTAGCATTGTACTGTCAGTCAGGTTTTCCTTCCTTACTTTAGTGCTGTGCAGCTGAGGTTAGAGCACCTTTATCCGTTCTGATTGCTGCTTACTCACACTGATGGGTTAAAGTATATGTTTCTTAAAGATTGCAATTGTATAATTAACAGTCTCATAGATGAATAAAGCTGTAAGAATTCAAAGCCCTCTCAGTAACTTTTCAAATTACTTTTATTTCTGCATTTTTTGGCCTGACAGTTGAGACCAGTCATTTTCCCTTTGATGTTTGGATTCCTTTACACAAAGTTTGAGCTGGAAGTGCAGCAGCAGGATGTTTACATTCAAATACAGTGTCTTAATGTAAATGAAGGGTAAAAAAATCAGAGCGATGTTTCTGAGACCTTAGGTTTTGTTAAAATGTTGGGTTGGGCTCAGCCTCATGAGTGCCTCATGGACCGAGATGTGTGAAAGAAAATGGATCAGGAGACTATGCCTTTTTGACCTCTTTGAAATGTGTTCAACTAAGCACAGAGCAGGATATAGGACAAACATTTGATAAAAGAATCACCCCGCGCTGCATGTAACTGACTGAACAGGTGGAATCATTAGTCTGGATCAGATCCCAGAAGGTTTTTATGATGATTCTTTTAAAATGTGGCCATGTTCTTTCTGAGCAGAGTTGACTCAGTGGCTTCCGGGAACAGGAGTGTAATGTTGTTTCAGGGTGTCTACCAGTAGTTCTTCCTTTTGGTCATATACCATGCGCTAACTTCGGGCAGTCATATAGGCTGCTGTAGCTAAACAAGTTGTCCAGTTCTATTTTGTTTTTTTCTTAATAGAAAGTGTGTGCATGTGTGAGGAAAACAACAACAGATACCACCCCCCGCTCTGCACCCCTCCCCTGCCTTTTGTTTTTGTCCCGGCAAAAGGGTAGGTGTGACGATTGTTCCAGGGTCTCCTTTCACAGTGGTAATAAAGCTGACTTTGGAAACCCACAAAAGGAACTTAATTCTTTCCACCACCTTTCTCTGTTATGGCAGAATCCTGAATTTCTTCCTAAGCAGAAATTTTCTCCCTAAAACTAATGTTGCCTTCAGCTTGTGAAAATCGTGCATGAATTCCTGGATTGAGAAATGCAAGGAGGAACATAATGAAGAAAAAGATATGCTCAGTGGATGGGATGGGAAAAAGGGTTGTCACTGAGATGTCAAAGGAGAAGAAAAACCTTATGTGGCTCATCTAGTTAAACTCATGCAAAGGTTCTGCATTGCAATTACTGCTACTGTGTTTCATCCAGAAAATAGAGCAGAATGGATTTATGGTAAAACAACGGATTGGGACGCACATCACCTGAGTTTTATTTTCTGACTCAGAGGTTCGTTTCTGGCCTTGGAGCACTTCTAATACCTGTACGTCTCACTTCTTCCTCATCTATAAAATACAGATAACAGTGCTCCTCTAAGTACTCCTCTACCTCAGAGGTCATACGAAGAACAATATTTTGTTGTACATGAGGTCATTACATTAAATAGTAGTAGATATTATAAAAGGGCCTAAACAGACAGTCAAGTCTTAAAAGTTCTTGGGCAAAGGAGCTTTTTATACAATACCCAAGGTGCAGGCACCAAGAGACGTTTGTGACAACCCATTTTGTTCTCTGCCTTGCTCTGATTCTGTCTTTGACTACAGTTTAGAGAGGCTGAGTGATCACTGAAAATTGAGTGGCAGCAGTGACAATCACAGAAGAGGGTCAGCAAGAACCTTTAAGTGCAAAACAATCGTGGGCGCTGGATTATTCAAATCAACACCCTGAAGCCTGAAGAGGAAACTTTAAGGCTTTGTGAAAATTATAACTAATTCTTTGCAATGGCTGTGGTGCTGTAGAGGAATGAAATGGATGGTTGGGGGAAGGGAATAGGTTTGCATTCTGTAGGGCTATGAAGACAGTTTCCTTGCATCCTTCTCCTCAGCTCAGTCCTTGCTCAGTACCCTCTGCGGTTAGATTATTCCTTGCAGATAGCAATCAACTGGAAGGAAGTGTGTGTCTAATTTGCATGAGATTATTTAAAACAAAAAAAAAAGGTCTGCATTAGTCAGGGTGATGGTAAACAACGCAAAGAGATGCCTTTTATAATATAGCCGTGGCTCAGCTTTCAAAGCCAAATATAATTCACTTACAATTGGCAGTTTCCTTTATTGTTCCTTTTAACCTTTTGCATTCTGCACGGTCTTGATCTTGCTGCAACTCCAGAAGAACTAAAATGTTCATTTTCCAAAGTGTTGAGAAAGTGGATTTAGAGCAGTTCTTCTGTTAAACAGAGGTGATTTTCTTGACATACCTATTTGAGAGTTATATTAGACTCAAAGCTCCAGTTTTCATGTCACTGCTTTTGCATCCAAGGGAGTTGGTATTATTTTTGGGTTACCAACTTCCTGCTAGATTAGAACAACGAATGGACCACTGATACTTTTTTATATAATGCAGTGATAGAGGGACTGTGATAAAATAAAAAAAAAAGGTGAGATATTGGAACAGATGATATTTTGATTTAGTTTAGAAATTTCCACTTTTCTATATGTAATTAATATATCGAGGTTGAATAATTTGGGGCATGGAAAACTCAAACTGTGTGCATACATGTGTGTTCGTGGTGAATCAGAAAAAAATACAGTCCAAAGGGAATTTTGATGAGTTAGTAATAATTTCCTGAGGACACTCTTCAAATACCTTGTACATTTTTGTTTGTGTGAGAAATGACAACTGTGAAGACAAGTATATTTCTGAATGCACAGGTGACTAGTTGCAGTGCAGACTTACTCCATCTATTTGCTTAAGGAATCAGCTCTGGGAGATTATTCCCTTGATGCTTGGAGGCCAAGGTGACAGGGCCTTAAAACCATCTTGTTCAGATGAATAAAAAGGGGGTGTTCCAAGGTGATGGCACTCTCAGTCTTCTCTGATAATTAAGAAGGGATGTAGTTGTGATGTTCTTTTGTATAATGCCACTAGTACCATGAAGAAGACCACTTCACAAGGTAGCAGAGTAGTCCAGGAAAGTAGTAACAATTTTAATTTGCACTACTTTGCAGAGGGTTCAAACCAGGAACTCAAATGTGAAAGGTTTCCCATCATTCTATCATTCACATCAGCTTTTTTGTCACAGTACAACAGGGTTTTAATGGAAGCAGTGATACTTGAGTGTCCCTAGTTGGCAAGATCAGAATAATCCTCGAAGTGCATTTTGTCTGCAAAAGATTTTACGTTTTTTTCTCAAACAGGATGAGAATAGAAGGGGCAGTATGGTTAGGAAACAGTAAGAATTGTTTCCTGCTCTTCTTGTAGAATGAAGTAAGGATCCTCTATAACTTTCGTACATTTCTAAGTGTTAAATATTATCAGATTCGCTCTCTTTGCATGGCACTAGAACAAAATGCCCTATTCTAGTGGCAGCCACATTTGCAGCCAGCAGCTAATGTTGTCTCCATCTTTATGAAATTCCATAGTTGCTAGTGATCTGCAGTGTTGGCATCTGTTTATGCTTTCTCCTACATTGGATAATTAGGAGCTGGTTAAAACAGTTTCTTTCTGATTAGGACTTTGCTTTTTAACATGGATTAGACACCATAAATATTGCTTTTGTGACTAGAACAGTAGGCTGAGTTGTGTTCATGTGCCTTTTATTACTCTCACTGCGGGTCTTGTTCCATACTGTTACGTGTGGTTTTGGTTCCTTACTGTTTGAGGCGTGCATCAAATACAAGTAAAGGGGCTATTTTGTCTGATTGCAGGACCAGAGATGAGGAACTTCAGATTTCCGATACTGTTTCTGACACTGACAATGTTCTGTTATGTTAGAGAAACCATCTAACTTCTCTGTGCATCAGTATCTGCACTGTAGAGTAGATAGAATAGTATCTCACGTACTCACAGGAGTAGGAAACAGGTCCGTTAATGGTTATAAAGCCTTCTGAATACCAGAAGCACTGTGTTAGTGCTTTATGATATTAAATAACAGTTCTGAGACAGACTTGCGTATTTATTTCTGGCAATATTGTTTGTGCAACAAATTATTCTGTCTAGACCCCCAGTATGGAGTGAAGTTCAAGATCCTGAAAAAATTTCTCGAAATGTGGGTAATATGCTCAGAAGCCTGGCCATTTTCTATATTGTATCTCCCTGTAATGTTAAAAAGCTAAGTGTTTTAAAGGATTAAGTTCAGGACTTTCACCTACCAGCAATACTTCATGGATCTCGAGTGGAGGTGGTAGAGAGAAAGCATTTTCCCATTTTTCTCCCACTGTTGTCATATTCATGCAATTTTCCTCACTGTGCTCAGTCTCTACAACACCAGTGTGAGAAGCAAGTGGTCTGTCTCCCCTCATCTAGATCTCCTTCCTTAAATCTACGTTCTCACTTCCAACCTTTCTGAATGTTTTTGCATACACGCTGCATGGATAGTAAAAGGTCCTGAATCACTTCACATGTTCCTCATAGTAGGGACGCTGGCTTTCTGTCTGCTGCTGTGCAGGAGAATAACAGCAAGTAATACACAGCTGTCCAGGCCCCACATCATGGTTCCCATCTGAGTACTGCATTCTTTTTCTAGAGGAAGTTTTCTCCTGTTGGAAAAAATAATCCAGCTGTGCTTCCTTCTTCACAGATGCTGGTCATCGTGAATCCTTTAGCTGCTTTTCTTTCCCCCCTTGTTGGCCAAATCCTTTCCATATGTTGTGGCCAATTACAGATGGTCATCCTGGCATTTCCTGATGGCAGGAGTGACTGTACCAACATGTACCATGTGTGCAGTATTACCACAGCTCTGCGTGAAATAAAAACCAGGCTGCCCTAGGGCAATCTAATCATGCAGCAATAGGCCAGGGCAATGCTAAGCTGAAAGTTTGGGCTTGGCCTTGTTTTGATCTGTTTTGTTATAGTTTTATTTCCTCCTTACATTCTGTGTCCCATTCATACTAATCACAGTCAGTCCTGATTTTTTCTTTTTATTTCTGCATTTGTCATAAAATAAAGCAAATTATTCCCGTCTTCGGAAACGATCTAGACTAATTAGTCGTCTAACCCAATAATTAGTTTTTTGTTTCCCTGTCTGTTTTCATGCATTATTGTTAGTTTTTTCCCCTCTTTTTTTTTTTTACACCATTACAGATTAAAATGAGCAACATTTGCAGTTGATGGTATCTTTTTTTCGGGGGAAGAATGGAGAATTGCAATAGAAAGCTACTTCAAAAGCAGCAATAAACTCAAGGATAAATTAAGGAAATTGAATGAGCCACATTTGGAAGCAGCGTTGAGGCTAATATTCTGTCGCTTAAGGTTAAATTGCAACAGAGAAAGAGAGAGGGAGACATTCCAGTGAATCCAAAATTGGGGAGGCATTACTGCTCAAGTCAGTGCCAAAATTCTTTGCAGCTTGAAAGGGTTCTGCCTGGCTTGAGAATTTAATTATGCGTGCATCAAGTGGGTAAAGGTGCTAAACTGATTTCATTTCCTCTGCTCCCCCAGGCCTGACAGATGAAGAAATTGACCTGGCTTTCCAGCAGTCGGGCACAAGCACGGATGAGCCACAGTCCCCAGGTCCTTCTACACAGTTGGTGCCAACTCAGCCCTCTCACCCTGTGGTGTATAGTAAGTAACACTTTGAAAAACATCTGGTCCTGTTGCTTTCTGCAGTGATTTCTGCAGCAGTTTCACAGATTTCTGTGCCAGATCCTAGATTTCAACTAATGCCATACTTTTTGTCAGAATCAGACACCAAATGTTACTTTGAATGCAATTCATAGTTGTTGATGCCTATGACAAGATCATACTACACAAGGAAAATGTGATACAAATTACCATCATCTACAAACAAACTTCATACATACTAGCCTATGACACCTCTTGACCTGAAGGTATGTAGTCAATACTAACTAGATTCTGACCCGCTATAGGGACTTGAAAAAAGCATTTAGTCAACATAGGACTCAGTCTTCCTTTCTAAAACTTAAGGTCATGCTTCCGTTCATCAGCAGGATTTTCTAATATTTAGATCATTAATATGTGATAGAGCTGATAGATCCTTGGATAGAAGGTGCTGTAAAAGTGCAACACTTACATCTTCAGTTACTGCAACAATGGACTCTGTTCAATAAACTGTTGGACGTCATCACAAAGTTTTATATTTTAGTTAGAGGACTTACTTTCTTAACTAGTCAGGCAACCAATCAGTTCATAGAATCATAGAATATCTTGAGTCAGAAGGGACCCTTAAGGATCATGGAGTCCAACTCCCTGCTCCTCGCAGGACTACCTAAAACCAAACCATATGACTAAGCATCATCCAGATATTCCTTGAACTCTGACAGTTAATGCCTTGAACAGTTACTTGAAAGAGGTGTATTTTCAGCATGAACAGCAAGCTAGAATATAAGGTCTTCAGGACTTAGTCTGTAACATCCTCCGTGTGAGTTTAAGGTCTGGCATAATGGACCCCCAGCATAAATGAGTTTTAAGAGTGCTGTCAGGTTACAAATAATAATAAACAGTTAATACGGATCCTTACTTTTAAGAATCTTTCTCTCTTCAATCTTAAATAATCTGAGGAGTGACAGCAGAAAATCTGTGTAGACTGTGTGGCGGATGTGATTGTATGATTTTGTGTACAAAATACACTCTCAAAGAATTTTTTAAGTCCCAACATAATCTGTGTAGACTCAAAATTTACATATATATTTGCATTTTAAAACAAACCTCGCAAAAAAGTATCTAAGCTCCAAACAATAAAAACCAAAGTACACACCATTAAAAATCCATCAAAAGAAGCTGTTCAGCTCACATGTGTGTCTGGCAGTTTGAAAATCACTTCACTTACCTGCCAAGTATTAAGAATAGAATTTTGATACTGCTTCTGAACAGCTCTAGGTCAGATAGTGACCAATGTAACTGTCCACTTAGGGCTCTGTTTATTAGTTTATGGCATAGTTTTGCTACTGCTGGAGACAATACTAGACTTGTTTTCTGAGTCTTTAAGTACTCTGATTTGGCACAGTTTGGGAATAAAAACATTTGTGATGGTGTTGGGCTCAGAACTGGAATATTTCTGACTGTTGTATTAGGTGTGCTGGTGAACTCCAGGACTGAATTCCGCCTCCTGGGCTAATACCTGACTGCCATAATTCACAGAAAATGCCAGAAAAGCAAAATATGCTTCCGTGCTGAAGAAAGAGTGCCAGATCCCTCTTAATGCTATCCATTGCTCATTCAGCTATTATCACAACCCAATATTGGAAGAGTTAATCTTCCCTTCTTTTATAGTGTTCCACTTCTAGGAGTAGGGCAGGACAGAAGTATGCAATTCAAACTGGAAAACATTGTCATCATTGTAAACCCTTGCAGCTTTATCACTATTAGTTTTTTTCCTTTTATTATTTTGGCTTTCTTCAAAGTACCAGCTCCCAATTTCTTCTTACTAGTTAAGAATCTTAACTAACATTTATACATCAAAATGTTCCCAGTAACAGTTCCAAAGAGAATTCTGAAAGTGTCATTCTGTAATGCTCAGAAACCAAAGGTAAATAAAAATACCACTGAAGTAAAGCTTTTGTAGGGGTTGTAATTGGAAACTGGTGCTCTAGCTTTGTGATCTGAGTCGTGCTTTTTAAATAATTTGAACCAAAAACTTTTGTCTGTGAGCCAGTCCTTTTTAGCAACCTGCAGAATCAGGGAAATGGTGACACTAGGTTCATCAGGTATTGTTCCTCCCCTCTCTAGCCATTCTTTGTAGACCTTCTATTTAAGCTTAACCTCTAAATGGAGGTATAAAAGAATAAATAGCTAAATAGACATGGTATTCATGTGACCTGAATACTTGTTTTGATTAGGTGTCATCTATGCCCTATTCTAGTCCTTGACTGGTGTAGTACCAGTGGTGTTAATGATGGATCCATCTTTGCGTCTTCCTCTTAAGTGCTTTCCATGGTATCAGAACTGCAAAAAGAGTACTTGAATTTCTCTAGAGCTGATGGATGAGACTGTGCAGTGGCTCAGTGCTCTTTCAAGGTGCCTTGTTTGCTGTAGGTTGTTTCATCAGTTGGATGCTAATCCTGTAATGAGTATTTCTGAATTGGTCCAAATCTGCTCCAGGACAGTTGTTTCTGTGATAGTTTACTAAGTCAATTTATCTTTCACAGATTTGTCAGGAGTTGTCATGTACAGAGAAAGATAGATACTACTTTTTCTGTCTATCTGTAATGCTTATCTTCTTAAAGAGTATTCATGACACTAGTGTTGGAATGCTTCAAGGTTTGAAGTTCAAAAGTATACCTAAAGGACTAATGAGATAGGTAGACTGCTGAATCTACAAGTTGACTCATTGATGGGAACAACTCATATTGGAAGAACTTATACTGAAAAAGATTATGAGCTATATTTGCCTTCCCCAAAGAAGACATCTGAGTTTCTTGTGATCCAGTATCTGATCTTCTGGAGTATAGGTCTTGGAAGACTGTGAACCACTTTTTGTTCGATATTTTTGGTTCTTTTTAAGTTTTTTTTGAGTAGTTTTGACATCTCTACACAACATCACAAAACTAGAGAGAAAGAATTACCCCCCACGGACCAAAAAGGAGAAACAGTTGAGGAGGGTACTGTGCTGTGTCTTAAGAAACCCAATTTCTCTCTGTCCCCCCTCCCCACAAGGTGTTGCTACTTCATGCTTAAAAATTATGTTAAATCTGTGGGTTACAAGTTACAGAAGTTCAGGATGGCTTCACAACCAACACAAAGAGTTTATTCAGCAGGAACAGAGCAAACAGACAAGTTGGTGATCTTGCCAGCAACTCCAGTGTAAGATGTCCACTCTTGTGAGTCAGAGCAATAAATCCTGTGCACAGCTTTTGATTTTACTTGCTTGATCTCCTGCTGTTGTCAACTCAAGTCTATTCTAATTTTTAAAGTTGCAGAAAATAATTCTTAAATACTTCCTTTTGTACAAATTGAACTGCTAGTATAGGTATTACTTAATGTTCTAATGTTTTATTGGAAATAGCTGTTACCTGTGTAAGTACTTTCTTATTCTTGAAGAGTTAACAAGAAAGAAGCATATTTGCAAGCCTTCAGAGTAGCATAGTTCTTGTATGCTGAACTCCTCCGGGGTTTGGTTTAGGAGAAACTAATAAGTTTTGGGAGGAAGAGGCAAGAATTAAGTTTCTAGACACTGTATTTTAGCTCAGTACCATCTCTACTATTTCTTCTCCGGTTCTGGAGGAGTAATTCCTTCCCTCCAGTTTGTACTTTTGCCAAGAGGTGTCAAAACTGCTTAAAAAAAAAAAAAGCTTAAAAAAAGCTTGAATTTGATTAATATAGAGAAACAAGACTTTGCCTGACTGATAATAAAACTGATAAATGACATTTGAATTACTTGTAGCAGTAATTTATTACATAAAATATCTTTTATTTGACATGCGATTAGTTGCTGGAAGCATCACTCAATCTGACTAGTTTAAACATGCTCTAAAATGAACCCCCAGTAAAAAAGCAGGGCTGTCTGCTGTTGGCGTTGTGAAATATACTAATCCAGCAGCGAGGACAAAAATCTGACTTTAAATATTTAAGTGATTAATTGGGTTTATATTTTTTTTTACCTTTCTAACCCCTATAATTACAAGCAAACTCAGGGGATTTTTCTAAGTAAGGTGTGCAAAGCTGCATGCTTATCATCCAGGTATTGTCTGTGTTCTTCCCCATGGTATTTATGGTCTCCATTTATGGGGTTTTGTGCAGATTTTACACCTGCTTAAAAATCAGCTCCAGTGACTGTTTTTCTTGCCATTTGGATCTTCCTATCCCACCCCTGTGTCTTCATTATGTGGGAGGCTGTAGAATACAGAATGTTTTCTCTTACAATTAAAAATGGCAACTAGAATCCAAACCTTTTTTCCCCAACTCCTTTCCATGGGCTCACTGTTTTCTCTTGGAAAATCACCTCTTCCAGCCTCAGTTTCTACAGTTTTAAATGTGGATACTAGTGAGGCTGACCTTACTTGGATGCACAAGGCCTAATTAATTGATGTCAGGAAAGTTAATTCTGAGATGAATGAGGAGGATCTTAAAAATAATAAGTGTTTACTCTGGAAGTGCAGCTTAACAGTTGCTGCTGTGAAGTTAAATATACTTACAGAACACACAGACTTACAGCTGGAGAAGATGTATGTATCCCTTCCATTTGCCTTTTGAGGGTCTCATATAGAATGATTTGTTACTTCCCTGGTGCCTAAACTGAAGCGTAACTGCTGGGCTATTAGTGCTTTTTCACTTTCTCTAAATTTTATTCCAGTTTTACAAGTGGGGAAATTGAGGATAAGCAAAAAAGTCAGTGTGAGCACTGAGGTTACAACTGAGAAACTTCTAACCCTCTCTCCACCTCACATGTTAGATTAGAGTATTGCAGAGGAAAAGGAAGATTGAATGTGGATTTTAGGCAGAGCTGTGACATTCTTCATAACATTGTAAAGTTGATGTGGTCAATGCAGAGCCTTTACTGTGTCCCTCCCTCCCTCCTTCCCATCTCCTTTCCACCCCCCTCGCTTTTTTTTGCCACAAGACAGAATTATTTCACATATCTCTAAAACGAGTAAAATGGCATTTCAGCTTCTTGTCTTTATAGACTCTCTGAACTTTAGGAAAGATCATTCTGGTCCCTTTTCATTAATAATGAAAACCAGGGGGCAATAAAATGTTCTTAGCTCAAGCATTAGAGGAATGGAGGTGGAGATGAGTGAGGTGAAAGGGCAAAGCGGACAGGGTCCTACAGGTGCCTCTCTTTCTACTCAGAGGTCACCGCAGCTGGGACGTAGTTAGGGACAGCCAGTCAAGGACTGCCCTGGACAGGGCACAGCTGGACTCACAGGTTAATTAACCCTTTACAATAGGCAGTTCAGCCTGGAACGAGTTGCATTGTCATGGAAAGATATTTTTAGTCCAAAGTTCAGGGCAGAGAACTGGACAACCAAGAGACTTCAGATACCAGAAATGACAGTGGGAGCAGAGTAAGGAGGGGAAAGTGGGATGGATGACTGGGGTTTGCAGCAAGATTAGCCAGAAATCATTTTAAATCCTGACATGTACACAGCCAGTTGCTGCAGCTTAGCTGACGTGTGTTAACTCATTAAGTTAAAAAGTTATGATAATTTGATCATGTGCCTAAGCTCCAAAACTGCCACTGCAGCAACCCAAAATGCTGCTGGTGACACTGTTCACCAATTCTGACAGAGCTGCTTTAATTTGTTCAGATTTCTAGCCAGCAGATAATTTGAGGAGCTGTGTCCTAAAATGTAGCAAGAATCAATGAGTGCCAGTATTTGAGAGCTAGTGCTTGTCTTAGAGCCTGAGGGCTGGGATTAGGAGTAAATCCTGCAATGAAATACCTGTAGAAGATCTCAGGAACAGGAAAAATGGCAATAGGTGAGCAAAGCAGAAAGGAGACAAGCTTCCAGCCATTTCAGCCAGTTAAGCCTCCCTTTGAAAGCCTAAATTGAAACTCTGGAGAACAGAATGCATTTCTGAGACACTGTAGGTCACATGTAGATTTGGATCTGTCTGTTTGGAGACTATACAACGGCCTCCACCTCATCAGTTCTGCCCACATCCTGCCACTGAACTTTAGGAAAGATCACTCTGCATCCTCTTTATTATTAAGAAAACCGGGGGCAGTACAAGATTCGTTAAGGGAACTGCGAGGGAGGTAAAAGGATAAAGCTGGTGGAAAACTACAGGTATCTTCTAATTCTGCTTGAAGGAGCAGAGCATATCATATCTTTTCTTTGCTCTGTGGAATCTCTAAGCTTCTGTGCTGAATTGTGTGTAAATATCGACTTCTTTACCTTTCTCTGTAGATATTTAACTGCATATTTTCTCTCTGCTGTTTATGTGTGCTTTGGTCCCTATTCGTAATTCAGGCTTGAAAGGCACTGGATCCTTCTTTATTGAAATGGTCCGTAATTGCTGACACAGTGTTCATAAACCCATTTATTGCCCTGATAGATTTATCTTCTTTCTTAAAACACTTTCTTCTCTCTTTTTGTCTGCACTCTTCTGGGTCTCTGGCTCTGTCCCCATTTTCAAAAATTATGGTAGCGGAGAACAATTGGTATTCAAGTAATGAGTTAACCTTAGCTAGTACTAACACCACAGACAGTTATCTGGGCAAAGTGCAGTAGGGTTCAGCATGCCTTCTGTAAGGAAAGAGTAAGGCAAACCACCTTGATGGAACTTTTTTAATTGCTGCTGTGATTTGTCTCCCTTTGACACGTTGTGCAAGGCCAGTGTCAGTGCTAGAGGTCTGGAGAGATGTTTTAATGTCCTAGGGCCAGAAGCCTGCACACTGTAACTGAGGGACTACCAGCATCTTAATGCCCCCTGCTCAGAAAATCTATGCCTGATAAGAAACAGCAGAACTGGTATTATTCATTGCTCTTTTCTCTGATAAAATGGGTGTATGAAAATGTTGGCACCTGTAGTTCTGACTATGATTTCGGCCTTTAGGTCCACCTGGCTCCAGATGGCGAGATTATGGGGCTTTGGCTATCATAATGGCAGGAATTGCCTTTGGATTCCACCAGCTCTACAAGGTAATATCTCCCTTGCTACTCTTACACTGTACTCTGAGAGAACAATGTTAGACTGCTTGTGTCCAAAGTATCATGTTGGTTCCAAGTTGGTAAAGCTTCTCTGTTCTTACTGGCACTGCCATTAGTGTATTTGAGTAATATAGACACTTGACATGAAAATGCAGAGTCAAAAAGTGGCAAGCAGACAAAACTAGTTTTTAGCAGTGGATCTCAAACTGCTAGAAACAAGGTCATTTTCATCGTGTATATGTATTTTGGAATTTTTTAAGTTGGGGAAACTGAGCACAGTTCAGGAAAGGGATTCGCCCAGCATTGGCCAGATGACATTACTGTCATAGCCCCAGGCTAATGATTTGTCCATTTTTTATCCTGCACCATGGGTAGGAAAGAATCTTCTTTGACCAGTCGGAATGTTGACAAGAAGGTGCTAATTTTCAGGTCTGCCATACATCCTGTAGTTCTACTCCAGTGTGCTTAGAACAAGTTAAAGCAAGCTTGTGTCTGCTTGTGTACTGTAGAGACAGCAGCACCTTCTTATTTCTTGTGCAATGTTTCTCCAGTTGAATATACTCTTTCACTCTGGATTTGCTTTCCAGCAATGTGGTTAAGTGACATTAGATAATGTATTTGGTAAACAATCATATTCTGTGGCTACATAAAAAGACATAAGTGGTTCGGGTCAACACAGCAGAATGTAAAGAGCTTTGGTCCAGTAGAACTTGTACTTTATTTTTGAAAAAGGGACAGAGATGAAGATTTAATGAGAGGTTGATGGCTTTCATGTTGGTTCTTTTATTAACAATTACTGCCTTGTTTAGTAAAATCTATTTCACAAATAAAAGTGTTGGCCTTGTGGTTTAAAACTACTTCTCTTATCCTGTCCTGTTGTTAATTTTCTGGGTCTCAGGCTAAGAGAGAGAGGCCAGATGAAGCAACATGTTCCATCTCTGCAAGTAAAGTTACATGACTTAAGAGAATGGCTTTTTATTGAAATATGTTGTCCCTGTGTTTTTATATTAGTGATGCCAACCTTACTGATCTTTTCATTCTTGCAAAGAATGGTGGAGCTCTAACTGTCCAGAGGGGTGTTAAGACAACAGCTGCTGGGCCTTGCAGACCTGAACATATTGCTGTTACTAAATGACACGTATCTAACACATATTGATGATTTTACAGACTTTTTTGGCATAATGTCACTCATGCTGTTAATATATCCTACTGCTCTATTCTTTGTTTACAGTTCTTGCTCTACTGTCTATCCAAACCTCATAAGGCATACTGTGTGCCTAGCAGAGACCCATATTCTTTTATAGGAGTAAGACATCTTTGGAAACAGTTGATATATTCCTTCTGCCCTTCATGGGATTTTGAGGGAGTTTGCAAGCAGTGATTTTTTATATGAAAGATAGGATGCTAGGATACAGCTTAGTTGCCCATGTGCATTCTGTGAAAATTAAGAGAGAACTCTTTGTGAAAGTCATCAAAAGCTTTTTGCTTTTCAGAATGTCTTGAGTGTAAACATGTACGTGTACATGTGCTATGTGGGGGTAAGGGCTGTGTACAGCAACACTGAAATCTTAAACCAGTGCTATTAAGTGTAAAAGAAGGCTGTCCCACACATGTCAGTTTGGATCATCAGCTCTGTCTCAGCAGCCGTCCTGTATGTATGGCTCTGCAGTGGGTGTACATGGATCAAAAGCCAGGATGAAAAAGAATTGATAGGCACTATCCGGACTATTTCCACATCCTAGACCATCCTTCTCTCACATTTTTTTTCACCTGCCATGTTGTGCTTGGATATGCCCTTGTTAAAGTGCATATTCAGTTCATAGGAGCAGTGCTGCAGAAGGACCCATGGTAGTTAGAACTGTGACCTATTAGATGCAGTTCATCCTCTGCAAGGGCAGAATGAGGTAGATTTCATGGCTGTGTACAGTGTCACTGAACTGCCTCCCATCCTGTACTAGCTTGGTTCTCACTTCCTTTAGCCCTGGCTCCTTAGTTCTCTCCTACTGTTGTTAACTGTTCCATTCCCTTTCTCTTCCCCGTGCTCCAGATCTCTGCTTTTTCCTCTGTGACTCATAACCCTTCCTCTGCCAGCTTTCAAGAGTTTTTATAATACCTCTCATTCCCTGGTTGTGCTTCCTCTGGCCTTCCCTGGGCCTTTCTTCTCTTCTTCCCACTTTGGTATTTCTTGCCTTGTGGGTGTAGCTCAGACGTTGTGACACATCAGTGTGTTCATATTTGAGAGCATAGGATCTGAAATTGTACTGTTTGTGTGATGGATGTTTCTCTGGACTGAGAGCTGTCCCAGGAAACCTTAAACGGACTTAGGAACTGGGTTTTAGCACTCGCAAAAATTTAACCGCAGAACTAGTATCTTCTCTTCTGCAACTTCAACACCTGCTGTAGAGGGAATTTCTTTTCTCAGCCAGGTGTGTGGATAAATGATCACTCGCTCTGTGATAAAGGCTGAGGTTTGGGGTGTGGGCTTTAAGGACGTTTCAAGGTAGATTAGGAAGACCACTTTGCATATCCCTATTTCCTAAAAAAGTTTCTGTACTCCATGCAGAAATACCTGCTTCCTCTCATCATGGGAGGCAAAGAAGACAGGAAACAACTTCAGAGGATTGAGTCAAACATTTCTGAGATGAGTGGCAGTGTGACACAGACAGGTAAAGATTAATGACTCCATCAATTCACCCCTCAAAGCCTTTCTCCCTGTATCCTCCATTCTGCCAAGACTCCCACCCTTTTCTTTCCCTCCATCTCTACTTTATGTGGTGACTTCATTTATCTGCTCTGAGAATCTGTTCACATTTGCAAATGAAGCCGCCGTCATTTCGGTTTAATTTGAAATTGCTTGTTTACTGTCGGCACGGCCTCAATTAATTATGTTTTTACGGAAAGGCTCCCAACCTCAGAATATTAATAAGGGGAATAAAATGACAGCCTTTCGGAGGGCTGTAAAGTTCATTTTTAATTTCTGCTTCTCTGATGTTTTCAGGGGCTTTTTTTTTTGTGTTTTCCCCCCACCTTCCATCTGAAAATCCGAGGAAGGGTCAGGAGAGTCTGTAATTACTGTGCCTCCCTGACCTTAGCCACCTTCTCTGTTATTGACTCTATAGGGTGTCTGTTCATTACCCGATGCCCTAATGATGGTCTGGATTAGCTGTTACCTGTCACACCAATAGAGGATTTAATTTTATTTTATTTTATCAGCTTGTTTACTGCCTGGAAGCTTTGGATAAAGTACCAAAGTAGAAAAAGTTCTCCTACAGCTGGAGTTGGAGTCCTGCAGAAGTTCTTCAGTGTTTGTTTGGGTGTAGGAGGGGAATACAGAGTGTTCACTTGAAATAAAAGGGGAAAAGTGCAAAGTGTATTCAGTTGGTGGGATGGAAAAAAGTGTGATTTTCAGCAGTAAGTTTGTTAAAGATGTTGGGGTTGAAGGAGCTGGTGGGTTGAGAGTGGGAGGATGCTAATTACACTTTTTAGTGGAGGGTGAGAAGAAAAGCATCTTTCATTTCTTACGAAACCCTGAGGTCAATCCTGAGACCAGCCTCTTCCCAGATTGGAGCTAGCCCCAGTGTTTGCCTGCGTGAGGCCCAAGATAGATAAATGATACAAACATTGTGTAAGTTCAGGGAGATGTACAAATCATAAACCAATATAATTAGAAGGGAGAGGTTTTGGACGGATATACTGTGGGCTATAGACATCTATACAATGGAAAGATAAACTAGAAATACTGGAGGTTAGATGCAGTGCAGGTAGATTACCCGTAGTGCAGATAAATCATATGGATTAAAGTGAGCAGGCGGGCATAGATAAATTAAATATAGTAGGAATAGAGGCATCTTTGTAGCTAGACAGCAGGAAGGATGTGTGTGAGTGCATATATGTGCATGTATCTCAGTTTAACGCTCTCCTGCTTTTCCCTCACAGTGACTCAGTTACAGACAACTTTAGCAGCTGTCCAGGAGCTGCTGATCCAGCAACAACAGAAAATCCAGGAGCTCACCCAAGAACTGGCTGCTTCTAAGGTATACACTTCCAACTCTTCACCTTTACAACATCACCATCTTCTTTGGAACATGCATGGCTTCTTTTGTGAGCACATGGAAAGCACCTTATTAGGTTCACAATCCAGCCTTCAGCTCTGTCATATCCCCAGCTAGTTTCTCTGCATCTGACTTCTCCATAGGTGGTCTGTTTAAAGCATTGGATATTAATTTTGTACTCAGTGAAATATATCTTAACTTCTGAGAGGGCTTTGCTATATAGCTTTGTATGCAGCCTGTGTGTCTGAGGCCTCAGACCTATTCTCAGCTTTATATCTTCTGCATTGCATTTGAGATGAAATAATTGTGCTGTTAGTCCACTGACCAAAAGAGGTAAAGGCGAGCTGTGCAGAGGTTTTATTTGCATGCAATATGCAATTTTACATGTTTATATTTCTCCTGTACCCTTGCACATCGTCAAAACAATGACTTAAACCTGTTCAGCCAAGCACACGCTTGAAGTACTGTATTTAAGTCACCTTTCCAGATACCAGGCCAGGTAATGGCCGAACATTCTTACTGTTTGGTTTCTTGTTTCAATGATTTTGGTCATCTCAGTGTAACAGGTGGCCCGGCATTAGTGACACATAGTGGCATTCCCCTTGAGTCCTGACTTCACCCTGGCAATAAAACCATCAGTTCTGACTAGTTTGTGTTGTTACATGTGTAACTACAAGGAACTACTTCTAACCAAAATTTATTTTCTTTCTGGCAATGAGAGTAGTGCTCTTCAAAGTACTTCGCAGCCATTGGCCTAAGCATTCTATTAGCCAGTAAGTGTTGGTTACATGTGAGGTGGGATGGATTTGAACCAGTCACATAGAGATGAAGTCTTCCTCTCACTCACAAACTTGTCATTATTCAGGGCCCAGTCATCTTGCAGTATTCTTGGCACAGGGTGAAATTTTTTTCTTTTTACTGTGAAATCCCCTAGACAATGCTTACAGTCTTTTACCTATAGCGTGAACAGTTGTCTTCTCCCCTTACCTACACTTTAATCTCGTACAAACCTTTTGATGGTGTGTAACTGGTGGGCCACAGCTGACTATGTGGTGTGCACACTGTACAGTAGGAATCCCACAGTGGCACAGCTGTAAACCCAACCATGAAAGCCAGTTTATGGTCACAACACTCTACTTCAATTTTCCTTGGGAACTGTGGCCTGTCAGTGGCCTGGAGCCAGTCCGGAAATTGGAAAACTGTTTTCAGGTCTTAAGTGTTAAGATTAAGACCACATGTTGAGCTTTAAGAAGGAAAAAGGGCATAAGAGTCTTGGTGGTTTAGAGAGTCTTGAAGAAGTTTTTCCTCCCCCCCTCTACCCCCTGCACTGAAATGGTAGCACACATTGTTATGATATCTAAACCTCATGTGTACAAAGAAAAACTTGGGCAACCCCACAAACCAAAGAATAAAAGCTGTGTTTTCTCAGCTGTAATGTAAGTTTTTATATCTGCTTTTCAAACTCCTACTGGCATGCTGTAAAAAATTAAAAAGAGGGACTTTAAGTAATTAAAAAACGTACATAAAAATTCAAGGCTTGAATTTTCTACAACTGTTTTTTAAAGAGACTGGCTAAAAAGCCCCAGATGTCAGATTTTATTTCTAAATCCTAGGCATCTGGCACCATATGTGTTTTGGAAATTTGAGTCCTTTGCAGGCCAGCGAGTGGAAATCACTCCCTTGTTAATGTGCTGCTGTAGCTTTCAAGGTCTTGGAAAGCCAGAACAGTGGCTACTGGATTCTTGCTGTCTGAAGGCTGGGAGTGTGAATCCCAAGGGAACGCATCTGTGTATATCACAGCTACTACAGACTGAGCCTCTCCCAGCTCGCTGGGTTCACAGCCCAGGAGTCACTGTGAGGAGTGCTGGCTGTGAAGGTGTTCAGGGTTACTCAGCACTAACTGGAGTCTGTTTAAAGAATAAGTAGGAACAACTGGTTCTGGCTACATCTAGTAGGAACTGCCAAGGAGGAGGTTTGTGTTATTCCAGTCCTGGATTGTTAGTAGTATCTCTGGAGTGATGCTCACAAATGGGTTCATTCCTAATGGCTTTTAGCAGAAATTACTATGGCAAGTGCTAGACACGAGTATCCTTTGGTCCCATAATCAGCCCATCGCTACACGAGTTGCTAGAATGATAGAATGGGGTAACTACAGGCCGTGATCTGTCTTTCAGAACGTTCCTCCTATTTATCAAGTTCCCCAAAGGGTTAAAAGAAAGATTGCCAAAAGTAGTATCTGCAGCATGTTCTCCTCAGTTGTTACCAGTTCTGATGCAGTGCTGATGGCAGCTGTACCAGACTTCCATGAGTTACTTATCGTTTTTCCCCACCAAACTGCATTCATTGCCTTGAAATATCCAAGAGACAGTGCCTAGTCCAGCTGCTTCCTGGAGATACGGTTTGGTAACTCAAGCATAGCTCTAATTCTTCAGATCTAGTAGGGAAAATTTTTGCAACTTTCAAGCATCAATTTATCAGCCCACCTCTAAGCACCACAGAGTATAGATAAGAAATTCTTTATTTCATGATTTAGGAGAAATGAACAAATCGTTTTAAAATAGTTGTTAATGCATAATATTTGAATCTGTTGCCTCAACTAAGTGCAGTCACAGGAAAGAGTAAAGGACCTGATTCAGTGCAACTCCCCACTCCCTTTCAAGGGTCCTAGTTCTAGTTCTGTAGAAATCATTCGTTAGGTCAGTGTCAAATGATTTAGTTTTCCTCTTTGTGTATTGTCCTGTGCCTGATGTGTTGGTGGAAAACGTCCCATGTAGACCTAGTTTTGTCTGAATTCTCACAAGTGCTGGCGGCCTCCTAATCAAAAAAGAAAGATCCCCTTGAGGTGCTTCAGCAATGGTTGTGCATGGTATGTTGGAGACAAGACTAGTTAGTCCCCCAAACAGAAAGCAAATACTTGAATAGTCTTAGTACCTTGAGACAATTATTATTTCTGATCATCATGGGGATCCATTCAGGTCCTTCTTTATTGTGCAAGTTGTTTTGCTGAGATCTGAGAGATTTTAAATGAGGTTACGTATGTTATCCCCAGGGCTCGAGATTCCCAGATGGGAGGAGAGGGAGGATAACAGAAAAAAGTGACATTTGTGAACTATCTCCCAGTTCATACTTTGATCTTTATGTCATCTTTTTCATGTTCTAGGCCACAACGTCCACCAACTGGATTCTGGAGTCGCAGAATATTAATGAATTGAAATCTGAGATCTACTCGTTAAAAGGACTTCTCCTGAACCGGTATGGGCGGAATATGTGAGCAGATTATTGTGTGGGGAAGGGGTTACTTTCTGGGATTCTCGCTCAGTCATGGAGAGGAAAGGCATTACCAGCAGGAACTGACTCTGTATCCTGTTATTGCTATTTTAATAATACCACTCTGCACTCCACTATCACTTTCTATTTGCAGGTCTCAAAATGCTTTTCAAACTTGCCTTAAATCACAGAGCGCTTTGAGTAATTAATAAGATTTTTCCTTTTTGTTTATGATAGAGGAATTCTCTGCCATTCACCACAGCATCTGCACCTGCATTCCGTTACGGAGTGAGTCACTTCTGGATACAGTTCAGCTGACCTGTTCATGGTTAGAGCATAACCAGGATGAAAAGAATCACACTTCAGCAGAGCCTTTCTCTCGATTAGCTAGCTCAGGTACAGACATCTTATAATGTAGTAGATGTCTGAAATAGGGTGATATAAATCCCAGCCTGTGGGACAGTCATAAGAACAAGGATCAGATCTCAGTTCTCGAAGAAATTCTTTTTTACCAAGTACATTACTTAAGAGTTTATCTAGCTTTTCAGCTATTGATCCTTTCCCTCTGGTATGACTCCGTTGCCTCCTTCTACATGTAACGAAGTCTTCTCAAGCCATCTGTTTCCTAAGAGATGGACTTCAAAGGTCAGTCTAATATTGGACTAGACATGCTCTGGATCTCAGCAAGTGGGCTTTTCAAAAGTCTGAAAAGTGTATTGTCTTTAGTATCCTTCTAAATTCTTACTACACCTCCCATTCCTTCCAGGAGTCACAGTAGAAAGCTTTGGAGGCTTGAGGACACACATTAAGTTACTCTCTGTTAAGTTGGGTCACACTGGCATCACTGCTTGGGAGAGAACATTACTTAGTGACATCTCATCAGCAATAGGCAAGCTGCAGCGGGGGGCTGAGTGCTTTTTGGAAAAAAAGAAAACTTGGGGCGGGTGTGTGTGTTTTTTAACAAAAAGGCAAATGTTTCTGCAGTGAAGAGGCAGCAGCAACACCAGAGCCAAAAAAGTCTCCAGATTGAATTTGTTGATTGCATTATGATACTGGTTGAATAATGCAGACATTAGCATATTGCACTCACAGGAGATGGAGGTTAAGATCAGTGGAGTTCTTCAATGGCTGTTGGTGGCAGGAGGAGGGAGGTGAGATCAGCTACTGCTACTAGTTCAGTCTAAGAAAATGTAATCTGCTGTGTTTGAGACCTCACTGTAGGAAGGCAGCCAGCTTTCATCTGCTCTGGTCTTGTCTGTGGCACTAGCTAGCTCACCTGAGGGGCATGAGGACTCCCTGCCACACAGCATCCATTTCAGAGCTTGATCTGCTGTCTCTTCATACTCCCAATCTTCACGTACACAAGCAAGGATGCATGGGGAGTGCTAGATCAGACAGGCTTTTTTGCTTTGCTCTTCATGATGGATGACTTTCTGAGGGCACCACTTCTCCCCACTGCACTTACATTTGTCCTGTTTGGTACATGGATTCTCCTATTAGGGATGGGCATCAGCCTGCTACTATCAAATCCTTAAAGCCCACCTGGAAAGGACTCAAGGACAGAGCAGCCAGCTTTCTCAGCTGGTGCAAGCTAGCTTGACTCCAAGTCAGAGACACTGAACCAGTTTGTGGCAGCCAGGACCTGGCCCGAACATGTGAAGTGCATGCTGGGACTAGGAGATAGGCTTTGGGTTGTAATGAGCCAGAATGCAATAGCTGCGTATCACAGTGGAGGCGTGAGCCAGGTGGTGAAATTCCTTGGCTGAGGCACAAGGACCTGGTGTGTCTGACTTCTTACTCCAGTGGGAATTTTCTTTACCAATTAATTAGTGATTGTTTTATAAAGGGACACCCATGTCTTTCCACAGGCAGCATTCCTGAGTGCTAGCTTACTCTGTGAAATTGGCTAAACCAGATCTACTAAAGTACTTCAGATTGCCAGCTGTGATACTTTCCTTCTGTGCAGGCTCGATTATAGGGTGTTTGTAAAGCACTTTGAGATTCTGGCTGAAGAAGTGAAGTGGCCTTGGTTTTGATCATTTATGGCAAAGGAGACTTGTGGTTTCAGTCCTGCTTTACATGACCTCCCCAGTGCAAATACCGTTCTCTCTAATGATAACCCCTCAGTTTTTTTAATAAAAGCCCCTTTCTCTCCTTTTCTTCCCCTCTTCCCCTCCCCCAAGGAGGCAGTTCCCTCCCTCCCCTTCAGCACCTAAGATCCCGTCATGGCAGATCCCAGTGAAGCCAAGCTCACCCTCCAACCCTGTTGTTGCCAACCATAACAGCAGCAGTGACATCTCACCTGTCAGCAACGAGTCTACCACCTCATCACCAGTCAAGGAGAACCACAGCCCTGAGGGTTCGAAGGTCAGCTGCCATCTGCTGAGCACGGAGGAGGGCAACAAGGCGGTGATTGACGTCAAGAGCCAAGTGCGGATGGAGGTGCAGGGTGAGGAGGAGAAAAGGGAAACCAAAAGGAATGAAGAGGAGGAAGAGGACGATGAGGATGATGACGTTAGCCATGTGGATGAGGAGGAATGTCTGGGTGTCCAGACTGAGGACCGGCGAGGAGGGGATGGTCAGATTAATGAGCAAGTGGAAAAGCTACGAAGACCTGAGGGAGCCAGCAATGAGAACGAGATTGACTAAGGCACCCTGGCTTCTGCTGCTGCTGCTGTACATCTTCCCTAGCCTCCTGCACTGTCCCCGGTGCCTCTCCCATTTTGTGGAGAGAAGTGCCACCATCCTGTCCAGTGATTCTCCCGTGATTGACCATGAGCAGGGTCATGATTGCCCAGTGAACAAGGTGGGCCCTGTTTCATCACAGGGCTTTGCAGTGTTGCAGTGGCTTCTTCTCCCTTCCCAGACCCACCTTCTCCCCATGAGCTGGGGTCACTGCCTAGGCTGGAAGACCAATCGCCTTACCATGCACCACAGCTACAGAATAAGTCCTTTTACAAAAACACCATCTCTCCTGAAACAGTCAGCCTCTTTGCTGCATCCTAGAGTCCCTTCTGTCCAATTTCAGAAACGAGTCTGTCCTGAGCTCTTTGATTTCACAAGCCTTTAATCCCCACATAAGGCCCAAACCAGTTCTCTGTTTCCCAAAATAACCCTCTGTTTTATTTCTCGAACTACTTGATATTCTGTTGCCAAAAAAAGAACGTTTTAACCCTGAATTCCTCACCAGATCTTAGTCTTGGCTCTTGCAAGCCTTATGTCAAGCCTCCAATTCCTGAAACTACCTAGCATCTAAAACCACTAAATTTCTGTGGGGTCCAAAGAACACTATTTCCACCCCACATGCTTAAACTCATTAAAGTGGCCTCATGCTAGGGACCAAGTCCAGGTTTCATGGCCGCAGTAAAATCCATGAGAACAGGTGGCTTTGTAACCAATTGCTCCCCAGTAAAAGGTGGCTTTAAAATCAGTTGACTCTACTCATCCCAATTATTACCCTTCCTCCTCCAAAGACAGGAGCTCGCATCAGTTTTTGACATCTTACATTTTATTTATAGCTACCCTGAATGAGTGAATGAATGAGTTGATATCAGATGTTGAAATAGTTGGTTAATTCTGAATCTTTTAAATGGTGTTTAGCCTGTTTTTCTCTCTAAAGGAGGAGAAAATCCATCTTAAATGATCAGCCGAGACCTGTACTTACCCAGTGACAGGCATCTGCTTCAGCGAAGCAGTCTTTAAAGAGGAGAGAACAGTTCCAGCTCAGAGGTTAACCACTGGCCCTTCTTACCCAGTCCAGCCTTTTTTTGCCCCATTGGGGCTATACACAAATAAACAGTGAATTTTGAAACCTCTCATTTGCAGCATTGTGTTCTCAGCTGGTAAAATGGTGGTGTCCAATTATACTATTCACTGCATCAGAGTCTCTTAGCAGAGCAATTCTTGTAACAACTGAGTCTCACTGTTCTCACCAAGCAAGTGTGCTTGTCTGTGTGATCATGTATAGATTTCAAATATAAAATACGATTGTATATAATTGTAATAAATATGAGTTACCACTATTTAACACCAGGCTATTACTGGATTACTGTGGCTCTTATTTTGGGGAGAAATATGCATGCAGGGTGGTAAAGGGAGGGAAAAGGGACTGTTACAGAAATTCAGTCCTTATAAAATGTTTTCTGAAGGACATTTATGGTTAATTTTCTGCCTGCTCCAATACTAGGTTATACCAGCAGGAGGCAGTGTAGAGAATGGTGTAAGTGCAGGATAAGGTAGACTATAAATAGCTCCAACAACACTGTAATGCTAGGTTGCCTCCAATGTTGCAGAGGGTGAGATGGACGCATCATCAAGTGAGTAAAATGCAGCTATTCCGGTTCCTTTCCTCCCAGCAGGCGGCTCTGCAGGGCACAGAACGCAGCACCCTGCTTCTTTCCACCCCCAGCAGCAGGAGGTGCTGAAGGGAGTGTGTGAGATAACCCATAGCCCCTTAGTCTTATCTACCAGCAGGGAATGCTGTGCCGTATCCCATGACTGGCCTAACTCTGCCATGTCAGTACAGAAGCCACTGAAGGAAATGGTGTACATACAGCAAGTAGCTCGTAACTACTGCAGTCCCATCTTTGTTCAACAGAAGTATTTGGCTCCCTTCTTAAAAATGAGGGATTTACTTGATTCCTGAGTATTTGGGTGTCTGGTACACAGTGACATTTTCCTGCTCAGGGGGAGCGAAAGGGACCTTCATATTACTGTATTTAGACCTGCTGCTGAATGTGATGATTTCTCATTCCTTAAATGGACGAATATCTTCCCCAGGAGTGAATGTGTGTGTGTGTGTCTCTCTCTCCCCCCCTCTCCCTCTCAGTCTCTCTCTCCACTGTTTAACGTTCACAAAGAACGTCACGTTTAGCTAAAACAGGGCAAATTTGAAAGTGTTTAAAAGGAAAGGCTTTTCTTAAGAGATGGCACTTTTCATTTCTCCAAGCCAAGAATCCTTGTGAAAAGAAAACACAACTGAACACAGGGATGTGATGAAAAAGTATTGTCCTGCCTGTGTACATTTCATATACATAGAAGGTTTTGAAAATAGAAAGTGCCTGGACAACAGCAGTTGGTGAAATGTGGAAAATATGTTGCTGAGGTATGTGCCTTGCAGAGTGACTTACGAGGTTTACAGTACAAGCACCCCTGCGGGTTCATTTTTCCCCCCTTTTCCTCCATGTTGCCAGTGTTCAATTCATTTACCTCAAGATTTCTGGTGCAGAGTAAAAGGCATTTCTCTTCAGCTGCTCTTTTCCCTCTCGTAGTTTTTGCTTCTTAGAATGTTTACCAATTCAAGAGGTCCCAGTTTGTCCTTTCCCCAACCTGATGAGTCCCAGAAAATGCCATCATAGCCATTGTTGCTCAAAAAATCTAACTCTGGGCCTCTGACTGCTGATGGGGTGTTTGTGTACTTTGTTGAAGAGATCCAACCCACCAGCAGAGAATTTGGAAGAAGCCAGACCTTCTTACCAGCCGGTATTGTTGTGAATCACAAGTTTTATTCTTCTGTCTTATGTTCCTTGTCTTTCCAGCATAGCAACAGTTCTAGGGCAAGTATTTTGGTCCTTATGAACCATGTAGCCTGACTGACTGACTGCTAACTTGTAATTTTTTTCTTTTTCTTTTTCTTTTTTTTTTTTTTTTTTTGCTAGCAACAAACTTCTTAGATCAGCTGCCCTGTGAAATGTTTAGCCCACTGGCCAGTAGGCACTGAGAATGGCATCATATTAGCAGAAAGATGACCAGGTAGCGAACCTTTTTTCTGCAGAACAAGACAGACAGCAGCAACGGTTACCCACCATCTGGCTTATTCAAGTACTCAATTTTACTGTGTAATCAGCCTTTGTTTTGACACAGGAAGAAGAATAACAACACCCCAATTGGTGAGTTGGTAACATGGTTTCTATAGGTCCTTGATAGCGTATAGAAGGCAGGTGAACAGAGCTTCCTCTGAATGGTGTCATTTGAGCACATTTCACTGAAAGCCTGTGAGCTTGTGCTCTCTCTACTAAAGGAAATAGTATCAGGCTGGTGCTTTCCAGTAATTTGAGGATATAAAAGCTCACTTTTCAATAGCTGCAAGAGAAACGTGGGGAACTCGGAAAATGTGATGACATGGGAAAGGGTTAAGAGAGAAGTCTCCTGATCATCTCCATCCAACTTTCCTCACCCGTAGATGTGACGATATCTTTGTCAGAAGCAGGAATATTTCTTTTTTTTATTACTATTTTTTGTGTGTTGGGAGTGTAACCTAACTGCGCGGGATCAGAAGGAAGAGGATGGACTGTAGGATCCCTTGTGATCTTGCTGCTTTGCTGCATGATGCTTTGCAAAGTATTTTACTTATAAGTGTGCCTCAGTTGCCACATGTGATGGTAAAAAATTACTGGCTGGTGAATACAAAGGTGTGATAAAGACAAGTTGAAGAGAAGGCCAACTTTGGAACCAGGTTTCATGCTAGGTCCTGCAGCTTGCACAAAAACCCCAGCCCCCACAAACTGCTGTGCCCTGGAGAAAAGCCCCAGTCCCCGTTGCTGGCTGTGCTTTGGAGGGAGAGCAGTGCAAGGCTGCAGCCACACACCACCTAGCTGTAGCCACTGTCCCCTAATAGCCTGGCCTGTACTGCTGTGGGAGGGCAGCTGCCTTACCATCCTGGAGCAGCAAGCCTTGGTCAGTTAGCCAGCTTGCCCTGGCCTGCAGGCAGACATTTTAGACCTGGCCTTTGCTTTTTGCAACTCAGGTTCTTCTGACAAGTAAGTGCTTTTTAATAACCATGTTGTCTCTTGATTTTGTCTTCCATAGAGTGGGGGAGCTGGCTGGGTTTCCAGTAGCTACCTCACCCTGGTCTGGGGTTTGTTAGAAAGGTTGCCAGAAGGTCTATCCTGATGTATGCTGGTGGAAGGAAGCACCGTATATGCTGGGCTGCTGCCTGGGGCAGGGAGGGGGGCTGTGGAAAACCCAGTCTGTGTCTACTTTGCTGCTTTCATTTGCAGTGTCTGCTACAGAGACGGGGGCTGCCTTTGCTGTTCCTTTGGTGGGGCAGCGCCATGCTTGGGGAAAACAAAGGCTAGACAGCAGGTCCAGAGTAGCTTTTTGTTGCAAACCTGTTGTGTTAAGGTCTCCTTGCTTGACTAGACCCCCACACCCAGCAGGTTGTGGCGCATGTGTTTCCCAAAGGTTTTGACAAGAGGAAGCTTTGGAAAGTCCCTTCTGTGTGGTGGTGCTTTATGTTAAACACAAATTGTATGGGGTGGTGACCCCGCACACCAAAAACTGATGTTCTTCTTGATCTGAGAGTCTTCTGGGCTAGACTTGACCTCTCATACCATTGGGTTGTATGCAAGTGCAAAGCGAGAGGGGGGCTTGGCCTCCAGGGATTGAAAACATAAATAAAGGGATGCTGAGAGGTGAAATACAGCAAATGATTTACCTAAGGGTACAGGAGAGAGCTTCCAGCTTTCTTAATTTTCTCTTTTATCGCCTTATCCCCAGACTATGCTGCTTCCTCAGGAGTCAGCTTCTGTAGGCAATTTTAGAGCTGATGAAAGGCTGGCTCTCACCACTATGTATGCTCTCAAAAAATGAAGCAAAATAATGGAAATATACCTAAGGTGAATTTGGGGATATCAGGGAAGAGGGAAAATGGAGGGCAGGGCCCAATTCCTCCACTTGCTGTGTAGTAGGAGCTCTGAACTGCGCACTTGTAGATTGAGGGGCTGGCATGGTCTCTCCCAGCTCAGGGAAAAAAACAATCCCATCCCCAAAAGGGAGCAAGCACTAACCTAATAAAGGCACCAGCTGGACGAAGGGAAAACCAGCTCTTCGGAAAAAAAAAAAAAAAAAAAACAACCTCCTTTCATTAGAAAAATAATATATTTCATCCAAATAAGGTAAAAATATTTGAAATGGGGCAGAAGTGAGCACTAGGCAGCATCTGTCAGGCTCTTTCTGAAAAGGGGAAGATTATTAAACTCAATTACAATTTATTTTTGTAAAGTGTCTTTCAGACTAAAAATCTCCCCAAATGCTTTGCAAGGACTGCTCAGGGGTTACTCACAATATGGAGCATCTTAGAAGAACACCCTTATTTTCCCACCAAGTCCTTCTTTTCTGCATCTGCTAAAGGATTTAACCCTTCAGGATTTTCTTTTCTATATTTACGCAAATAATGAGAGATGGTTTATGATGCTGGCTGCAAGAACATGACTGAAGGGGGGGGGGGGATTTGATGTATTCTTTTCTGGTTCAGGTAAAATACTTGCTTTTCTTTAGAACTGTGTCTCCTGAGTGAGAAGGTGATTGGCTGGAGAGGGCTGATTCAGAGGAACTAGAAGTACAACTGGCTTATTTGTTGCCTCTTTTTGAGTCTGTCACTTTGCCAGCCTGCTTGTCTGTCTCTCAGTCACTTTGCTTGCTTGGCATGTCTGTTTTGTACAGCATCCCTGTTGTTGGTGTTTCAGTCTTCCGTCATGCCTGCCTGTCTCCTAATGTCTAATGCTCTTTCCTCTTTCTTTACACTTCAGAAACAGACTGCTTCCAACTTTGTCCCTCTGCTTCTATAAGCTAGTACTGAGGCTTTATCTGTGTGGAGCTAGAGTACCACCTCTTTAAAATTAATTTCTTTAACTGATTTAATTAAACCAGAGCAAATTCTTGGGTGGACATTATTCCATCTCTTTGAACAGGTTTGCCTTACTTAAACAGTTTCAACTGATACATGCATGCACAAAAGACTGTGTGCTAAATTGCTGCAGCTTTCCTATGTAGATGAACTCTTCTTTGCTTCCTGCCCTCTTACAGTATCAACAGTAGATTTCATCTCTTCATGCCTATTTGCCTTCTTACTTGTATGTTTTTTGTGTCTGTGCATTGCTGTACAGTAATATCAACGCTTCCGCTGCAGCAGCCAGCAAGTTTTGGGTGTAAGATGGAGGTTGGGGCTCCCTCTTGCTTCACAGTCTCTTCTGTTCCCCAGAACGAGCTGGGTGCAGCCTGATGTTTCGACAGAAACTGGAACATCACACCGTTGCATCTGCTTCTTACCTTTTTTCCCCAGCCCTAAAAAAACGCAGGCAGAGTGTGCTCATTTGCGTCAAATACAGAAGTGTAGAGAAGCGTAGTGAATGCCCCTGGCAGCGGGTGTCCCCTCTGCAGTTCTGCAGCCGCGACGGCTGCAGGGAACCACCTCTGCACGGGTGGCTGGGTCAGCAGCCTTGGTGTAGGGCACGGGCAGGTAGACATGGTGCCACAGGCCGGAGCTGGTTCCCTTCCATCTCGTAGGCGCAGCTGGCTCTAGCTGAGGCGTGACTTGCAGGGTTAGTGCCTGCTAGCTGAAGGAACGAGCTTGCTTCCCCGTGAGGGGCTCTCTGACTTGCTTTGGCCACAGACCACATGGCTTTGTTTTATTGTCTTTAATGTCTCGGGCTGTAGAGCTCTGGCGTTTAGGCAGAGCTTGGCTGTGGCCTGGGATCACAGGAGGGTCCTAGGGGCTGCTGGTGACAGCAAGGGCTCGGGGCAAATGCTGTTGGTAGCTGGCTTCGCAGCAAGAGCACAAGGCAGCACCCTGCCCTGTGGGAAGGGAAGGGGGCAGGGAAAGGCTCAGTCTGCCTGTCAGATAAATCTTCGTCTGTTTACTTAAATCCTCAGTGTTTCTTCATTTGTTTGTTTAAGAGTTTCCCTGCCAAAAAAGAGCAAAAGGAAGGAGGGAAGCTGCCTCTGTGGGCCACCCCTCCTCAGCCAGGATGGGTCTGGGGCACTTCGGGGGCAAGAGCAGGACTAGGGGCCGGAGTACCCTGCCTCCCCCGGGTAAGATCAAGGAATCTGCCTCTCGAGGGGCTGTGTTCCTATCTTCTGAGCAAACGCTTGGCCCTTGTAAGGGAAGGTGCGTGTTAAGGACTCCAGCGAGCCCACTTCTTGGCCGAGGGCTGGCATGAAGAACTCACTGTCCCTTCTAACATCTACTGTACCTACATGTACCAAATGCTGTACCGTGCCTTTCTCCCCTCTTTGCCCTCAACCCTTTGGTAGAGATTGTTGCTTCCAGAGGCAGGTGTTGTCAGCTTTCAGGTACTTGTTCAAGACAGCAGAGACCCCAAAAGTGGGGGCTTCCTCTCTGAATGTTGGATTTCCACACAACAGTGTCTGCAGCAGAGGGACTCAAAAGCCTCTTGCCTATCCTTACCTTTTATAGGTACCCATAAAATATACCAGCTATAGTAAATATCACACATGCAATACCTTCACATGCTAGTGCATGCTTTCACTGAAACTGGCATGTTTTCCTTGTCCCCACAGAAGTATTAGGCATATCTGTATATTTGCTGTAGCTATGCATGTGCAAGTCTTGTGTACAGATATATTCTTGCATGCTCTCACTTTTTCCAAGTTTGGTTATATTAAACCAAGTTCTGCCTTGATTTGTAGAGAAAGACAGGAATTATTTATTTATTCGTGTGTGTGTGTGCGCACGCATGCGCTTATGTGAAACTCCAAAAAAATTCCCAACAATCTACGTGCCTTTTTTTTTTTTTTTTGGAATAGGTACAAGCTGCTCATTGACTTTCAGAGAAGTCTTTAAAGTTCATGTTCCCCTTGAAGATGATGTGAGATTTTATTGTCCGGTTTGAAAGCTTCAGTCTTCTATGCAGATCGCATGCAGATTGGGGGAGGGGGGGAGGATATTTGGTTATAACTCCTCTCCTTCCCTTTTCCCAAGAGCTTCTTCTTTAAAAGGGCTTCCCATGGTCTTCAGAGAAGGCACCTGTAGGTTTGTGAGCACAACTTTTTGCCTGTGTGCAGCAGCCCAGAAGTGCAAATGTAAAACTCGGCTGTGACACAAGTAGTTGCACAGTATGTACCATGTAGCAGGATTGTTGGTTCAGAGCCTTACTTCTTGGAAATGGCTGTGTAGAACTGTGAAGGAAATTTTAGAGGTCAAGTGAGGGTCTTAGCTTTAAACATTTGGTCCAGTTGTTCACTTCTGTGTCACAAGACTTCTCTCTTCCTTTGTGTTACTATACCCAATGCCTAGTGAAAATATTTTTTCCAGGAAGTCTCAAAGCATTTATTATCTATTAGGTAGTTGTTATCTGTTAATGGCTGGTTTCTATCTTAACTCCCATACCTGAGCAACTTGGACAGTACAAAAAGCTGGCTCAATTATTTTTTTTTTTTTTCCACTGTGTGAATGTTTTTTCCCCTTTTGTGTCTGTGTTCTGTCAAAATTTCTACTTCTGGCCTCTTGTCCTGTTACAGGGAGGAGGATGTGTTAGAATAACTCTTGATAGTCTTCTAATAGAGCTAGGAGTCTCCAGTCCTGCCACCCGATCAGAGGCATGCCCTATTTTCTCAACAGTAGGTTTTTCTAAAGCTGCAGCAGCACATGTATAGTTTCCCTTCCTTATAGTTGCCCTATGGATTCCCCTGAAACTGGGCTCCTGTGGGCATCTCGGCCACACTTAGACCCAGGGACTTGGCCGCTGCTCTTCTATGCTAAAATCTTGCTCAGTTCCGAATTTGATTCTCTAATACGGAGGTATAAAGATGGGCTTATTTAACAGACCTATTTCCCTAGCAAGTCTCCAGCTCTTTTTTTAATGTCATTATGCCTTAGGAAGCCAGTGTTGAGCATTGGTCCTTGCAAGCTGTAAGTTATGCCCAGTATGTGTTGTGCTTTGTAACAGCTGCTTTTCCTCTGTACCAGTAAGCATCAGAATTCTAAATTTCTTTCTGTCTGGGTGTAGGAGGCATTGTGCTACTAGAGTAAATATCCTCCCAGAGTCAGACATGCTTTACTGCATTCTGTACTCAGCTGAGCAAGCTATGAGGAGTATTTTGCTGGGCACATGCACCAGCTCTGCACACCTGATGGTGTGGCTCAGGGATGACCGCTGGCTGCCCTACACCAACTGTTCTGCATTCTGGTCTTCACAGCTCCCTGCGAGATGGCTGCTTGACTGAAGGAGAGTTAAGTTTGGAGCTGATAAAAGCTTGTAAGTAAGATTCCTGCAAATTAAATGAAGCCTATCACAGTATAAAGAACTATTCCTTGTAGGTCTGGGACATAAGGAGAGGTGTAACCTGAGGTATTATTTTCCTAGTAATCTCTAAAAGTACCCTTGCTAGACTGTCTGTGAGAAGCACTTGGATGAATAGCGATGATCATCATTTTGAGCCACTGTGATGGCTATTGCCTTCGTTTTTGGCCAACACTGATAATCTGCTCTATTTCTGTCCTTGTTGGCCCTTATGGCTCCAGCAAGGACAGGTCTCCATGTGCTACAGCTGGACTAAGCATGTTTGGTTAATGACATCCAAAACCCAGGATGATTGGAAGCAGCAGCAGAACCATCTGGTCTCCTATTGTGTGTCCCAGAATACCTTGAATGCTGCTTGTTTATGTTTGAGGCAATTGAAGTTTTGCTGCCTCTACTGGTTTAAAGTCTTGAATTGTTTGGAGAGGGGAGAGCAGTGCTCCTCTGTCTACATTTGGGCTGATGACAAGGGGTACTCCCACTGTGGGTGCCTATGTTGGTGGGTGCTGCAGAAGACTTGGTAGTGTGCGGAAAAGCAGATATCCAGTGTCTTATGTAAAACAGGCAGTGTAGTTTTCGTGGTTATGTGTGTAACTCTAGGGTCCTGCACTCACACAAAAAAATGCTGTTACAGGGATACGCTTGATGTAATCAAAGTATAATAGCAGCGGCAACGGTCCAGTTTTTGTCCTGATGGTAGAAGAAGCAGCCTTGCTAGGTGTCTGCTGCTTCCCATGGCTCACCAACTGCAGGGGCTGGATGCAGAGCTGCAGGTGCAGAGCTGCAGTGTCACCAGTTGCAAGGGCTTGGAATGAATGCAATAGCGAGGCTTTGATTTGTTCAACTTGCAGCTTCTCCTATGACTTAGTCATTCTTTTATGAAGTGCAGTCAGAGTTCCACAGAAAGCAGGCAAGTTCCAGCAAGAGCTTTCAAGCAGTGAGTCGTGTCATTCACATCCCCTGTCCCCCCTGCCCCAGAAACAAAGTCATGTAAATATCCCATGTGCTGTGGGCAGAGCTCCTGTGAGAACAAACCTCTGTGCTCCAAGGTCGGATTAGGAGCATGTTCAGATAATGACATCTGAAAACAGGATGGCTGGGAGCTGCAGCAGAGCAACGAGGGGGTTTTGAAAGGGAGAGGAGTCTAATCCTCTCCGTTAATAAGGAGGCAGCTGCTGCCAGTGCGTCAGGCTTGGCAAGCGCTGCTTTGCTGCTCCTGGGCTCTCTGACGGGTGGCGTAGAGGTGCAAAGACCCAGCTGCTTTGAGATGGTAGGGGAAGAGCCACACAGGAGGGGTTTTCTTTGCTTTCGTTGGGTAAAACGAGAACTTACTTTGACATTGCTCTTACCCCCCAACCCCAACAGCACTTTGGCAGGACGGTCATCGGACGGGCCTGCTTTGTGCCAGGCCAGCGTCTAGGAGCAGTTCATCTGACACTGCAGAGGCCGGGGACGAGGCGATGGATACGCAGACACCCCAACACCTGCCAGAACCAGTTGCATTTCCAGGGCACTCAAGCTCGGCCTTCTCAGGAAGGCAGCTGGATGTGTGCTGGTCTGTGTGCGGCCTCCATGCCTCACTGGTGAAAGAACAGCTTTGGGTGGGGTGGAGGGTGTGGGGGTCAACACAGGGGCAGCTCTTGTGCAGAGTTATGTCTTGCTCTGTGTACCAGTTCCCACAAGGACTGCTAGGATGTGTGCCTGCAACGGTCTTCCACTGAGGGGCAAGTCGGTACCTGGCAGATACCACGAGAACACTTGCTTTAGAGCACGTGAAGTGCTGTGAACACTTTTTTTTTCCCCAAAAAAAGGTAACTCGCTTGCTTCCTTGTAAAATGGCATCTACTGCCTGTCCCCCATCTGCCTCGCTCAGAGCAGGGATGCTGGTGATGAAGGCCTGTTCTAGACCCACCTCCGGTGTGGAAGCGCCCAGGCATGGGATGAGTCTGGATAGGAGAATGGTGGGGACAAGCTGTATTGAGTGTGCAGTGCTTTTATCTAATCTATTGTTCCTTTACAGTCAGCACTCTTGACTGCTGTACCGAGGCAGTGTTGCGTCGCACTGTGGCTGTCAGGACACCCTCTTCCCTGACTTTCTCATCCCAGAGGGCAGTCGCCATACTTCGCAAGCACATGGCATATACTACTTTCTGCAGCAGGAAAAACCTATGGAGTGGCCAGGTAAGGAATGCTTTCTTTCAGATCTTTGATGCATGGCATGCAGCTTTATGTGTTCTTGCTAAGTTCTGTCAAAGTATATGGCTTCAACATTGCATTTTAGTGGAGATTAGTAGATTTATTAGCCGCCGCCCCTTCTATGCAGACAGGATGTTTCATTCACGCTCCTTGTCCCTTTTGTTAGGGTGACAGCCAAACATCTATTGATTTAGTGGACTTTGAATGTCATTGTAAGGTTTCAAGTGGGTTACAGCAAGCACAGTTCCACCATGGATCCCAATCCGCCACCCTGAGTGTGCAGGCCAAGGTAGGAAGGGAGAAGTCAGAACGTGAGCAGTCGCATCTCTAATTCCAGGTCCCAGTTTAGCAAATCGTGGAGATGCAAGCATCACTTGTATCGGGGCATTGATGAGCGCTTCAAATAAATAAAACTACAGGACTGCTTAAAAAGCTTGAGGCCAGAGTCATATAAAGAGAACTTGGGTTCTTATGGCACTTATCACCTTAATACTAGTGCTAGAACAGTGGCTGTTAAAGCGGGTGCAGGGCCAGTACTAGGACTGCAGTGCTTTAAAAGACCTGGACTGCTCCAAGACTTGTTAGCTCTTAAAAAAAATAAAACACCTCCTCAGTCAAGAAGACAACTTGATCACTTAAAACTTTGGGGTTTTTTTTCCAGTTTTTATTGAGTGAAAATGTCAAACCTTGCATCAGTCATGCAAAAAAAAATCAAATAAATAAAACACATATATTAAATTTCTAATAGCACTAAATTCAAGTGGAAAAATATTCAGTTCTTAATAACGCAGGTGCTGAAGAGACCAGATTCAAGTAAATCAGAGCACACCATCCTGTTTAGGGTGTTTTTTTTTCACTTTCTGCATTTTTGTCTCAAAACCTATATATATATCTATATATCTATATATATGTATATACATATAGATATATACACACACACATATATATGTGCATACATATTATTTTTATATTTATATATATACACATACATATTTATAAAACATTAAAAAGAGCATTGGTGGTTCAAGCATTTATTTCCCCCCCTCCCCCACGGAAAGAAAAAAAAACAACAACAAAACAAAAAAATTACACATTTAAAATTCAAAATGAGCTAGCAATGGCTTATAGTCCTAGTGTGCAATATGGATATTACAAAAGGCTAGAATCCTCCCTCTTTGTCTTTTTTTTTATTTTTGTTTTTTAAAGTTGGTTTTTGTTTTTTTTTTTTGCTACATTGGAAAATTTTTTTTAATTTTTTTTTTTTCTTTACAAAATTCCTTCCACGCAGACTTTAATCCAGTTGAGTTTGTGGCTAGAATGAACAATCTAGTCAATAGTTTTTATTTAATTTTTTTTGCTCTTCAGCAGTGAATGGTAGCAGAATCAGGAGGGTCCATCTCAAGGTTTATTTTGTTTGGTTTTTATCTTGTTTTGGACAGAACAGTTCCATTTCCTCTCTCCTCTTTCCCCCTCCTCATACCATTATTTAAATCTCCCTCTCTCTCTCTGGTCGTTCTTTTAAGCATATATTTCAATAGTATTGTATTAACAGTCCTATTGATATGATAGGTTGAAGTGAAAAAAACACCTCGCTGTAATAGGGATCTTTCCTTGTGCCGTTGAGGCCTTTGTTCAGAAAAAACACTTAAGCACAGGCTTAAACCTGTGTCCGTTCAGAAAGCATCTGCTTAAGAGTTTTGCTGAAGTAAAGCCTTAACCTGGCAGAATAAAAAGGTGGGTTTAACTTTCCTGACTTTTTGTTGTTGTTGTTGCGAATAGAGACATAGCAAGAGATTTACAGGAACAAGACTTGGAGAAGGCTGAGTAAGACGCACTCTGGGGGTAGGGCCAGCCTGCTGGGCGGCCCTGTCTGGAAGGGCAGAGTGGCCACTATCCTGTGAGGGGATCGGACATTCTGGGGGGGTCAGGCCCTGCTCGGGTGTCGCATTTAGCAGTAGCCTGTTGAGAAAGACGTCTCATTCCCCGTGCCAGCTCCCGGAGCAGAGTTGATAAAAGTTTGGGAGAAAGGCTGAGATGTTAGGTGTTAGGGAGAAGTAGGGTGCCTTGGGGGAGAAAATGGTGTGCATAGATAAACACAGGCCCTTCTGGCACGCTTAGCCACACAGAAGGACATGCGAAACAGGGCCCCATTCCAGCGCAGCTCCTCGTGCAGTTGCACTGGCCGCACCTGCCTAAAGCTGCCTCCTGGGATGATGTATTACGTCCAATGCCAACCCAAGTGGGCCAGCGTTGGCAGAGCTACTGGTAGATCTTTTACCCCTTTTCTCCACACACTTCTGCTTTCTCCCACTGTTGTGCAGTGATTCAGTCAGTGGAGTCTGGTGAGATATGAAAGGGGAGAGGTAAAAACACTATGTCTTTCAGGGTGCAGGTTCCCAGCTCCTAACAGCAGGGAAATGGCCTGTCTATCCTGAAGGGAAACAAGTGGCCCAAATGAGCCCCGTGCCTTGCCACTGAAACCAGACTCCCCCCTCGCCTTCAGTGTTAACAACGCTCACGGCAGGTCTCGTGTAAACCTTGCAGGGTGTTGTACTGAAAGCAGTAGGCTCGATCCTGCGCCCACAAAAGTCACTGATGCACATCACGTTGATTTCAGTGGTACAAAATAAACACATCTGTTTTGCAAGACGTGGCTTGTGTTACATCCAAGGATTCCTCTTGGAGCCCATCACCATACTATCTAAGTAGCTGAATATGGGAAAAATGTACAAGTACAGAACCTGCAGCAAATGCCATTACAGTAAAATCTTTTTGCCCCATCCCGTTTCTAGAAATTCCAGGGCCTCATTCCCTCACTCTGCCCCAGGAACGTGAGCTTCATTATATTCAACAATTGGGTTGTGCTAGAAAACACACAGTCGAGGGCAGGGGATATACAAAACAAAAACAAACAAACAAACAAAAAAAAACCCTATAAAAAATAAAAGCCACACAAATAGCTGATAGAGGAAAAGAACTCCAAAGAATTAAATAAACTACAAACTAGTAATAATAATATTTCATTTGTTTTCTTTTCATTTGTTTCATCTCTACAAAATTCAAGTTAGAATTCGGAATCGTGCAGCTCCGGTCAGTGCTAGGAGTGTGAAGTCAGCCTCACACCGTAGCCTTACGGGGGGGGGG
>JANZLQ010000001.1:5510596-5529630 GCA_026212715.1 Elanus axillaris
GCTCCCCCCCCCCCCCCCCCCAAACATCTGGTATTGTAAAATCTAGTTCTCTGCTTCCAGGCAACTAGTGTAAGTGCATCGTTGCCTGGACAAATCGCTGCTATCCAGATCAACTCCTTCTTTAAAAAAAAAAAAATTACATCAAGTCTTTTATCATTAGTATGAATGCTCATCTCATCTGCCTTCAGACAGGAATACAGGATAAGCCATTTTAAGGGAAAGACTCTGGATGGGAAATAAGTAGAATTTACATTTTACCTGTTTTGAATTCAATGTATCTGCCCAGCTTTTACAACAGTTCAAACAAATGTGCTTAAAACCTTAGTTAAACCAATTCTGTTTTCTTATACAGGCAAAGTTTCAGAACAAGGGCATGAAAAAGAGATGATACCTGGTACACTCTCCTCCTTTAGCCACTAGACAACCTTCAGTCCCTAGCACCCAACTGAAGATTAAAAGCCTCAACAGATGTAATCCCAAGCAAATCTCAATGGTAAGTGCATGCCATAAGCTTGTCTTTTTTTCAACTACTAACAATGTAAACAGTCAGTCAGGAGCTACACGAAGGTAAAAAGAAACTAAAGTAGAAGTATGTAGTTAGAGGAAAGCACAGCACAAGGTTAAGATGTTTCTGGTTGCATGCAACTCAGTTTAAAAAAACCCAAAAACGTAAAAATACAGTTTCTTGTGAATTTTGTTCATTGGAACACGCTCCTCTGGACAGGGCAAGGATCCTTCTCCTGTCAAGTCCCATGAGAAAAACCTGTGCACTTCTAAGTGGAGTTGGTCCTCCAGCCATACTCCTAACCATTTACCTTGGATTTCTGCATTACTAAAATGGGCAGGAAGAATAACTGGGACATTTGTAGGCTGCCAGAATCCTCTCCAGTGTGAACTTTAAGCACAAATATGCCCTTAATTAACTAGAAAAGAGCTGGGAGTTGGGAAAAGAAGCCAAAACTGAGACACACCCTAAAAACCATTCCCAGCTGGAATGAGAATCCCCAGCCTGAGACATCTCTGATCTTAGTCACACATGGGAAACATGGCAGCTTAAAACTAAAAATCTAGATGTATTTTCTGCAGCTGTTAAGAGCAGATATAAATAACAGTGAGTGTGAGAAACAGCCTGAGCTGTCTGATGATGTCATCGTAGTGACACTGACTGTACTTCACTCTGTTACTTGCACTGAGGAAAGCAACTCTGAATTTTATGGCTTCATATATGAAAAGGAAGGAGTGAAGGTTACAAGATCAATAAAAATCTGGGCACTGGGTACACTGTCAGACATTTACCTGCTGAGATGTGTACAGCAAACTGGTAGGCACTGGGTTGGGTGGCCTGGAAGATCTAAACAAGAATTCCAAGTCCCATTAATGTTCCATGAGCAAAAGTTTGCTTTGTGGCCACCTTGCTGTTACCAAGAGGCTGAAAGTGTGTTTTAACTATGGATTTTGGTTAGATTTTTCTCATAGTTTGGAACTAGTGGAAATTGCTCTCAGATATCCAAATAGTGGAAATTGCTCTCAGATATCCAAATGTCTCAATGATTTGCTGTGGTTTTGGTTACCCGTCTTAGCTGTGCTTACTGTGTCAGCAGACAAAAGGACCAGGCATGGGCGGGCCCTTAGATAAAAGTTAAGTAAGACACAGAGTGAGGTATGCTTTTTTACTGACCCAAAGGTACAGAGAAAAAAATGTGGGCAGGGTGAGCGGGGAAGGAGATGGGCACAGGACACTAAGAGAAAAAGCAAAGAAGTGTTACCTGCTGCATCCTGAACTAAGGGAACGTCACTTTTTACTGGAGTTGGAGTGGCAATGATGGGCGAAAACCCAGTGGTGCTGGCGGCAGGCATGACAATGCCTCTGCTGGATCCAAGAGTGGCACTGAGCAGAGAGTATGAGAGACAAGATGGAGAGAAAAGATAGGGGAGGGTGGGAAGGGGAGACCTAAGCAGGGCTTGTGAGAAAGATGGAGGCAGAGATGGTGGTTGAGGTTGTGGTGCATTGTGGGTAGCATCATCATCATCAGCAGTAGCAGTAGAAGGAACCAGGCAGCCTGGAGAATGTGGAGAGAAAAAAAGCAGAAAAAAAGGAAAAAAAAACCAAACCAAAACAACAAAACCAAAGAAAAACAAAACAAAACAAACAAAAAAAAAAAGAAAAAAAAAAGAACTGAAATGAGAACCCAAGAGCAGAAGCAATATGATGAAAATGGAAAATACATTCACAAATGTATGAAACAGAACTGTAACAGAGAAGAAACAGAAGGTGAGGAACTGACAGCATCAGGAAGAGGAAGGATTGTCTCTGCAGAAGGTAAGGTGGCTTTAGGGGCATGGGGGAAGAGCCATAGGCTTTCACATAGAATTCCTGTTTGGTCCTTGTTCATCTATATGGTGCCAGCTTGTATCAGCTACTAGCTGTAAGGGTGGTTTTATACTTTGGGAGGGTGGAGTTGCTCGCTACCTGGATAGCAGTGGGGGGCCACTTCCTAGGAAGCGTGACATGGGCCAGGCAGCATACTGACGAAGGAGAGAGAGAGTGCCAGGAACCACTGTCCCACCAGAACTCTTTGGAGGAGCTTTAATGTCATGGGCCAACGACTGTCTTGACCCAGCAGCGTTCATACAACATATGGTTAGATGTGCTATATGATAACCTTCATCTAACTGGTGTGGGAAAAAAAAGTAGGAAAATGTGTATGAAATTAAAGCAAATTCAATGAGGCAGCCTATCTAGAATGTAACACTTAACCCCGGGAAGGACAGCTAAGAGATCCTTGGATCACCACTAATGATAACAGAATTCATAAAAGGTATCTGACTCCTGAAAAGATAATCCCGCAATACAGGACAGTGGGAGATGGCTACACGTTATCCTGGCAAACAGGAAACAATGGCAGGAACTTACTGCCAAAAAGAGGGGATGATAGAGGTTTCCTCTGTGCAACACTGCGCAAAGTGGAACAAGAGTTTTTGCATGAGGAAGGGAGCTCAGTGAGCTGCTCTTATATGTTGCTTTCTGAAGATGTAGTAGGTTTTTTAACCCTGCATACATAGTATTTGCTATTGTACAGTCTTTCTGTACCTCAACAGTATAGGAAAGTGCCTGACTTCAGATGCTGCACAAGGAAATACAAAAAGGTATCAGGGGAAATGCCAAGTACTGAAGAGGCTCACAACTTTTTTTTCTCCTTTTTTTTTTTTTTAATCAGTTATTAAAATAGATCCAACTCCAAGACACAGAATAAAAACCTCTCTTCAGGGGAGAAAAAAAGATACGCTGTTAGTTCATGGATGCTTGAGGTGCACATTTTGATGGATCTCCTCTCAAATGATGGAGGGAACTAGGTTAGTACAAGGCACTATTGTGAAGCTGGTACAGCTTGTATTTTAAGATGCAGTTGTCCTTTGGCCTCTCTTCATGAATTTATGTCCCAAGAAAGCAGGCAACTACCTGATGATCCATTTCACCCCACGACCCCCTGCCTCTCTCTTACCTGCTGATGTACTTTCATTGCCCACTGGAGTGCTGGAGCAGCTGCGGTCCATATTGGAAGATTCAGAGGAGATACCCCCAGGGCTACAGCCAGTGTAATCCATGTACTCATCTGTTTCAGTGTCCATCATGCTTGGGGGTCCCTGAAAGGAAGCTGGGGTTCCTGATGAGGCTGGGCTGGGTGCCATGCTGCCAACCTGGGGCAGATTTTCATTTCTTGGAGTGTGGCCAATAACCTGCAGCAAGAAAACAGGACAGGGACTTTCACACCAAAAACAAGATGCCAAGACCAAAACCATCTGTCTGCACATTTATTTCTCTCTGTCACAGTTCATGAGGGATAGCTGGAACATGCTCGTGAGTGGAACCCATGGCACCATGGCTAGGAGCGTGAATCCTCCTTCACTGGGAGCTCAGAGCACCAAACTTGGCACATATATCCTGGTATGTGAGTTGTGATGCGCTCAGAGGCTGGGAGTGTTAATCTTGGCACCAGTATCCTGGTGTGTGGATCCTGATGCATTCAAAAACAGGAGGTGTTAATCTTGGCATTACTACCTTACTGTGTAGGTCCTGCTGCATTCAGAGACTGGAAATACGACTACTGACATGACTGTCCTAGTGCCTGCATGCTGAGACATTGCAATAGGGGAACACAGACTGAAATCAGTGACGTATGTGTATGCTGTGTTCACATGAAGTTGTTGTGGCCTGACATGGCATGGTCTTCTCTGGATCGTTACACGGGTAGGTACCGAGAAGCAATGTATATCCAAACATACCACTAAGGCATAGGAAAAACTGGAGGAGGTAGTACATTTAAATGCGGAAAAGCAGCGGCAGTACAGCAATCTGATTAGCTTTGCCACATGCCCTGATTCGTAGTTTCATCCTTGTTTTGTTGTTTGCTGGACTGCTCCATGGGCTAAGCACAGCAATAGAGTAAGACTAGCACTGTATGCTCCCGGGATTGCTCAGGCCATGATTACTACTTCTCCACTGCTGAACTGACACAGGATTGTAAGTTAAAGGAGATGGAGGTCAAAACTAGCACTTTCTACCCAGCATGTACTAGAATTCTTCGGGCTAGACTCAGCATGTACTAGAAGAGTAGTGAAGACAAATCTATTTGTTAAATCTCTCCTAAGTTTGATTCTTGTACATAAAGCTTTTGGCTTGGACCTAAGCTTAAGAACAAAAGCTACCACAACAGCAACACCAGTTCCTTGGCATCTGTGAACTCTTGTGGAATGGAAGGGGGTTCCCATCTAGCTTCTACAGATGGCTCCTTTTGTGTTTCATATACTAGAAGATGTCCTTAGGGTCAGATCAGTCACGGGCGTTAGCTAGCGTAAAGCTAGCTTGTTTCATCTCCCAAGTCAATGGAAGTTAAAAGCAACTAAGCAATAAGAACAAGCAGGCGCTTGCAGGACTGCTGCCATTCTGAGCAGCAGCTCAGTTCTGCAGTTGAAACTCTTCAATTTATTCATGAAACAGACAAACTTCGTCTGCCAGTTGCTCTCAGTTATGTGTTAGAAAAGGAGCTACTGCATCACTCTGCTACTTCCTGAGGGAGGACAAGGAGTGCCCCAAACTAACTCCCAATCAATAAGGGAAGAGAAATTTCGAGACTGGTATTTCTCCCATCCTAGGTGGAAGCAGCAAATAATTCTTTATGTGCAACAGGAAATGTTTGCTTTAACCAGCATGTTCAATTCTTCCACATCCTAAGCACTTCCATTTTAATAAGCCAATTGGTTTATATTGAAATAGCAGGGAGGGAGTGCAAGTTGTAAATAGGAGTATAAAATACTCAAAGTGCTACCCTTCTCAATTTTTTTTCTCCATCATTCACAAGGAAAAGCTGTTTACACTAAGTAATGCTTTGATGTCTATATGTTTCATCATCTTTCCTTGTATTATAGAAGCCCAACCAGGTAAAGCTACCTTGGGTGAAGTCTCATATCCTGGTTGCATCCCCCAATGCAGACATATATCCTTAAGAGTTTAGGTACAAGTGTCTCAGCACTAAAGGAGTTCTGCAGCAAGCAACCAAAAGGACCAACACTGCATGCAGATCTACAACTTAACCAGTGAGTCACCTGAGTAGGAACACGATCAAAGTTCTTTCCCAGCATTCTTCTCATGTGCTTTCTGGCATGGGATGTCATTTGGTGCTTGAGCAGGAAGGAGAACTGGCAGCCCTCTCGAATGCAGTGGAAGTGGCTGTTCACCTGGTTGTATTTGCAACCTACAGACACAAAACCATTGTATGTAGTACGTGAAAGGTACCAAGAGGGAAAGGGACTGTATGGAAGATGATCCAGAGATGGGACAAGGCTGCTGCTACATGGATTTCTGGTGGATTGAAGATTATCAGTGGTCATGGGTTCTCCAGGAACAGTCCTGAATGAAAAACATGATCTTTTGCCTGCTGAGCAACTGCAAGAGAGGATGGCAGTGTACACAGATTTAGAGAAGTCAGCCTGAGCTGCAGACTAGTCCCACCCCTTTTTGTTTTGTTATAAAGAAACGAACATTACTAATACATCTAGTAATGCCTAATGCTCTCCAGTCTTAGCGAGTGCCTTTTCCTTTACAAAGAGAATAAAACCAAGACATGTAACTGTATCACAGAAGTTACAATGAAAAATACACACTCATAATCAGATTAGAAATGGAAAGTTCTTTTTCTCTTTTTTTCCTTTAACTGTTCTCGCAGAAAAGCAGTCTCTTAAAAGCTCTAGGTCTGGACAGTGTACACTCTCTGGTCAGATAGAAATAAGCCAGGAAGTGTTTATTGCCACTCCAAAGTTGTGTAATAGAGGCAGCTACTGAACAACAAGCAATTTATATGGGTTCTGGCATACAGCACTTGACACTTTTTGCTCCTCGTGGGTAGTGCCATGCATGCCAGGAGTTTGTGTATCTCATTAACAGACAATCCTAAACAAACAGCTACGTTCTAGAGCTGATAAATAATGGCTTGTTAAAGTTAAAACACAGCTATATCAATAATCAGGTTCTGTCTGTTCACCATCATCCCTTGGCCATACCCTTATGTACACAGAGGTACAGATCTACAGACAGGCTCAGTTTTACTCATCTATTGTCCGTCTACACCTATCCACCTTTACTTACATATGTACGTATTTTTCATCTCTGTTTCTTCCTCCTCACCTATACATACACGTATACATTTATACATGTACAAACATAGGTATTAAAAAAATATATATCTATTTTGTGTGTTCAGAAACATTCACAGCCCTTAAAGCAGGCCAGTGCTTTCTGCACCTGCTACATATACATACACAATGTAAAAAGCATACAGATGTAGAAAGAAGTAGACATGCATTTACATGTTGGTATAACCATATACACCTATGCAAACACATCCAGCTACACCATGCCATCATGCTGCCTGTATCTACACAGGCAAATGCAGAGTGCTAACTAAACATATGTTTATTGCATGGCAAGCCCAACCTATAGGCATATGTACATACTGCTGGATGCATATACCCCATCATTCCCAAAAATAAACACTGCTGACACATGCACAGCCTGTAGATGCCTCGCTGCCAAACAGCTCCTGAATTACCCACAGCCCATCTTTAGCTCACAGATAGCGTTTTATGTGCATGCCAAGTTTATGTTTGTTTAGGTATTGCACTCCCCCACAGCTCCACCTCACTTGCCCTCCCCATCACGTTGCGCTGTTCTTTGGGATGGAGAACAAACAGTGCTGGCGGGACTGAAACAGTATCAGCAAAGGGCAGGTGAAGGCTCGCCTGTTGCTAGGGCGTCTGTGTAGGCTGGGTGTCATGTATCATTGTCCTGCTTTGTCTGGCCCCTGCTATCACCTGAAACACCTCAAGTTGAGTAAATAACAGCAACTGCTGAATCTACTGACATGTATAAATGAGACCTAGGTAAGTACTGGCTGTGGCGTGTTGACACTCGTTACCCTGGTTACCACAAACAAGCTACCATTTGGGTATAAATTCTTGATGTATTATTCAAAGCTGAAAAGTTTGGTTCTGGTTATTGGGACTGTTTCCCTGCAGTGTGAGAGAACAGCACCTGGAAGTGTTATTCGAAATCCTGTTTTTGTTTCAGCCTTTGTTCCAACCAGGAGTGATAGGGAAGACTGGGTCTGTGATACTGTTAAGCCAAAACGTAACTAGAAGGGTTAAGTGAATCCCAGGCAGCTCAGGCTAGAGCTCTGTTGGAGCCATCTTTAGGGATTCCCCCCCAGTTCACAGCCCTGGATTTCAGCTCTAGGTATCTCCCTGGGAATGCATTCTACTGTCTGTTGTTGTGCGTTTGTTTTACCAGCTTTACACTAGAGGCACTTAGATTTAATAACTACTGCAGTGCTGCTAATAGTTTTGGCAAGTGGGCAAGCCACAGTCTGAGGCTGTGCCGCATCTCAGGTGTTTCCTTAGGCCGTATACAGCACTGTATTCCCTGCTGCTCACGAGTGGCTGTGGAGAACGGTTTTGGAAGAGAAGGGAGTAGTTTATTGAATGCTCTTCTCCATAACTCTGTCTCCGGTTATTTGCCCTTTGGCTATCAATATGTCGCACTGGCAATGGCTGAACACTTTCACACAAGGCACTCCTCAGAACGGGCATTTCCCCTATGCTCTTTTTTTTTACTCCTAAGAGCACCCTTAAACTCCACCCAACACAAGCAGTAGGCCTGAAAGACTACAAAGTACATGTGCACGCACACAAAAAACCCAAACACAAAAAAAGGCCTTGACAATTAGATAAAAAGGAGAAACAAAGGGGAAGCTGTATCTCCAGACAAATACATGTGTGTATATATATATATATATGTGTGTGTGTGTGTGTGTATAATCCTCTATATTACAGTTTCTGTCCATTTAACTTGGGTCTATTTGGGAAAACATGCTTCAACTCAGGCAGATCAGGAACTGCTTTCTGTTCTGTTCCATTTCTTGTTAAGTGATTTAACGACCAAATACATCTTAAGCATAACTCGCAGCCTCTAACTCATGGCATTCTTAGCCTGGGCATGAGACAGACCACATGAGAAAGGTGACAAGGGAAGAAGAAAACTCACCTAGTCTGCCACACTCCTCTCGCTTGGTAAAATACTTGAAGCCATTGGCTGCCCTTCTCTCTGCCTTCTCATGTTTTTTCACGTGCCAGGGCAGCTTGGTGGTGATGTTAGTCACAAAGTAGCAGCCAGGACGAAGACAGTGGTAATGCCCTCGCATCCTGAATTCACAGTGCTAGAGAGACGCAAACAGGCAGGTTGCTTTAAGCGTATCTAAAACAAATGCACCCTCATCTGCCCGGTACTAATGCTGTCAGCCCTCTGAGACATGAGAGAGAGGCCTGACCTGATACTCCAGATCACATCCATTTTATCTTCCACAAGCTCCAATGCAACCTTGTTCCCTGTCATGTATTTTATATTGCTGTCATGGATTCTGTATTGCACTATTCTACACTGAAATAGCCCAAACCTAACTCGTGGCTTTCCCTGGTATTCTGCATAGATTTTTATTTTATTTTTGTCTTGTGTCTCTTGCATCATTCCAGTTGCCTTGTCCGCTTCACCCAAGTCAAAGAAACATAAAAACACTGCGATTTTCAATCTGATGGTAACCGAACATTTTGCTAGACCATGTAATTAAGATCCTTCCAGGGTTCTGTAGTTAGACTAGGAATAAAACAGCCTCTCTTCCACTTGCTCTTTCTCATTCTTCTTCTCCCACACACACATACTCTGGCTAGAACACTGCTTCTGAATTGCTCTTACCTGGTTCGGACAGAGACACTGCAGCGAATAGTAAGCGAACTGGTCTCGCACATTCACCAAATTATTGTTGGGGTTGATGTGGTCCAGGCAGTGGGATTCTGCTTTGCCAGAGGTTTTGCACACATACTTGCAGTTCCCAAAGAGACAGTGGAAGTGGAATTTGTTGGCATACTTGCAGTCCGTTGCCAGGCAGGGATCACTGGAATACATCCAAAACCCAATCATCACCTTCACTCATCTCACACATTTGTTTCTTTGCCAAAATTTAATTCCAGGGGAGCCCAGCTGAAGCCTCTGTTCCAAACATGGCCTACAGATTTCCCATAGCCACCTTCCTCTTTACTAAAATTGATGCTGGCAACACTACCTCAATTCCACCAAGCTAATGCACTTTCTTGATTAAGATTATTAAAATAGAGCAATGCATGGTGGGTTCTGTAGTCTTTGAGGGCCACACTTCCAATTTAAAGCTCTCTCGAGATCTGGATAGATACTGTTTCTCCCTTTCTGCTGATACTTACCTCAGTGGATTCAGACAGTTTCTCCCATCTCAATTTTGTGTAAGTGAAATGAAACTCTTGGGCATGCGCACTGCAAGATGCCAGGGCTTCCCCTGATTAGACAAAATCAGCAGTGGCCTGTTTAATCAGCTAAATGGTTTTGGTACCTTACTCCCCTCACCCATTTAATGGATTTCTGGCTGTTTGGCTGCACAAACAGAGGTCAGATTGGAGGCAGCTGTACATTGATCTCTTGGATCCCAAGCACTGTACCCAATGATACCTACTCGGATACGTAAAACAGAATTAATACACTTTGAAAGCAGACAAATGACTTTCAATACACAACCCAGAGACTAATATTCCACCAGCCTGAATAACTAAGCTGTAATGCCTAACCTGGTCCTGGACTCCTGTGTCCTGTAAACCATGTTAACTTCTGTGCCTTTTTCTGTCTGTGTAACACAAATCACAGCAACATCACAGCAACAGTGTGAAACTTCTTTAATGTTTTAGAAGAAGTTCCACAAGGTAGGTTACTCTCTGCCAGCATCCCTTGTGAATTACTTTGTAAGCTAACACTATGAAACTAGAGGCACAGAATTTAAGGAGCCTCATTACACTTGTACAGAACTGCAGGCAGGAGAGCAAAACTTTGACAAATCTGAAGTGAGAAAGAATTCCTCCCTATTCCTTGAGCTGCCGAGACACCCATTCCTGGTAAGGCAGAGTCCAAGGACTTGTGCCCCCTCCACTATGTGACCCCCAGTCTTCTTCACTGAGAAAAAAAAAAAAAGAAGCTGTATTACACTGAGTTAGAGATGGCATTCCTAGGAAAAGGCCACAGAGCTTACTGGGGGCAAATCCAGGAGAAATCCTGCAAGTTTCCTTTTCAGTGATCTGTAAACATCTACTCTTAGTTTTGTGTACTTTGCCACAGTAACACCTCATCTTTGCACAACTGAGCGCTCAGCTGCCCACTGATTTTTGCTCAGCTACAGAAACTCACAGTTAAGTCTCAAACTTGCAGCATGATCTGAAGGTGGCCTAGTCAAGCGTCATGCTGAAAACTTTAAAGATGCTACGCTTCCCCTGTAGCCTTCAGTGTCAAAAATACTGCAAATACGTGCAAAGACGCATGTATTTTTGTGTATCTCTCATGAGGTATAAAAAAAAGGTTTCAGTGGTATGTCAGCAAGTTTATTTCTCCTGTAAACCCATACCTAAAAGTGCTCCCAGATGTACTCGAAAATCCTGTTTTTTCCTAGGGTAAGTGAAGGTATTTTTTAGACTTTATAGAAGTAAATTTTCTGTGAGATAAAGTACTTTCTAGACAAAAAGTCTCTCAGTGGGTGAGTATAGATGTAGTACTACAGCTCAGGAGTGGTATAAAGAAGGGATTGCAAGGCTGGAGAGGACATAAGGAGGCAAGCCATCATTTACAACTTACTTCTCTTGGAACTGGAGAAATCCGGGTTTGACCTGAGGCTTGGCATTCTCCAGGGAAGTCGTTGCCAAGGGTGAAGTTGCCAGGTTAGGCACTGATGCTGGGATCTGAGGCATCTGGGGTATAGCTGAAGCCAGCTGCTTCCAAGCTAGCAGTGTGGGGGCAGAGGGCACAGTAGCTGGACTTGGAGCGGGCACATCAAGGGCAGGAGCACTTGCCATGGTGACAGAAGTAGCAGATGGTGATGAAGGGGCCAGTGAAGCCTTATTCTCAGTAGTAGTTGAGAAGGGAGACTCAGAATTACTTTTCACAGTTCCACCCTCAGTTCGGAAGTGAAAACTGCAAAAAGACAGTGTAATTCAGACATAAATTCTTAACCATTGCATATAAATTTATTAAAGATCAACAAGAATGTGGCAGGAGTCCTGAAAACAAAGTAGCTGAGGTTAAATCCTAAAAGGGGCTCTTCAAACTTTGTGGAGAGATTTAGGGTCCTCCTAGACTGTGAAAAGATGGGAATTAAGAGGGGTAGAGACAGAAAGGTGCAAAAACATGTTGAAATTAGAGAGATGCAAGAATTGCTGCAGTCAGGAAGATCAATCTGCCTATGAGGGCAGCTTCCCATGGCTGTTGTGAGAAGCCAGTAGTTTGCTGTAGTGAACCACAGCGAACTGTGCAACGCCACAAACCAACTGTGCTAAAGATCTTTGTCTTAAAATTTGCAACATCTCCTTCCCTTTAAACCCCTTCAGAATCAGTCATGTGCCCAGCTGCTGAAGGCCTTATTCATTCTTTACTTGGTCAAATCTTCCATTGCCTTTAAAAGGAACTTGGTGCGGTTTTGAACTGCAGGTTATGCTCTCTAGAAATACGCAACAGAGAAAATTTCCAATATCCCACCCTTCCTTTGCTAGTGCCCTCACTGTAACAGTGGGATCGTACCTTAAATTCATTCTTCACCCAAGAGTCATCTAGAGTTCTGAGCCAGCTGTACAGCCTCTGTAATGTTGGCCATATTATCTAGTCTACAGTTCTGGCTACCAAACTGGGCTGTCTGATACTTTCCAAATGTGAAATGACAAATGGTTTACAACAGAAGAACATGGCAAGGCGAGAAGGAGGTTGCTGTCGGGCTGGACATTTTGACTGCTTCATTTCAAGATCCTTATCCACACGATGTGAACCTCTTAAACAAAGCAATATAAACTAAGGGCTAGGGAAAACTTGTTAAGAGATTTGTCATGACAAGACAAAGAACAATAAAATGCTTTCTACACTGCAGTGATGGACAGCTGCCTACTCCACAAGAAGTCTGTATCCAGTGACAATGGTTGGGTTTACAGGATCCTGTCCGTCCCGTATTTTCTTATTTCTTTGTATGGTGCATTTGTGTGCTGTGAAAAGTATGGGTCTCCTTGAACACACTGTCAAGTAGGCTATGGAAAAACACAAACGTCCAATGTTCAGCCTTGCCAACACTTTTTCACAGGTTGAGCACATTTATTGTGAAACAAAATTAAAGAGGACATAGTGTTCTGCAAAAATTTTAGCTGAGCACATTTACACAGGAAGCACGTGGATACCCAAATTGCTGCCCTCAGGACTGCCCACATTCCTGCTCTTGAACAGAATTACTCAGTAAGATCTCTCTCATCCTGCAGTGTGTGTGGTTTAGAGTTTTCTCAAGGTTTCCCAAGACTCGCGCTCTCCTACTTACTTGGCATGCTTGATGGCTCCATCCAGGGTGCTGAAGAGGGCACCGCATTCCTCCACGACACAATGGAAATGCACCTTATGGAGAAAATCGCACTGTGCATCGCAGAAATCCTTCGTACCAAACCTGGCCAAAGCAGACAAGTAGGCATCTTACAGAAAGCCCCAGAAGAGAAGCAGTGTTGCACAAACATATTTTCTTTGTTTTTCAACTCTGCTACCATTCTGTTTTCTAATGTCACTGCCCCTTGCTGCACAAACAGCACTGCTGGCATTGTTGCTTGATTATTGCCTGTTACATAGATCTGGACATGCAGAACAAGAACCTAATTTATCTCCAGTTGAACTTGACTGAGAAACTCCCATTCACTTTTAGTGGGAGCAAAATACAGAACTGCTCTGAAACAGAAGATGACAATCATAAGTGTTCTTGAGCATCTATGTACAAAAGCCAAGGCTCTGAGGAATGATCAAAGGTTACTAAACTAAAGGCAATCCAGACCAAGAGGACACTGCTGAAACATTACAGGTCTTTTTTTTTTTTTTTCCTTTCTTTTTCAGTTTAGGGGGAATAGCAAAAGGGAAGAAACAACAGTGGTTCAAGGGAATCTAGATCCAGAATCCACCCACCCTCTGCCTTGAAACAACCGAGTATCACATAGATGGGAGAGAAAAAGTATCACCTATATAGCAATTACAGCCGAGGATGCATAAATACTGAAAAGCATAATCCCTGAAGTACAGAATAAACAATCGTGCAATGCAAAAAAACAGAGCAAAAGCCATCGTCTTAAGATATGCCTCTTGTCATCTTGGGGGAAATGGTCAAGAGGGTAAAAACAACTAAGCATGGTTTCACTGCTCATCCACTGCTGAGATTCTCCAGACTTAATAAGAGTAGCACAAATACGTGTAGTTTCAGGAAACTCCAGAATCACAGGGAATCTAGAAATCAAGAAAGATTCAACACTCGCAGGAAGGATTTGAAACTTAACAGGGGAATCTTGCATAATTAAGATACAACAAACTACAATTGCTCTGATGAGCAGGAAAGCAAGAAACAAACAGCAGCCTGTGTGGTCCCAGGAGGGACCTCTTACCAATTTGAGGGTAAAGGAAAAAGAAAAAAAAAAAAACTTGTACTGGAGAAAGGTCAGTGGATACAGAATATATGCAGTCAGTTAAAGCTTGCATGGAGAAGATGAAGAGAAGTAAAGGTGTGGTAAGACATAAGAAACCAAGTTACTGCAAGCTAAAGGGGTTGTTTTATCAGGGACAAGAGGTATTGTACTTAGAAAGAAGGTCCAATAAAAAAAAATGGGAGGTGATGAGTCAAAAATGGCTGCCTTATATAATTTACTTTAGATAGGAAAACTGAAGACAAAGCAGACAATTAGGGACAAAACGAAGACCTAGAAGATAAAGGGACTGGCTGGAAAATATAAATATGCACAAATCAGCTAGTCTGGGTGATGTATGTCCTGAAGTGCAATGGAAATTAACTCACAAACTGATTGCATTACTATTTGCTATTTTTTTAAGCCACAGAGAAGAGGGAGGTACTAGGAAATTGGCAAAAAAATTTCTAAAAATCTAGGTACTGATTCTTTCAGGGAAAAAAAAAACAAGTGATCTTTGGCAATTATCATACCTCTAGTCTTAACTTCTCCTTCCAGTAAAGTAATGGAACAAATATTAAGAGGGAGGAGAAAATCATTAAACATCTAGAGGATAAAGGAACCACGAGCAATAAACAGCATCAGGATTATAAAGAATAAATCTTGCTAGACAAATTTAATTGCTTTTTTTGATAGAATTACAAAATTAGTGGATGAAGGGATGCAATATATTTGGATTTTAGTAAAGCATTTTGATACAGTCTCGTATATGCTTAGAATTAATTCAAATTGGCCTGGATGTGAGTGCTACCTCATGGATTGAAAACTGGCTGAAGGACCGTAAACAAAGGCTAATGACAAACAGCAATATATTGAGCTGGGAGGAGGTATCTTGCGAATGCTGCAAGGATGACTTTGGTTAGGTCTGAGCTTATTTAACATCTTCATTAGTAATCTAGGAGAAGGAGTAAACAGCATGTTAATGAAATTCACAGAAGATACTAAACTGGGAGGAGTTGGCAACACCATTGCAAGAGGAGAAAAATAACAGAGAGGCCTTGCAAGACAAGGGAGAAGGTTCAGAATACGAGAGTCGTATTTGGAAACATACAGCCAATACATCTGGGGGGGGGGGGTGTATTTTTATACATGGGGGACTCATGAGAGCAACATTAAAAGCAATCCTGTGTAACAGTGGATGGTAAACATGATACATGTACATTATGCTGTATAGATGCAAACAAGGTAGCACAATTGTGAGCTGCACATATGGGGGCAGAAATGTTGTATCTGGTACGGTGATACAGGAATGGCAGCCCAATTCTGTACCCATTCAGGGAACAACAAGAACGACAACAGCAACAACACGATCAGCAGGCTGAAGGGACTAATTTACAAAGTCAGATTAAAGGAAGTAAATAAGCTTGGTTAAATGGTATGCTAAAAGTCTGTGACTATTTGAAGGGGGTGAACTCCAATCGTGGAAAGGAATTATCTGCTGTGGTTCAAGGGGATATAACCAGGAGAACTGCAACGAAATTACAAAAAGGGAAATTCAGGCAGCATACCATGAAAAAAAATTGTGACAGTGAAATGTATTAGGTGGTAGAATAATGCTCCCAGAGACAAGAAAATAGCCACACTGCTTGGTGTAATACAACTAGGCTGGACAAAATGCAAATGGACTGCAGGGAAGGATCTCAGATGGACTAGAAGACTTTCTAGTCTTCTCCATTAAAGTCTGTGATTTACAAAGTGTCCACAGGCATTTGTAGGCAACTGTCTGTGTCAGAGCACAAACCCCTGTGTGTCTGCCTGGGTGTATCTGTGTATGCTCAAAGCATGTGTCTGTCTGGGCATGTATGTGCATGTGTCTGTGTGTGGGTGAGTTTTGTATCTGTTCCATTTTCCTTTTGAGCCTTCTTGTCTACAACAAAAACAGCAGAAACCATCCCAGTTCCCATACCCCTTATACTCCTTATTTTGTTTCTGTGGCCTACTCCTATGATCAGAGGAAACACCACAGCAAGCATTTTAAGGCTTCTGTGATCTATGCGTAATAACTAAACATGGTCCAACAAAAGTTCAGTGCTAAGAGCAAGTTGCAGCGGGTCCCCTGGACTTGGAGACTGGGGACATAAATAAAGAGGAGCCTAAGATGAAGTCTAGACTAACAATACTACGTGAGTATCTGTGCTCATAGTTGGTTCTCAAGATCCCTTTGCAAAAGAATTCTGTGCAGACAGGTATTTCTTATAGGACATTAACACCTACTGCAGCTAGCCAGGACTGAGGACTAAATGCACTCCAGAAGGTGATGAGCATATCACAGTTAGGCCTTTCAATTCAAGAGAACTCTGCATTCAAGTGTGAACCAATGAGCCAGACACTTTCCAAAAGAAGTAATTTTCCCTTTCCTCTATTCCCAGTTCTGTGCTCTCCTTACCGGCGCAGGTACATCTTCCATGGCTCAGAGAGCTTCTCCTGGACAAGTGCCTTCACTGCCTTGCCCAGGTACTGTGTTGGCTCTCCAGCCCCAGCCTGGCTGCCATCTCCTTCTGTCTTAATGTTCAGCAGGTTGCCAAGGCTGGCACTGGTCTTGGACATCTGGAACAAGAACATAGACACTGCATCAAGCCCAGCACACAGCCGTGGACACTGCCAGTCTGGATACCCTCAGGACTGTCCCACGGAAAGCTGTGTCTTCAAAGATTAAGAGAGAAGACAAGAAGTCTGCGCAGGCTGCCTCAGCTGCATCAGCAAAACTTAGTAACACCACACTCTTCTGCATCCTCCACCCAATTATCACAACGTACTCAGGTGCCCATCTAATATTCATGGGTCTTGTGCAAAGTAATGAAGCATCATGTTTACTTTATACATGGGGAAACTGAGGTGAAGAGAGACATACCCTATTTGAGCATGGAAAAGGTGTGCAAGCTTAAACATTAATAGCCCTACATAGCTTCTACAAAATGCTGGTCTCTTAGTACAGACCTAGTGATAGAACTGGTAAGCTCTAGTTTATTTAGAATCATCCCAGCCACAAGGATGTCTCCTTCTTTGAAGTGACTATCAGGTATATGTAGGGGTGGGAGGGGGGAAATCTCATTCAACTGGGCAAAAATTCTGAGAAGGTTTAGAGGTCCAGGTGTATGATGTGCAGGGTAGAAAAAAAGAAGGTACTCAAGAGATCTTAGAAAAATTTCTTTCAGAATCAATGCACTATTTCCCAGACCCCTTCTTGCTTTGTTGCACCCTCAGTTACCTCCAGTAACAACAGTGATTTTCACAGCATGAATAAAATGCAGGATTGGGCCCAATACTTGCATTATAAACCCCACCCACTTGAGGATCTCGAAGCCCTTTATAAATATCAGTTAATTAAGCCTGACAGCCCCCTAAATAAACTGCAGTGCGCTACAGGAACCCTGGCTATTTGAGGCTTTCTTAATGCCCCCTAAAGGTAAAGCCCCTGCTGCTATGTGGAGACCGCAACTCTTTATGGCTGGAGTCAGAAACTCAGGTTGTCTTTTTCCACTGCAGTTTGCTAGGCATTCAGTTTCTCTAAAGGGTTCTTTTCTTCTAGACAGATAATGAAGGATTCCTCCACGAACAGAAATTGTGTGCAGTAAGAGGAAGAAGCGAGCGTGATGTGTTCCTGAGCACACTGAGCTTTATTCTGCAATCCTTAGTCTTGGAATAGGCTCCGTCAAATCAGCGGGCTGGTTTATGCCATTGGTTAATCCCATTCCTTCTTTAGAAAAGGAATAAACCTGAAGAACTCATATTTTGTGCCTGTCCTACACTTATTTTGCACAACATAAAGAATCTTATGCAGGGCTGCACACAAAAAAAGTGCTTATTTCTAAGCATATGCTTAAATCTCATTCTCCTGGAGATTTTCAAGTGAAGTATCTATTGAAACAAAATTTCTCTGAGCTAGGGCCTTCAGAATGACTCAGGACCCCAGACAGCAGACTTACTAAAAAGATTTGCTCGCTAGAGAAAGAGTTGCATATTTGAAATCACTAAAGGGACAACAGGCAGGAACAAGTAAGAAATTAAGTTTAAAAGGGAACATCAAAACCCCAGTGTAACAGAGCCAATGGAGGAGAAAAATGGCATAAGGATAAATGCAGAAATTAGAAAACACAGAGAAAAAAGAGTGATGAAATAAGAGAGAAAGGAGGCGAGAGATTACTAGGCAAAGTCACTCTGCCCTCTCTTGAGGGTTATAAGGCCTCAATGCATGTAATGCCCAGAGCCAAGGGGATGGCAACAGTTATGCCTGTAAAACCTATCACTGTAGAATATTAAAGCATGGCTCAAAGGCTGCCCTGATCTCTACTGCAGTTGTACACAACAGCAAAATTAATCTTGGTACAGTAGAATTTATCATGTGAAAGAGAAATATATATTTGAGATGATGTATAATTTAAGGAAAAAGTAAGGAAAAAGAAACTGGGTATTATCTAAAATAAATGTTCTAGAACGTGGTAAAGGGAGCTCTGTTGGACACCATTACTCACACCAGAAAGACAGAAATTGATGATTTTGGCTCAAAACTTCTAATTTTTTTCTTCTCTTTCATAAAAACAAATGATTCTCCTCCCCCTCCCCCAATGAAAGAAAATGTTTTTAAGTAAATAAACAAAATGAGTAACTATAAAAAGAGAGCGAGAGAGAAGTTGCCAGGTTCTGGAAATAAAAACTGGGGGGGGAAAAAAAAATAAAGTCTTTCGGAGCCCTCCTCTGTCTAGAAAGGATGAAAAAAAAAAAAAAGGTGTCAGAGGCTGCAATATATTTCTTCAGCCAGTTCATTAAATTAATTCGTAAGCAGTGGCTCTGAAATTATACCCGATGAAAAATGGTCTCAAAATTTAAATGGTACAAACTCATCTTATTAGAGGCAAAACATTAAAAAACAAACGCATCTCTCCCCCCACCCCACC
>JANZLQ010000001.1:5529730-5542735 GCA_026212715.1 Elanus axillaris
ACCCCCCCCCGCCATCGCAGCTTTAATTTCTCTTGGTGGGGGGAATGAAAGGCGTTTGATGGATGGCTCTTACCTTATTCATAAGCGAGGATAAAAGAGATGAATTTGCCGAGACTGTGTGGCCATTTGATTCATTACTGGAACACACAAACCAACAGGGTTTAGTTAAGATGTGCACAGGGACTGTGAGCACTGAGATTAATCCTTCTCCCTTCAAGCTGCCTCACTCCTCACCTGCTACATCCAGAGGAAGAGAATGATGCCCACCCTCCCTTGGGCAGGCGGAAGCCTTTTACTTGTGATAGCCAAGATGGAGAGGAAGAGGGTTCCAAGTCTGCAGAATTTAGTTCTTTCAGCTATCAAACAGTCCAACCCTCTTCCTCCAGTGTTCACACTATTACACTTTTTTATTAGCTGACTCACAACCCACCCCATGTTTTAGTGCTTCATCCCATTAGAACTTTCAGAAATATGCCACAAAACCAGTGGGGACGCTGACAGAAGACTCATACTGCCAGGGACACAGGCCGCCTCGGCAGCGGAGAAGGCAACGCAACAATCCATATGGCCACAGCTAAGCATGCTGGAGGACAACCTTAGTATTTCACATGCATCAGTAACAGCTGTAGCTGACTACAGGTGCTGGGGTCCCAAACTGAGGCTTATTTAAATGAAGTATGGAAAGGCATGTATACAAAGGTCAAAGTGGAGCAGGCTCAGTTATCCCCAATGTCAGTTCCTCTGCCGCTTTTCCACACAGGACAATCCCCAAACACTCCTATTCTCAGTAGAGATGCTGGATCAGTGGGACACACACTTTGAGACAGGTGCATTCACATCTGCACAAGTGCAAAGATTCATCACCACAACTCTAGATTAGCACATGCCAGACCCAGTCCAGACTTAGCCTGACACCCAGTTGTTTTGTGTGTCCAATTTCTCTGGAAGGTGCCTCTCTTAGACCCTGATCAATGCCTTATTACATCAGTGCAAATGCTCCTGCTAAAAGTGTGCTGAAGTGCGGCACTGGAGCAGCCTTCAATCAGCTCTTGATGACAAAAGCAGGAATATCTAAGTGACAGAAGGAGCTTTGCCAGTGGCTTGTTTTTCAGAGGGGAGCACAAGCACTTGAGGGGGGCTAGAGAGAGCCTCCCTGCCTTCAGTTTGGGGGTGTCCAACTCAGCCACTGTGAAATTGCCTTTCATCAACGTGTTGTGCCCTCTCATCTTACAGGTACGGAAACTTCTCAGAGCTTGATGCTGGAAACAGCTAAGTGTGCCTGCCTGTGCACTTCTCTCACCCATGATCCTTGACGCTCAGGTCCAAGCTGTGCTCCTGCAAGGAGTCCTGACTGGTGGCGGATGATGATCCCATGGCCTCCACAGGTTCCTGCTTCACCTGAACTGGATTGAACCGTCCAGGAGCTGCTGGTTGTCCATTCCCTGCTTAAGAAAGACACCAAAATTAAATGCAAAAATTAAATGAAAAAAGTAGGTCTAAAATGAGGTTACAATGGCAAGTAAGTAAGTTAAATCACTAGCACCAGTGCATAAATGGAAAAAGCAAAGAAAAAGTGTGGGGGGAGGGAAGTGCTGGGATTGCTGGTCAGCGTTTATTGCCAAGCTGACATGATGGGTTCTGACGTCCACTCCAGCGTGGAAATTCTTCAAGTGATAATTATTGCAAAATTATGTCAAAGTTGTCCAGGCTATGGGCCCTTTAAAGGAGAAGGGCGGAAGGAGCGTGGGGGAGACCTGATTCTCTGCACAAACTGTCATAACTAATTTGCGGGGCTGCCTCTTAAGCGTTTATTAAAGACTCTGTTAATGCTGAGGCAATGTGGCAGCTTTCGACTGCTAGTCAAGCCCCCTTTCTCGTCCCCAATCCCAGCGTTGCCGTAGCGACAGCGATGGCCCGCCACTGCGCGTGCCCAGCAGGAGCATCTGCCCTGCCGGGGCTATCGAAGGTGACAGCCAATGGGATTGGTTCAAACTGCGCGACCTCTTGCCACCGCCATCACGTTGTCCCCACAAAAAGGGGGAATTCTTCTTTTTTGGGAGGAGGTTTAGTGCTGAGCCCGTGGAAGAAAAATTCAGGTTGAAGGAAGAGAAAGAAGGAGGGAAGGGGAGAAAATGGGAGAACAAATTAAAGAAAAAAATAAGGGAGAACAACAAGGAAAAAAGGAGGGAAAAAAGTTGCTGACAGGAACATGTCTGCAGTGCTTTTTTCCACAATCCCCAAGTGACTAAAATATTAATTTACCCTCCGGCAGTACAGCTGACGGCGAGCTGCTTCTCAGACAGCAAGTGGCATTTTATTAAAAAATAAAGGAAAATAGTTCCCTCAATGACCTTTCTCTGCTTTAGGAAACAATTTTTCAAATACTAATTCTAGAAGTATGTGAAAGTTCCCCTCCCTCTTTAATCAGATCACTTCGGCCTACTCCCTCGTTTGCTGTTGGGCAGAAGGGGACAGTGGCAGCACTCAAATACCAATGGGCCAGCAGCCTGCTCTGGCTTTTCCATGCCCTGGGGAAAGGGGCTGTGGGGCAGCCCAATGCCTTGGGGTGCTGCCAGGCAGAGCCTCCCCTCCACGACACCACGTTGCCCACCATGAGCTGACCATGTTCAGCAGCAGGAGATTGTAGAGGCACCCTATGCTCTTCAGGGAGCCCCACGTCCCTGCTGGCAGGGCTGGGCAGAGGCAATGACCTGCCCCAGGTCTAGGTGGTGGCAGGAAGAGCTCCAGGCTGCCCCAGGTAACTTCTCATTCCCATCTTTCACCCCGCTCGTGGTGCCTCTGCCCCTTGCACCTCAGGGAGCTGCAGGGACAGAGAAGCACAGCTTGCAAGAACTGAACAGGAGAAAGGTCCAGTTTGTGGACTGTACCAACACTACCACCAAACCCACAGCTGCGACAACAGAACTGGAGCACGGAACCAACCCCCCAGATCAGAAAAACAATCGGCAATGAGCTACAGGATCGATACCACTAGGCACAGCTAAAACTCGATACAGTCTGCAGAAGAGGGCTTAGGCTGCTGTATGGCCTGCAAGTATTGGCCAAGCTTTTGCTTCGTTGCCATTTTTAATACAGTGCCTCTCTCTTTTCAGCCTACAGTAGGCAATACACAAGGCAACACCCTTCAGATCTGGTAAGAGCCTACTCCATTTGTGGGCAAAGCTGTGTTTCCTGCCTCTCTTCTGGCCACGTGGCTATAGCCAGGCTCCACAGAAAACCATGCCAAGACTGCCCTCTTCAAGGGTTAACTGGACACGAACAAATTTATTTTCCTATTTATGTTCCTTTACCACCTCCTCCCCACCTCCAGTCCCATGGACAACTGGGTGGCTTCTCATTCACTCCTCTCCAAGTCATCAGGCACTGCTCTTCCTCCCACCACTAGCACAACTGATGAGGGTAACTCACCTGCTTCAAGTGCCACAGAGGGCTTGAGTGCAGCTGCTGCCAGCCTGGCCATCATAGGAGAGATTAATCCCTTGCTAGCAGAGATCCTTTCCATTATAGATGCCGCTGGAGCTGGAGAAGAAGTAGCCGCTGGCTCACCAGATCCTGAAATGGCCTGGGATGAGGAATCCGTAGGCGCAGATGATGTTGGATTGGAGCCAGAAGAACCAGCAGTCATCAGATTAGCTGAGCTGGCAGGGAGTGGTGTAGAGACCCGACTGGGGATGATGGGGAAGAAGGATCCAGCTGTTCCAGGAAGTGCTGAGTTGGAGAGTGCCAGGGCCAAGGGTATATTGCTGGGAAGAGCCTGGGAGAGCAGGCCAGAGATCTTGGTGGCTGGTGTCATGCTGTTGGCAGACTTGCTGGCCTGTGAGGAAGCCAGCTCAGCAGCAGAGGACGGTGCAGCTGGGACTATGAGAGAAACGGAAGACTGTTGACTGGTGGGGGAGGCACTCAGACTGGAGTTCTTCGAGCTCATAGCGGAGAAGTCAATAAGGTCATCATTACTGGACTCCTCTTGCTCGTTATCCTTGGACCCGAGTAGAGAGGCAGGCAGGCCCAGCACTCCTGAGCTCCGGATGTGCCGGCGTTCATGTTTGCGTTTATGGGAGGTCATCTGACTGGTGGAGGTGAAGGTGAAGCCGCAGCCTGCCCTTATGCAGTGGAAGTGGTTGGTGGCCTTGCTGTAGACACAGCCCTCATACTTGCATTCCTCATACTTGTAGAACTTCTTGAAGCCGTCCTTGGCGTAGGCATCATCTTTGATGTGGTAGCTCTTGTGCTTCTCAATGTCACACTTGTTCTTGAAGGTGAATGTACACCCAGGTCGCCTGCAAGGGCATCGAGGAGGAGAGGGTGGTTGGCTGTGGGGGCTAGGAGCACAACGCAACTGCTGTCACCTGCCTCCCTCTGGGATAAGGACTGGGACCAGTATGAGACAATGGTCCTGGCTGCAAAGGGGTTGAGGAGCTTTACGTGGGTAAACCTGTGACACCAAGGCAAGCAAAAATGCTGCCATGTGAGAGAGCTGGGACGCTCACTCCATTCCGAGGAACAGCCACAATAACATGGGGATGCAGGCACCCATCACTGAAAGTTCCAACCAAAACAGAAGCTAAAGGGGACTAAGGTACAAACTGTGCTTTCTTACTCCTCCTGAGAACATGAGAAATCATAGAAGAGCATTTCTGTACAGAAGGCAGAGTCTGGCCCTGAAAGGGATGAGCTGGCTGACTGTTGGCTGGAGAAAACTAGCATGGAAGTACCATTAGCAGCATATTAATAGCCTACTTCAGTCGAACTCTGAAGAGCACTGTGATCTCTTTCCCAAGTGATTCTAGGATGTATTTTCTAGTGGGTACCCTTTCCTTGGATCACCTCAGATCACACTCCTACCTTCAGAGTGGTCTGCAGCATGATCCTGGAAATCACATCTGCTCTGGAGCACGTGTTCTCACAAAAGCAGTACTGAGAAGGTCACAGCAGGGAAAATCAAGTCCCTGTGTACACTCCTGAATTTATGACTTGGCAGAAGGAGGCAAACACATCATGCTGAGGCAGGATTCCTCCCCTTCCCTGCTGTCTCACCTGCAGTGAAAGTGAGTGGTTTTCTGCCCGTAGAACTGGCATTCCACAGTGCCGCAGTCCTCCGTGGCACGGAACCGCTGAAACCCGTCATTGATGAGCTGCGTGTTCTTCTTGTGAAAGTTCTCATGGGTCATCACGTCAGAGGTGCTTGTATAGACCTTGTTACAACCCACCTACCCCAGACCAAAACAGAGAGTCATCAGCACAGCGTTTTAACAGCCTACTGTTATTACCAGCAAAAATAAACACGAGCAGCACACATACATTTAACAGTTCCATTTGTGCACCTCTCCTAGGAGTATTAAGTCATCATTTTAATTCCCAATCTAAAGACTGATAGAGCAGTTGTGAAAAAAACCTAACTCTGGGCATGAAACAGTAAGAAAAAAAATGGGGAGGATGCAAAGGGATAAAAGACCAGCTACAGATAATCATGACTGCTTAGGGAGGCAGTAAGCAAGGTACCTACTCTTAAGGAGAAAAGCCATTGCTTTTTGTTATCTTCGAGTGACACAGAACTAAGTAGGACTTTCATCTATTTGGGGAATACAAAATTGAGTGGGAATGAGTTATTTACCTCTTTAGTCCTTCTGGGAGGTAAGGCAGGGTGGTGCAACATGAGGCCAATCTTTTGAGCTTGTAATATACAGGTTTCATTCTAGCAAAGCATAAACCTTGTGTTCAGCTGATCTTAGCAAACCGTTGGTGACTTTTTTCCCCCGTCACTGTTCAAGACTACCACTTCAATAATTTTAAACTCATGCAGCAAATGGGAATGGTGTGACGAGGACGGAATGCTGAAAACCTGCCTTCCTCTGGGTAAAGCGGGCAACTTTGCCATATTGAGTAAAAAAACACTGGAATCTGAAAACGTCCTCAGCCCTGCTGAGGGAGGATTTTTTTTTTTCTTTTTTTCTCTAGCACAATGTGTGCCAATGCCTGCACCATCTCAGAATTGGAGAGAAAGAAAACACCACCTCTTAATTCAGCCCAGGTTGATTCAAACAGGCAATAACAAAACCCATGACAAATACCCAGGAAAAAAAAAATAAAAAGGATGTCCAGCTATTTCCAATATAAAAGAGCCTCTCTCTCTCTACACTGACACCTTGAAAAAAGACAGACCCTGCATGGCATTAAAAAAAAGAATTAAACAAAAACCTCCTTAGGAATAATTTGCAATGCAGCTCTTGGTGCTAAAGCCTAAAAAAATGTCAGTTTATATAAACAACTAACTGAATTTCATCCACACCAATTATGGACATAAAGAAAAAAAAAATCCATGAGATGGATGGCACAAATTCTGCCATTTAAGCAGTATTTTCTTTAATTGGGAGTTTATATTCAGACACCTTTCCTGTAAGACACTGCTTACATGGGCATTATTTTACTGGAAGACTGTGGGCACAGGACAGAATTACCCATATATAGTTGTGTAAATGAGGGTCTCTATTCGAACTCGGAGTGACTTAAAGCTGTGAAACATTCCTCATGCTCTAAAAAAAAAAAAAAATTAAACCAAATCCCATCCTGGTCAACTGAAGAAACTAAACCAATATTATGGAAGCATAACAGAAAATGTCCTCAAGAGAAAGTCACATGAAGTTCCCAATTTATCAAATGTTGTAAGCACATGCTTAAACCACCCTCTATTCAGGACAGTACTTGAGTGCATGCCTAACATTTAAGTATGTGCTTAAGCCCCATTGACTTCAGAAAGCATACCTGACTTCAAGTTAAACATATGCTGAAGTCTATCCCAGCAAAGCATTTAAGCATGTGATTAAGGCCTTGTGACTTTAACTGGGGTCTTAAAACTGTTGGGATAGGGCATGAAGCGAGACCTGCGTTTTCAGAACAGAAAAGATTTCACCAAGGGTTGCCTGATTATTCTGTTTGTAACTACAGCATTCTCAGGGCAATGGCTTAGGCCACAATTCTAATGAAACAAGCACATATCAAACCCTCTAATCTGAAGAACGATCAGGGTAAGACCCAAACAATCTGGTGTGCCCGTGTCTAAGAACAGTAAAGGCATCACAGTTACATCTGTGCAGCAACTCCAACTCTGGTTAAGCTGCTCTTGAAGCCTGGCTGGCTCTTGAAACAAAGCTCCCAGCCTACACCACAGACAAGTACCACCCGTGAAGGAGACAGAGAACCAGGGGTGTTAAGTCTAGATATGTGACAGTAAAGTTTAATTACTTTAGAAATTAATTATGGAGGAAATTAACCCAGTGCTAAAGGGCAGATGTGTCACAGAAAAGTCTGATTTCAAGGTAGTGACAGATCACATTTGAGTACAGGCAGTGCAGTGGCATCACAGAGAGGTTCCTGAATCTCAGAGAACGGGACTTGTTTGAACAAGTGGAATCCAAGACTGTGAGAAAACCTGGAGACCTGCTTTGCTTCACTGCGTGCACAAGGCTTCTAAAAAGAGAATGGTACTTCCCTTTGCCCTTCCCAACACTTGGCAGGGCAAGCACAGTGAGGAGAGGGCACAGACTCTTCAAAGAGGTGCCTGATTCACAAGTGAGCAAGAGAGGCTGTGGATGTCACCCCTTTGCCTCAGGATAGCCCCTTGCTCTCTGACCAGGAAGTGTTGGGCTGCCTAAATTCAAGAATCCTTTCAGTCCACCCCGAAAAGGACACAGCTCAAACAATGGCTCTTCATCTGCCTCGTGTGCTATTCCCCCATCCAGCTGTTACCTGCATGCAGTGGTAGTGTGTGCTTTTCCCATTCAGGTGGCAGCCATGATAGTACACGCTACAGTCATCCAAGGGGCTGAAGCGCATGAAGCCGTGCTGGAGGGAATTATCACGTTTCTTGTGCATGTTGTAATGCCGAATCACATCCTGTTTACTAGTGAATCTCTGGAGAGATACAGAGACAGACAGTGAGACACACGTGATGGGAGTGGGTGAGTAATCCTGGGGGCAGGGTGGCTTTTTTTGTCGTTGTTAATAAACTTATGGTACCAGGAGTTTAAAGCTCCACAGTTATCACTCCAAGAGAGTCAGATTAAAGAGGAATTATGTGCACGTATCTTCTTGGTAAATGGAAAGTATACACACATGAAAAGTTGTAGAGTAAACATGACACTGGGGTGATGTCCAGAATATGCTTCATGCAGCTTTAAGACTGCAATTCTTCTAACATAATTTTAGCTGCTACTATCTCAAGAACTGCTATAGTTAGAAAGCAAACCAGTGAACTAAACAGCCTACAAGAGAGTAATCCAAGCTTCCAAATCACTCACTGTAGTGGTTAGCAAGACACTGGCTGCCATATTCATGTCAGACTAGGAATTTGGAAAAATACTCTGTTCTTTTATAGTTTCTTCCCATTTTAAGTCTTCTGCCTGCCCTACAAGGTAGGATGGCTTTATTAGGAAAACAGGCATACGGAACTTTCTTCCAGTCACAGAAAAAGATGGTAGTAGAGCTCAGAGGTAAATCTGTATGACCAGAATATCCTTTTCATTCTCCACCTGCTTGAAGTAATGAAGGGGTACCCCACTGTCAGAGCAGGCTAAGTGCCTTTAAAATGAAGCTTTTCATTTCTATTTCCCACAGACATCAATATTTAACAGTGAAGGTGGGAAAGTAAATCTGATTTTTTTAAAAAGAAATCAATATCCATTTATTTTGAGGAGTAATTGAAAAGGCCTGTATTCTAATGTTTAACAACTTTTCTAGTCTCCCTCATAGGAAACAAATGATTATCGCTTCCACTCTTTCCTCCTATAATATCAATCCTGATCAATCTCATTGGTATTGGCACAAGAATATATGGATATAGATTTCAACAGGAATCCCTTGGAGGCTGGAGGTATGATTTCCCAGGGCGTACATACAGGATTGCTATTGCCAATCATCGTTAATTTGTGCCCACTTATTACAGAGCGTTACTTATTCTAAAATATATCTCAGCCGTAAAATAATTTGCATTTTAAAAAGCAGCCTAAATCCTTATTCCCTGTGAGACCAGACAGCTCCTTTGCAAGCAGCTTCCAGACTCCTTAGGAAATAATCATAAGGCCAATCATAATAATAGGTTTTTCTGTCTTTCCATCCTTTGTGTTTCTCTCTTTCTGGTTCAGAGATATCCATGTTACAGTTGGGACAGACTCATCTCAGTTACCAAATGCTGGCCTAGGAGGACCACTACATCCATCCCAGAGACAAACTCTCCTTTGATCAATAGACACCCACAGTCAAGCTCAGCAGATCCAGATCAACTTCCTATACTGTGGTCAGACTCATTCCTTTGAGACCCAAAGGTCTCCTGGGGTAGGGCTGAAGTTGTGTCTGATGCACAGTAGAGGCAAACTCTGGGATTCCCACTGACACACATGCAGCCTGACCACAGAAATGGCAGTGTCAAACTCACAGACCTGGGAAGAGGGTAAACAAACACAGCACGTGACTCGGCTGGCTTGACGTCGCTACCCTGGCAATTCTCCCAGTAATTACAGCATCGCACATGCTCCTGCCCCCACGCTTTCCCCACAAATCCCAGACTGCTGCTGGTCTTATTGGGTGTTTTGTTGCAGATACTGCCGCTACAATGTCACTCGGGCAGCAGGAGGGAAAGATACAGACTAACAGATCAGCATTCCCTAGTTTCAGGCACAATTTGTAACACAGCAGAATTTATTCTCTTGGTTTCACTGATGTAAATCTGGAGTAGTTCCCACTGACTTGAACTAATCTAGGTTCTGCTCTTCGTTACAGGGGTCTGGGTTTGGTTAAATGGTGTTAGACTGGGTTAAACGGGAACAAAATAGGGATCTAGTAAGTTCAAAATACATCTTGCCCTCTTTCAGAATGAAAAAGTGAAGAGGCATGTGCATGCATGGGGGACGAAAGCACAGGAGGATACACATCTCCCCTAGGCTGTACCCCTTTACATTCAGGTAGCCGTGCTGATAACTTTTTACCATTCTTTTACCTGGTAGTTGCACTCTGGGTCAAGGCAGTGGTAATGTTCTCTATACTGGTATGCACAGTGTATATGTCCACAGTGCTGACTGCCAGAGAACCTGCAAACATGAGAGGAGGACAGAAGAAAGAATGGGAGAGAGAATAAAACAGTGTCGTGACAGTAGTGCCTGTAAGCAAGGCACAAATAAAGTAAATCCCATTTCTGCTTTCATCCCACGTTTATGGCATTAAACCCCACCTCCTTTATCCCCTCGAAGGATGTTGACCGACCCGCCTCCCTTTTCTTATTTGTCACTATTTAAAGGTGCTTCATAAGCCGGATCATTCAGGTCTTGTACATCCCAAATCTGTCTGTATTTCCCTTTGAAATTCATCTCCATTATCTAAGTTGCTTTCTTGGGGAAGAGTAAGAAAGGAGGGTTCCTTGAATTAAATATCATACAATTCTAAAATTCTCACGTGTGAGTTTATATACCACAGAAGGGAGTTTCAGAAATCTCCCATGCCAGAAGGCGACAAATAAATATCAGTCAAATATGGATCCTAAATTGTAGGTATACGCCCATCTAGTAGGACCTCAGAAAAGCTCAGGCATTCATTTGTTTGTACAGGTTATGTCTTGTGACTTTTTTTTATCACAGGATGGTGTCACACTACAGAGAAGATTGCAAACCAGTAGATTAGATGGTAAGCCACACAGATAGATGAAGATCATGGCAAGATTACATAGGAACTTTCAATAAGATGGACAGATCAATGGAAAGACAGGCGAGATGGATCAACAGGAACAGGACAAAGCGTTACCAAAGGCAGACCACCTCAACCCTGTGTGCGCATCTTCTCCCATGCACAACAGCCCTGCTAATCACTATTTTCCATTTGGATCCAGTATTTGCTCACAACAAAAAATAGCACAATGCAAAAGAACAAGGTTGCCAGCCTGCCTTTGAGTGCAATTAAAAGAAACCACAGCCAACAACATGCACCCAATCCATTTCTGCAGGCCACCACTGAGCACTCCACACAGCACCTTTGGAAATTTCTGACGTACAGGGTGGAAAAAAAAAAAACAACAGAAAGGCAGAAATGCCACATAATATCTACACACAAACAGGCAGTACATAGAATGTATTGACTGATAGATCAGTAATTGGCAAGAGGGGATGATCCAGTAACAGGCTAATCAGTGCAATGAATTCTCTGATGTATATTCTAGAGGACCCTGGAAGAGCTTGAAAAGGAAAAGCAGTGGAGAGAAGGGGACTCAGAGGGGAAACATTCAAAGATAAAGTACCATCTGCTCAAAGGTTCCTCAAAGGTTCCTCACGTCACTTAGTGCTAAACACAGCAGGAGTGCATATGATAAAGGGCATGGGAAAGAAACAAGGAAGGGCAGCGGGTAAAAAGGAAAAATGAGAGGAGTGAGGGGGTCTGGTGCAATCAAGGAATGGGGCAGGTGCAGGGAAGATTATGGATCATCATAAGGTGAGGTAACGCCAAGCTACAGGATAGAAAAAGTCGTGATGAAAAGCAGTACTAAATAAGGCATTTCTGAAGCACAGTAAGGAAGAGGAGGTCAACTGTGGAGACAGCAGGGCCTCTAGGAGAAAGAAAGGGGACTTAATTGACAGAAAAGATAGACATTGCTAAAAAATTAAATGACTTCTTTGCCTCAGCATTCACAAAGGGAGACAGGGACAGATGCCAGGAGCAGACATGCCTTTCCCTGGGGAAGGAGAAGAAATACTGCAGGAAATCAGGATCACGTCAGAACAGGTGATTGAGAAACTGGAACAAACCTCAGCAGCGGAGAAGAAACAAACCACAAGGCAAACAGCAAGGCTGGCTGCACAAACAAAGGTGTGGAACTGAAAGCAGAGGAAGCAATTCCTGCTCAACACCTGGGCAACTGTGAGACTAGTACAGGGCACAGGAAGCAGCCTGAGTCACCATGGCATTAACTAGGTATATGCAGCCCTGCAGCAGATCGCACCAACTGGTCCTGCTAGTCCAGGGCTTTATGTCAGCAGCACTACCAGCAGCTTTAAAGGAAAGAAACTGCTTTGTGGAAAGCCTCCTCCTTATTCCACTGATGAGATGGGGAAGAGTACCTGTGCAGGGCTGGAGAACTGTGGAGCGCAGGCCAGGCAGAGACAAGAGAAAGATAAAGACCTTGCTGACAAATACACACCTTTGAGGCAAAGCAGTCCAAAATATTATTGCAAGTGAGGATGCCAAATGATCAGAGATGCGAACTGCAGTAAAAGAAAGGCCAGGCACCAAAGAGATATGACTGTATGGGATGAGTTACTTGAAACATCCTAGGAGGAGTAACTCACAGGCTCAGCTTTAAAAGCAACAGCTAAACAAGCACTCTAGGATGTCAAACTCCTACCCTCCTTTCCACGTGCCATGGCAAGGTGTGTGTGTATGTGGTGTCTACGGTGCAGGAAGGGAGAGGCAAGTGTTCTACCAAACTGTGCACTTGGGGAAGGAGGGAAGCGGCAAGCACAGCACAAAAGGCAAATTCTGCTCTTTCAGTCTGTAAGGTTAGGCTCCTAAAGGGTTATATTTATCCTGTGTTTCTTCTGACACTTGAAACAGTTCAAAGCTATTAATTTTTAAAGCACAGCATCTGTTTAGCTTTTTCATAACAGGAAAGCTTACACACCACACACTTACTTACACGCATACACACGCGCACATTTACATGCGCATACTCTAAGGTACATCAACACCCCTCTTAATTTACATGAATGTACCCACAATTTCCATGCACAGGAACAGACACAAACACACACACCTGAAACAAGCAAACTCACAGACCGTCTAATCACACTGATATGCAAATCCATACTCCTAAATTGTCCATACAGGCACATAGATTCATTTTTACAAGAACAACCCCCTCCCTCTTCCCTTACTTCCCTTCCCTTTCCCTTACTTTAATCGATTTTCCCATACTTTAATCGGTTCACTTTTTTTTTGGGGGGGGGGTGGGGG
>JANZLQ010000001.1:5542820-5554053 GCA_026212715.1 Elanus axillaris
ATGCTTATAGAGTGTTTACAGACTCATTACCCTGTAACGATGATGTGAAAGAAGGAAGAAAAAAAAACCCACCCCAATTACAAGGGGGGAGGAAACCCACACAGAAATAAATATTTAAGCAAGTGCTGCCAGAAGCACCATCTGCTGAGGCACTAATAATAATAATAATAATTTTTTCTGTGGTCTTTTTTTTTTTGTTGTTTTTAATTATAAATATACGGGGGGGGGGGGGGAACAACCCAACCCAAACTAGCTAAGTAAGAGGTTTTGTTTTGTTGTGTGAGAGAATGGATTATCCCTGGGCAGCTTTTGGCAGTGGCTTTGGCAAACTCATTAAGCTAATTATGCAGTACAGACATAGAGTGTCGTGTCTCTCTCCCCCCACCCCTTGATTTTAAGGCTTTAAACTGTTTTTAAAATTGTGTGTAAATTGAAGGGAAGTGACTGTGCTGCCAACGGGCGGCTTGCGGAGCTTTTTAAGCAGGATGTGGTGTCCCTTAGCTATCTCACAAGCCTCCCTCAGTTACCTGCCTGACCCAGGGGAAGGGGCTTGCAGAGCGCTACAAAGAGTGGATGTGGGTGAAGTATTTATACAGTTCTGTGCTTGAGAGGGGAACTGGGGACAAAAAGGGTGGCATCTCCTCACTGCAACCTCTTTGATTCCTGGAATCTCAGCAATAAAAGGGTGCTGCGCCTTCTTCCCCATGCAAAGATGGGCTTAAATCCCCCGCTTTCATTCCCATACTGTCCCAGGAGGCAGTGAGTTGCCACATGCACTAGAGGCATTGCTGCTTGAGGAGCTGCATGTGGTGGTGCAGCTCTTCCCATGTGGTCTTCTCCCTCCTTCTCCTACATCAGGGATTTGGGCAAAAGGGAGGAAAGGAAATCGTGTCTCGTTCCACTCTCCGGCTAGGGAGAGCACTGTTCCCACCCTTTTCCCCTGCTGATGTGCTAAGATCTTCCCTTGCACCTTCCTAGCAGCTGACTGCCTCCCACAGGGAGGCTCTGTAGACTCTGGCAAGGTGGGAAAGCACAGTACACTTTTCCCTCCCTTCGTTAATAAGCACCCAAGTGCTGCTGGGAACAAACCCTTCAGTTTTATCTCTGGATAGAAGTGTTTGCTTGCTTCCCTGACTGGTGTCTTTCTGTATACAAGGGGCTTTCGTGGTGAGCTTTCGCACAGTACAGATGGAAGATTCAACAGGCCAGGGGCAAAGGCTGATGGACCCTTTACATCATGAGCTACAAAACAGGCAGGTGTTATGCCATAATCTCATCTGTCCCTCCGGCTCTCGTGGCATTACTCACTCCATCTCACCACAACAGCCTTGGGCTCCCTCTCAGCACCGCTCATTCCTGACCTAAGCTTGCCCACAGCTGTGATAAGGTGCCCGAGTCTACACCTTACTCAGTGAGGGTTTCTTATATAAATGAGCTGCAAAATTTTCTAGGATAAACATCCCACATTGATGCCAAGACCTGCCTAAACTCGAGCCACTTGTGAATTCCTCCAGCCTAGATTCTCAGAGGCGAGATGTTCTCTGTGTGCCTTCTGCAGGCACTGGACATGGTAGGGGAAAAAGGCTGGAGACAGCACAGCAATGGACAGAAAAAACAACAGTCAAGAGACCGCACTGCCATTTAAATCCTGGGCTTCTGCGGTGAAACATTTTTCCACTATTTGTCACAAAGTCTAACAGCTCTGGGGAGCCGAGCATGCTCTTGGCATGCTTGTACACCTCTCACAGCTACTGCTCTCCCAAGCAGGGGAACAGCAAGTAGAGATGCCAGAGGGAAATGGAAGTGCCAAAGACTGGTTTAACACTTGATCCAGACGCACAAGACCTCATCTCTCCCACCACCACTCCACCCTCTTACTTCCAGCCCTCTCCCCAAGAAAGTCAAGAGTTTTGCCTACCTGGCAATATATTTCTGGTAAATATTTACGTCTTCGCTGACAGCTGGTTTGTCAGTGGGTAATCCATTCCTAATGAGAAACACACAGGGCAGAGGTGGTTAGTAGGCAGGAACAGGGCACAGTCTAAGCTCCTTGCTTCTCTCACACACCACTGACACACCAGGAGAGGGCCCAGGGAAAAGCATCCAGCAAAGACACCCACAGACTGAACCTCCTTCCCCCTTACCTTTCAAATCTGGTAACTTCTTGTCCTAGGGAACCATACAGTCTACCTACCACTCCTCCTGCTTGTTCCCTCTTTGCAGGACTTAGTTCAGTGTGTTGGAGACACTGAGAAGACCAACCATGAAAACTTGTTTCCACAGAAAAAACTAAATACCTACATAGAAACAAGTGACGGCCACATGAAAACAAACACCTCCCTGAAGCACCTTGCTTGCAACACTGCCCTTATGTGCATGGAAAGGCCATCAAGACATGTCTGCCCTAGGCTCAACTGTGGGAGAAGAGTCTCAGTGCTTTAGCCATGCTGTGAGCTACCATACATTTCCTAAGGCCAGCAGGCACAGTGCACTGCTACCCAGTACCGGCAACATGGCTACAGCCCCCTAGATGGGGCTTTAATTGCCTGTTTTTTTTCTTCACACAGATACCCCAACTCCAACAGACAGATGGGGCAGCAAAGGTATTTATGTATTTTAATGAATGAGAAAACCAACCCAACTGCACCAAACCATCACATAAGCCCGGGTTACTTAGCATCATTAGGAAGCAGACAAAAATTGCATCCTCAGTGAGTTCAGCAAGAAGAAAATGAGATAGAGGGACAGACTCCAGCCTACCTAAAAGACAATGGCATACCAACACAATCCCAGACAGGCTGTATGCAGTCTTCCTTCGCAGTTTTGCCTGCACCCAACCTCCACTCCTACTCGTGACAGTTCTGTAGCCTGGTTTAAACAAGGATACTTTTGCACAGAGTTCTCTTGAAGAAGGTAGATTAGTCCAGGGCACGTTAATAGCATTAGATGTTAGAGAGTTTAAACCCATGGCTAGGGTCTATGTGCGTACATGTGAGAGTAAGAGGTAATCCCTGCCAGGTTATTTGGTCCCAGCAGGGACTGTGAATGGAAAGCCAGTTCCCAGATACCACAGTTAGCACTTCCTCCTCCAGCACAATGAATGGGCTGCTTTCTTTTATCATAAAAGCCTGTATCTAGTAAGCAGCCTGAAGGAGAAGAGACCAGAGCCCCTTCTGTACTCCAGTATGTGATCAGGACACTGGGAATTGCCAGGTTGAAGGCCCCAGTCACCTCCATTCCTGTTGCAGCCCCATCATGATGCCCCAGTTGAGGAAGTCCTGTGGCTAGAGGAGGGATCACCATGGTGCTGCAAACCCACATCTGCAAGTGGCAGGAAATGAGCAAGAGAAAGGAAATCAAACTGGGATCCCAGTGCAACACCAAAGCAGATAAGAAGAGGCTCACAGCCCCTCAAGCACAGCTCTAGGATGGCCACTGAACTCCAGGCAGCTCAGCATTCTGCAGACTCTTCAGGCACAGAGTCCCTGGCCAAGTCAACCATCACAACAAGGCACTGTGCCTACAGGAATATTTGCAAGAATGTTTTTTAGTAATAGGAGTCCCTGCCTGCCATCTGGAGCACATACAGAGTTCACCCTGAGCAGGGGCCAGATGCAAATGTTAATAATCCTCTGCCCTTTCCTATACACCTTAACCATAGAGCTCCCAAATCTGTCTGCAGGCAGTTGGGAAATAGCTGTTTCACATGGAGGACAGCTATCATAAGCTCTGCCTCCCGGGTGGGGAAACATGGAAACTGGGGGATGCAGACTTGCCTGAGACTGCAAAGAGCATTCGAGTTAGGATTCAGCCGAAGGCCTCCTAGGTCCGCGTACTAAACATAAACCAGCCTTCCTCCTTACAAGAGGGCAAAGTAGTAGTAGGGTGCATGTGATGGCATTTGCCACAAAATTGCAGGCCAGTGGTCCTAGACTTACTACCAATGACCCCATGGAATTCACAGCTCACAAAACCCCAGGTCCACAGTGAGAAACAAGTAAATCCAAAACATGACAAGAAAGCAGAGAAGTCCCCCCCTTCATCCCCGCTTGCAGCCTCACATACCTATGTAGCTTTTCTATAGCTACCACCTCTGGAAGCCACACTAAAAAGTAATCCAAGGTTTGGCAAGGCCTTCGGATATCTCCATTCAGTCAATGGCATCACTGCAGAGACTGCCAGCAACATATGTGTAGGAGGTTATTAGTGTAATTGGACTAATGAGTTTGCCCAGTCTGAGGGGTAATTGAATCACCTCTATTTGTGTAAGGAGCAAGCAAATTGAGAAGACACAGGCCTGGCCCCACAGAAATATGCATATGCCTAACTGCTATGAAAATTGATGGGAACTAGGCAGCAAAATGTCTTCTAAATTCTGGGACTAACAAAAAGTCCCATCTTGCTAACAGTAAAATCAGCAGAGTTTTGCCACTGAGTTAGATAGAAGCAAGAATCAGGTTCTCCTACAGACACAGCTGGATGCCTGGGAAACCGGAAGAAGGAGAAAGTAAAGTACTTACAACCTTGACCTCAAGAGTGCTAACAGCACCGTGTTCCCTCATCTCTCATGTTAACCTATGAACCCAGAAGCTAGTGTGCTCTGGATTCATGGCTGTGACTGCTGATGGCAGGCCACATCCTTAGTGCAAGTAGAAGAGATGTAGGGTGCAACAGAGGAGCAGACGCTCCAGCAGAGAACAAAAAGAAACATCACACAATCAGTGCAGTACTTATCATCACATGAACTGAAATTGCCCACTGATCCACACAGAGACTTTAGATATGATCCTCCACTAATAGAAAGGTAAGAAAAGTGGGAGGGCACTTACTTTACTGTAGAGACTGTGCCAGTTGTGATGGAGTCTGTCTTGGAGAAAGTTGATTTCAGGTACTCGGGAGTGTTGAATGGCAATGAGACGGACTGCTCTGGCCCAGCCACAGGAGTGCTGCTGGGGGTACTGGCAAGGGGAGCAGGGGCCAGGCTGGGTGTTGGAGCTTTTACTGGAGTAAGCTTCTGAATGTTCCTCACATCATACTTGGAAGGCCGGCCTACTTTGCCTGTCTTGAAGGCGATGGCTCCTCCCATATCTGGGCTTCCTTCTCCAGGCTTGAAAAGGTGCAAGTACTTGACGTTTTCTAGGTCATACTTGGAGGCCTTCTTGTAAGTGTTGCCATTTTGTGGCCTGATGCTCTCACCCGTCTTCAGCTTCTGAATGAAGAAGTCATATTTGGAGGCCCGTGACATCAGGCCCTGCATCTGGGAACTGCTGGGAGAGGGCAGTGGCAGGATGGTGGCTTTGGTCTCCGTCAGCATGGAGGCATCTGGACCTGGCACCCGAATGGGCTGTGCCAGCACTGAGGAAGTTTCTTTGCCCAGCTTGGAGCCCAGCTCCTCAGATTTGGCCAAGTGCATGGGCCAAGAGAGCTGCTCTCCAGCTTTCAGTTTGCGGATGTACTCCTCGTACTTGGAGAAGCGGGCTCGTTTGCTCATGGCGTCTTCACCAGGGAGAGAGGCAGCCGTTGCAGTGGCCTCTGAGGTAGCAGCATTCAGCTTGTCAAAGCTGATCTTGCGGGCCAGCTCATCCCGCATGTTCTGATCATCATAGCCGAACATGCCCAGGAACTCATTCATGGTGGTGGCGGCATAATCTCGCAGCGATGAAGCTTCCCCTACAGAGAACCAAAGTGAGAGAGTCACGCAAGGCGTTGATTTTTCTTCTCCTCCTATACCAGCACTAGTAGCAGGGAGGGGGAGTAAGGGGAGAGAGGAACATGATCTACTGACGTTTGGCTCACTTGTTAGGTTTTACGACTCTTAAATTAATTTGTTTTAAAAAAAAAAGTAATTAATACTGGGGTAAAATAAAAAGAGTTCATCAATGCCAGGAAAATCAATTTCCTAAATGTTCTAGCCGATGGCTTTTCAGTACATTAAACAAAGTTTCATAAATGTCTCTGCACTCTTGCCTTGGCCTAATATGAAGAAAAAGTAATTTTACTGGAAGTGAGACCAGTGCCAATATGCCGAGGTTTGTACAGTTCTGTCCTTGCATGTGTTTGTATATGGAAGGAGGTGTACAGAGGATAGACGGCAGTGTGTCTGCATGTGTAAGGGAGGGTAGAAACATGTGAGATATGCTATGTGTGTTGGTGAACAGCAGGGCTGAGAGCAGGCAGGACAGCATGGTGTGAAGCAGATAAGGGAGACAGGGCAAGACAATGTATGGAGTGGAGCAGGAGGAGGGCAGAATGGAAAAGAGCAGAGTAGAGAAAGAATGCTGCAGAGGTGAATTCAGGTGGGGGAAGAGCAGCAAAGGCTATATGCATGAGAAGCTTGGCAGTAAGGAGTGGCGGGGGGGGGCGCAGAGAAGAGAAGGCAAGACAAAGACAGGATAGCTTCCCATAGCTGCTGCAGTCCTTCCCTTCCCTGCCAATTTTGTAAGAGTTCTTTTCACCCGACTTGCTCCCTTCCTTCTCAATCCCAACGACTGGAGAGCTACTAGTCTCCACACAAAAAGGGGACACAGTTCAGCAACGGCTGTGGAAACCTACAGGCAGTCTCCTGAGAAGCCAGGAACACTTCCCGTAAGACGAGGAAAGTGAGAAGTCCACACAGATGCAAAATAGATAATAAACAGCCTCCTCTCTGTCAGGATTTGCACTGAGAACAGAAAGAGCTGTTGTCCTGATGCAGGCCTCACAATGGGGGAGAAAGCCTGTTCTCTGGAGGGTGGGTTGGGGAAGAAGCAGAAAGGGGTTAGCCTACCTGAGCGTGATTACAGGGAGGAAGAATGAGCAAAAGCTGTCCCTCCTTGGGTCTCCCCTTCCTCCCTCCCCTACTCCCTCAGGCAGTTTTCACAGGCCACCAGGAGAGGAAGAACACACATCTGGAGGTCACCCAACATCAGTGTAAAGGAGGAAATAAAGATTGCTCTGACGTGCCAGCTTGGACTCATTTAGGCTTCAGTCTGACACAGCGCTCCTCCTCTCCCTCTTGCTTTCTCCTGCAGAGTAAAGATTTACTGTGTGCAGGAGTCCTTCAAACCTCCCTCATCATCTTTTCCAATCACTCACTCTAGCTCTCATGGGCAAGCACACTCGTTCACAGGGACCCAGCACAGGCAAGTGCACTGGCAGCAAAATGGAGGTTCTGGGCACTGTCCCCTGCTTCAACCAAATGAACACTGCCTTGAAACATAGTGGAAAAGAAAGGCACCAAAGACATAGCCACAGAACAGGTCAGCAGATCCAAAGCATGGAAATAGACCCCTAGGATTTGGGGAATGACAGCAAATGATGCCATAAGCACAGGCACGCACATACGAGAGCACTTCCATGCACACAAGACCCAGTCAATGAGCGAAGTTGAAGTTTGATAGCCATCAGCTTCCACAGGACTATACAGAGGAAGAGACTGCCTGCAATGGGCACTAAAATGTGCAAGACCATGAAGGTCATATTCCTGTTTCAATATTGCCTGGCATAGCTGTGTTCATGTAGCAGAAGTATGGCTGCACTGGTTGCCTTTTACATGGTACATGAGAAAGGCAATGCAAAGAACATGCCTGAAGCCTGCAAGCAGGAGGACAAAGACACACCTGCTAAATACTGGGATCTAGTTTAGCCCAAAATGACTTTCCAGCTCTGGGTACTTAGGCCCAGCATCCTGCATGGGATTTTGGGATGCCTGACTTCAGAATAAACACCCTGTTAGTTACAGAATAGGTGGCAATGCCCCTGCAGTGTCTCGCTCAGGTTTTTGTAGCACAACCTCAGGGGTCAGTATTAATTTTAAAGGATGTTAAATGCAGAATCATGCCTCACAGGGTCCAATAACAAGACCTGTCAGAAGGAAACCACAAGGAAAGGCTGTATTACTCCATCCTCAGAGGCAGGATCGTTTCATCTGTGCCTCCTCACTTGACCCTCTCCTGTGGCCCCTCCAACACCCTACCAAAGCCATCAACTTTATCTTTCACACACAGACATATTAAATAATTTCATCTTGCTTTAAAGCAGTTCTCCTTTCTACCTCTTTTTCTCTCTTCTCCACCTCCATTTCAGTGTAACCCTATGACCCAACAAAAGTGATTAAACCCATGAAATCCCTACGGTGTCTAACACTTCCCTCTTTCTGTTAAATCTGCTTTCCCTGTTCTGCTTTTCCTCTCTTTTTGGACCTGTAAAACAATCCCCTGTCCTCCTTCACAATGTCTTGACTTCCAAGTACTGCACAGAAAAACTCTAGCCAACCTGTGCCAAACTGCAAGGGGAGAAAGAATACCATAGAGAGGATCTGATAGGAAATTAAACTATTAAGTGTGATTTTTACTAGCTTTAACAGCTGCCCTGAAAGCCAGCCAACCCCTTTCCTTCTTTATCCTAACCTGCAGCACACAAAAAAAGAGGGGAGACCCTCTTTTTCAATCCCACATCTCGAATCAGTTTTACAAATCCCAGCTCAGTTCAGGCCCCACAGACATTACAAATCCAGAGAGAAGATTCAATGAAACCTAGTATTTTCTTTTAACACTGCAGAAAATGAAATGCTGTAGGAGACCAGCTCCTTTTTAAACTTCTCTCATCTGCACACCTGGTCTTGGAAAGCATCGTTGGTACCCACGTGGCAAGACCCCAATTGGTGCAAACAGTTAGATGCAAAACCCAAGACCATAGGAAAAGGGGAGTTTTCAGACTTTTTTGAGCTTTGCAAAGTCTGAGCTTGAGTTCAGGTTTCAGTACCCTAGATTTAATCCCCTGATCCCTCAAACCACCTTGCATTATGCTTTTCCTTTGCTCAAATTTGATCCCAGATGATCACAATACCCTCCCTGATCAACAGCTTTGCCAGTGCTGCTCAGTCTTTCCTCAGCCACATTTGAGATGAAACCTTGGCCAGTTCCCACTACTCACTGCCTAGCAAGCACACCTTCACTCAGCCCAGCATGAGCTGACCAACACATCCCCTCAAAGCCAAGCCAACCTTCACTTATTTGCACAGGCAGCTAACCAGAAGGCTACAGGCTTTTCTGGTGGGGGCACCTTATGCAAGGGAGCTGTCTCACCGTGAAGATGGTATGAGACCCAGCCAACTCATTTCTCATACAAACAACAGTGAGGAGGTAATTATTATTACCTAATCAACAGAAAACCCTCCCCATACCCACACGCAGACAAAAGTGAAACAGGACAGCAGTTGGGAAACAAATCCCCCTGACAAGTGCACAGCCCTGGAAGGCACAGGAAGCGTTGTCCCTGGGTCTTCTTCCCCTCCCCTGCACCGCATTTGTCTCTCCTTTTCTATGTGATAATAAAAGGGCTCCCTCTCCCCTTGCCGCTGCTCTCCATTTGTGGGCATTGCCAAAGAGCAGAGATCTGTGTGTCTCAGAGCAGCTATCGTATCACAAAGGATCCGAAGCTAGCAAAAAAGGGGCTAAAAATAGCCTGCAGCAGCACACTATATATGGAAGGAAAAGCAAAACAGCCCAAATGGAGTGCAAGGTCTGGATACTGGGGGATGGGACATCCCAGCCAGGGCTTTGTCCTTTATTCTGCTTGGGAAGGAAAACACGTAGACTTGGGGGCTATAGGATAATGAGCGAGAAACTAGCGCTCATCAGGCATGTCCTCTCAAGTGGAGTCTCCCCAGGAAATTATGAGGAGAAAACCCCCTTGCTGAAAGCAGGTCCAATATTCCCTTTCTAAGGAACTTAGCCAACGGGCTAAGAAAAGAAAGGAGAACTTTGAAAGCTTGTACAAGGGAAAGCTCCTGGTGACTACTGTAGCCCACCATGTGAGTAACAGAGCAAAGAACCTTGGACCGTATAGGAAAATCTCCCTGGGTATGTGTGCGTCAGTGAGAGGCTGTGGAACAGGATCTCTGTCAGAGACTTTACTGGGAAATCTAAATGCTATATATAAATGTGTGTAGAGAACTATGGGTCAGCCAGTGTGCAGGAGAGGGTGCGTGAATGAATGAAGAAACAAATCTGCATGCCCAGATCAGCTTCTGACACACATCTCCTGACAGATGCCAGCTTTGCAACTCCTGAACACGTTTCCTAGCTATACCAGAGAGGGAGGCACATAAGGCAAGACTGAACACCGACTCATTAGTCCCTTGCTTCCAAGGGGTGGCTCAGAAAAAGAAACAGGGATGCCATACATGCATGTTTTCTGTGTTGTTTCAAAGCATGAGGATTGAATAGCATGGAGAAAGTCTCGGAAACTCCTGCCTGACGCACAACCATGTGACCCTGGTAGGAGACAAAGGTGGCAGGGATTTGGCATTAGACTACAGGAGGTGCTAGTAGAGGACACCAGCAGTAGCTGAAGTCCCATCAAGCAGGCTGTATGTGTACACACCAGGAGTCCAGGAAGCAGGAACTCTTCTCGGCCCCATATAATTAGGATCACTCTCCCTACTGATCAAGAAAGCCAGTTAGACATAGGATCCATTTTTCTGTGTGGCTCCTGCTTTTTACCCAAGTTTCCAGCTGATCAAAGAAGTACGGTGTCAATTTTAAATGCTGCTGAGCACTGCCAGCTCTGTATCGTCTATGTCCTCAGAGGGAGCAACAGGCGCTCAGAACCTTCAAAACCAGGTTTCTGCCATGACTCCCCCAAAGCCACATTGACCAAGAGGGCAGAGCTGTATTCCTCTCCTTTGATCCAACTGCCTCCTGCTACCCCTAACTCCCAGAAAAACTCCTTTTCTGTACAGGCCATTCCAGATCTCACTGGAATAAACTTAACTTGCACCCAGCAACACCAGGTCTGAGAGGACACGGTGACGAACAGCTTAAAATCCATTTTCTGGAACACTGACAGAAGAAGAAGAGGAAAAGAACTTTGTCCTTTCCAAAGCAAGGGATGTTTCGGTTTGTGCTTTCCAGGGAAATGTTGCGAATGACATTTACAACAGGGTTGTTGAAACAGACTCTCAAGACCTGGTAGCATGTCTGTTTGCAAGTCAAATCCCATGTGGCTGTATATGTAAACCTGACCCCGCATGTGCCATTACCTGCCTTAAACATAAGCAAGTCTTCAGCCCCCCATAAATGCTTATACATTTTTGCATGATCCTTTGACAATATAGCCCTACAAATGCATTTTACTGAGAACTCCTACCCCAGTGAGAAACCTCAGTTCCTTTTAATATTCCCCAGTTTGGTAACATATTTTTTACATTTAAGTTCCCCTCCTTTTAGCTTTCGTAGCAAAGAAATCTTCC
>JANZLQ010000001.1:5563092-5601558 GCA_026212715.1 Elanus axillaris
GGCTGAGCTGACGGGGAGGAGGGGTGTTTAGGGAGGGGAGGGGGGGCTGACATTAATTCCCAGGCTCTCCAAATTCATTTGAGAACTGTTTCTCATTTCAAACAAATATTAAATCTTTTGGTGTCAAGCCTCCAAAATAAAATATCAAATAGAAAGTCACGACCCTCTTGGTGGCTGATGCCTTGTCTGCCACGACGCTGCGCGCCTGTGGCCCTGTCCCCTCGGACAACCAGCCGCTGGGGAAAAGACGGCAGCCTGCACCGGCAAGGGGCCTGCGCGAGAGCAGAAGCCCACCCAGCCACACCTGTAACGCAGCCCACCGCACACCAACCGGCATCTGAGACAAGAATTCCCATTACTACCACCTACAAGACCTTGCCTTCGTCTTCCAGCAGATTTTCTAAATCCCATTGGGAAGAAAGGGCTGAACGTTGTCCGATCAGTGAAGGTGGAGCCAGGACTCCCGACTCCGCCTTGGGAACATGGCCTTGCGGCAGAAACAGAGCAAGGGGTCAGGGCTCCTGACTTTCACTCCTTGCTCTGGAAGGTAATGTGGTTTTAGTGATTTAAGCTGGGGGTTAAAAGCCAGGAGTGCTGGCTTCCAGCCTGGTTTCCAATCACAGTGCAGCCATCGGTCTCCCCAGCTTTCTGTGCCTTAGTTTCCCCATGCAGAGGAGAAGGAATGAGGATGATTCCGCACCCAGCGGGCTGAACCCAGCCAGGTTTAGTTGGTGCTTGGAGATGTCCGTATCAGCAGTCTGTCATTATGCTGGATTGTTACTAACTGAGTCTTTTCCACCTCTGAGCATCCTTCTGACCCCTTAGATGGCCGAGGGAGATGATCCTGTGTCCTCCCCTGGACCACCCCATTGGTAACGCAAGGCTCCAGCATGGGGTGAATTTCCCCTAGATGAGTAATGGCTTTTCTAATGCACGGGCAGGCTGTCAGCTTCCCTACTCCCAGTGTTTTATGGGTTTAACTGAACGGCTCTGAACTCCCTAGTAAGAAATAAAGTTATCCCTCAGCGTCCCTTCTAAACATTTCACTCAGTGCAAACGGTGTTTAAGAAAAATGAGGACATATTTCTTCTTAAGGATGCAGTATCCCCCTTCAGAGGCCTAATTTATGCCATATATCACTGGCCAGGGAGAGGAAGGCAGCACAGACCTCACACTAGGAGTGAGCTGGCCCTAGCACAGCCCAGGCACAGACACTCCTGCTGCAATGGTGCAATGGGCTGCAACTCAAAGTCCTCCAGAGTCCGCAGAGTCCCCGCTGGAGAGCAAAGCCCGGCTGGCAGGCAGTGGAGCAGGACGGACACCTGCTAACACTCAGCACTGCGCTGCCTCCCCGGCTGCCGCATCGACCCTCTCCCACTGCAGAGACCTCCTCACCTGCACCACGCCAGCCTGCGTGGACCCCGTCCTCCTCATCCCGCCCCAGCCCAGCCCCGCTTCGGGGCCCTTCTCCTCAGCACAGCTGAACTGCGACAGCCTCCAGGCTGGCCCCGGTCCCTTGCACTGCGCCGGTCTCTGCGACGCTGCCTTCCCACCTGCCACTGACCTGCTCTGCTGCCGCTCGACCAGCTCTTCACAGGCATTTGGCACAGCTGGTGGGGAAAGTGGTTCAACTGCGAGCAAGGACAGGACTAATCCTTCTTCACAGCTCTTTAGTAACGCACGCCTGAACCTTTTCCTGAGCAGATCTCAAAAATGATCCTAAATGTGCTTTGATCTCGTCTACCCCCAGCCTCCTTACTCTCAGAGCCACTACGGCTTTGCTGCTCACACCCCAGCACCGAGCACTGAGCTCCTTGCCTCTGTCCTTCCCGTGGCCCCGCTCCTCACTCAGGTACCCTGAACCTCCAAAGGACAAGAAATAAGCCCCTCTTTCTGCATACAAGTAACACAGGGAACCTCCAGAACTAACAAAAGGAGCAGAGTGGAAAGAAGAGGGGAAAAAAGTGAGTAACGGGAGTCAGGAACTCTGGTTCTGCTCCCTGCTCTGCCACTGACCTGCTCCTTCTCTTCCAGCAATTAACAGCATGCAGGCTCCCCTTCTGCCCTTGACCTGCTGGGTCTCTTCAGATGGTCAGCCATCTGGGCAAAGATTTCTTGCCTAGCTTAGCGGGCCCAGTATCTTGTTTGCAGTTTTAGGTGTTACTGCAATTCAAGTAACAGCAGAGGAAAAGCACTGATTCAGGACAGTTTGAAAGTCCTCAAAGAGCTCAAAAGTCCCTTGTGTCCTGTAGCCAACTTTCTAGATCATCTGTCAATGCAGGATCTTTGATGAGACATTTCAACAGTTTCCTCCTCTTGGTCCCATGAAAACCTGCTCTTGGAGCTCCAGCCTAACGCAGCGAGCAGGGTCTCACGGCTCCGCAGGCTAGAAGACGCTGCTCCCTTGGAGCCTCCTGCCTTCAGAGTCTTTCTTTCAGATAACATAAAGCCAAGAGGATTGGCTTTTCTGATCCAGTTTCTCCTCCTGGCCTTATTTATTTATTTATTTATTATTAATTTTTTAGTCCAGTTAAAAGGTTTACTATTCAGGCGAGCCTAAGTGGCCTCACTCAGCCTAAGTAAGTCCATAAATCAAGCAGAACTGCTAACATCTACATCACAATCCCGCCATCAATCTCCCCACAGGTTGTGAAGAAAACCGAGGGGAAAGAAGCAAGGGGAGAGTGTAGAGTAATAGCTCATCACCATCAGGTCCCTGCAGGCTAGCTGTGGCCCTCGGAAAACTCCCTATGAAGCCAGGCATGTTGTCAGGGCAACTAAATGCAAACACGGTGCCTAACTTCACCTCTCCATAGACACGCATGCACACTCCCGGTGCTGCGCCAGGAGGACACGGTGGATGCAGAGAGAGGAAGAGAAGGGGTGGTGGAGAGCAAAGAGGGCTGGGAAAGCCTCCGGAGGAGGGCCAGCCAGCCCATGCGGAAGCCAGCTCCCAAGGAATGAAGAACAAGCCAAGACGTGAGCCTCTTTGAAATGTTGCACAGACCCCTTTGTAAAGACTGAGACAGGGCCAGGGCTGCGGTGAAACACTGAGGTGGTAAAGAGGGAACCAGACTTAGCTGCAAGTACCTGACACTGGGGGAATAAAAAGGACCTGGGAGAGACAACAGGTCTCTTAAAGGACACAGATTCGGAAAAGAATTGCGCAAAGTTTCATCAGTCCCTCTTGGTGACTGTCTTTAACGAGTTACTTTACAGAGAATCCAAACCCACCATGACCGACGTCAGTGGAGAGCAGCTCCCTGGCTTCAGGCCAGGCTGAGGGTCATCCCTAATCGAGGGCAGGGGTCAAGTGAGCCACCTCCTAAAAAAGGGTCCCTCCAAACTCTGTTGGTAGTTGGTAGGCAGTTTAAGAGCAATTTGCAATGCCTTTCAACACTGTTAAGCTCAGACCCAACAAAGAATGCAGACTCCTAATTAATTGCAGTGGGAAGTCAGGAGCTAAATGGGAGTTGGGAGCCTGAATGCTTGTTGCATCACTAAGAAACACAGGGCCAGAAAAAGTTCATTATTGTGGTCTTTCAAGGTCCTGCAGAGTAAATCAGTGTGTTAGCCTGCTCGAGGTAAGTGAGACCTTCACAAGAGCTGCATGACAGAGAGCAAACTAGAACATCTTAGCCTTCCAGCTTGTGCGACAAACTCCCCACAGCCCCCAACTGCTGCCTGACCTGTATGGGATCAGGGAACATGCTCTGGGCTTGGCATGCAAAGGGGGCACTCGGATCCCTTAGAGGTTTCTATAATCCCCAGGCGGGGCTGGGAGTCTTTTGTGAACCCACAGAGCAGGCACCCATCACACGCAGCACTGCGAGTTCAGGGGCTCTTTAATCCCCCGAGGCGTCTGGCACCTGCAAATACTGTGCAACATGGTTAGGAGAAATGCTCGCCGGTCCCGTTCATGTGGAAAAGGCTCACGGTCTGGCCAGAGCAGAGCTGAGCTCTGGCGTGAAAGCAGTGGGTCATCCCTGAGCTTGTTAACTCAGCAGTCCTGTCAGAGCAGCATGGGAGAGAAACCCCACCGGCTGGGCTGTGGGGGCACTCACCCCACACTTCCCACTGCTCGCACCAACACTAATTCTCTGTCTTGCCTTTTGCCGCTCTTTCTTCTGGTCATTAGGGCTCATCTTCTTATCCCTCCCGTCCTTGTGAGCCCATCCATGCGCTAGTGCTATCACTAATTGCAAACACCCATCAGTGGGAACACACACGTGTATAAAAACGTGGCCGTGCAGGTGCACTCTCACATGCAGAGGCACACATGACCCAGCACACAAGCACACGCAATCGCATACCCATGCATGTGCTCATGAAACGGTACGCACACAGAACACATGCTACTGCATGCAAACGTCTAGGTACCTGTGACTGTACAAGTATTACATCCGCACACCGCAATACACAGATACCCAGCGTACGCACCTCCCCAGAGGCGCACGCCCGCACGCACTGAGCTCTGCTCAGCCCCGCACTCACAGAGAGCACCCACAGACACGCAGCCCACCCGCAGCCACGCATGCAGGCGCACACAGGCAGCCACCCGTGCGAGTGCAGAGCACCCCGTGTGCACTCACACACACACACACACACACACACAGACTCACACGCACGCACGCTTTCAGCACAAGCCCGCGTGCCAGGAGCGGTTTATTCTGCAGCTTGGAGTGAGAAGACAGTGGGCTCCCAGCCGGACCCTGCGGACAGACTCGGCAGCAGGGACAGACACAATCCCCATCCCACCAAAGAGCCCCTCTTTACCCCCAGCCCATCTGCACCTCACACCTTAAGGCAAAAAGAGCATCGGTGAGTGTCTCATTGGAGCTGGCGTCCCAGCGGAGTGTGTGTGCCGGGCAGGGGATCTCTCCCTCTCCCTCTCTCTCTCTCTTCCACTCGCATCTTTTCATGAACTCTATTTCTCTTTCCTTTCTGAAAACAACTGAGCTGTAAATACTGTTTAACCTTCTTCCCCCCTTCCCCCCTCCCCTCCGCACTATAAAAACACAAATATGCCATAACTCAGCTGGCTCAGCCGCCGCGCCTCCAACATGCCCTGCTCCAGGCCTCTCAGGAAGGTCATAACAAACGACTTTCCGATTCAGTGCTCCTGAAATAATTTTGTGTATTAAAACCTGAATCTGCACTTTCTGGACCGAAAGCCTCTCTTAATTATGGCAAGCGTCCTTGGGATGGACAGTGATCCTTCACTACAGCACCGCTAACCAACCGGAGAGGCAGCCGGCTCCGGCTCCCCACCACCACCTCCTCCCGCTGCCCCCTCCCACCACCACCCAACCCACGGCCCCCCGTGCTCCCTCGCCCCCCCGCCTTCCCTTTGCCCAATCTGTTTTCAAAGTGTGTCTGTCCTTTATTAAATTGTTTTCTTTTCCACATTATCAGTTGCCATGGAGACCTCATCTCTCGGATTATTTGAATTTCATTATATCTATTGATTTGGGAGCATTTCATCTTTTTTATTGTTTTTCTGTCAATTTTCAAAACGAATAACCATCTAATTTGCGTCAGTGCTGATTATGTTTGTCCCTCAATAGAGGTCGGCAGCTGCGTCGGGGAAACAAATCAATGGGAAACCATCATAAACCTCCCCAGTACAATCTCCAGGATATGTGGGTGACATTCCACGCCTGCGAGAAACACTCATCATATCCAAACTTCTTTCTTTCTTTTCTTTTTTCTTCTCCCCTCTTTTTTTTTTTTTTTATTTCCCCCTCACAGCTAGCTCCACTGGCCAGTGGCGGGTCACATTTAAAATCGTATTTATTTTACACACACACATGTACAATTTTGGATGCACCACATTTTCAGACAGGGAGGGGACATGGGTGAGAAGAGGGGGAAGGAATTTTTATTTTTTGCAAGAAAGAAGGGAAGAAAAGGATGATGAGGGAAAGAAAAAGGAAAAGTGGATCGGGATTGCAAATTGCTTACTATGTTTTTTTTTTAAATAATTTATGCAATTTTAAGCATTTATGTATAAATTTTTTAATAAGCCACCCTGGAGCAAAATAGCCATTAACATCCCGACGTCCTTCTGTCCAATGGGCTCGTGTGCAGGATCAATTTCCGAGAGTACTTTCCTTTTTTTTATGACATGATAAAATGCTTTTAAAGCAACTTACACAAATATGGAAATTTTTTTCCCCTCCTCTTTTTTTTTTTTTTTTTTTTTTTTTATAACAGCCTCCACTTATTCACCGGGGAGAGCGAGCAAGCGAGCGAGAGTCTGTGCGTGTGTGCTGGGGAGGGCAGTTGGCAGAAGGATAGACCCAGCCCTAACTGGAACGGACCTGCCTGTCCTTCTAACAAGGGCATAAACTTTCATTAGCGATGCACACAGTCAAAGGCAATTTAGGGAAACGCGCTGTACAGAAAAGGAAAACCTCAGCGTTTTTTATACAGCGGCTCCTTGGCTCCGTCCAGGGGGCTCTATCCTTGAGCTCAGCTTGCGCTCTCCGACCAAAGTGACCCCACCGGCCATGGGGGAGGCAGGAGCAGGGGCCGGGGGGAAGAGGCTGGGGCTGCTCTCGGGGACGCTGGTGCCCAGCAGTGCCAGCCTCGGCCCCTCGCCTCGGCCCTGCCAGCAGCCTGCGCGCCCCGCAGCTGGTCTAGAGAAGCCAGTCAATATTAGTGTCTTGCTGGAACCCACCGGTCCTACAAGAGGCCCAGAGGTATCTGTTGCTCTGCCCGCTGCAGAGCTTCGCCCCTCCGACAGGCTAGTCCTCCCCAAAGTCTCTATTTTGGGTTTCCGCACACTGACAAGTAGCTTGCAGCCGCTCGATGCCCCTTTGGGGCATTAGTTACAAGCTGGCTCTGCCCAGACCAGACAGATGTGTCGCTGCTGCTCCTGTTTCCACAGGGTATATAGGCTAGTTATTTTTGCAGCTGGGACATGTTCAGCCTCACACAGGAACCTGGAAAATGCCATTCCTAAAGGGATGGCTCCTGCCACTGGCCCCGTGAGCAGGCAGAGCTCTGCGGAGGAGGGACGCGAGCGCACGGCTGGAGTGAGAGCAGGCCAATACCAGGGGCTTCAGCAGGGTCTGAAAGTCAGGACCACACGCTGGAAATGAAACAAAACTGTTTCTCCAGCTAAGAGTTCCCTTGGCCCTCTGTCTCTGGGGTTGAAGCTCATGCACCCTGAGCCAGAGATACATTACACATGCCCAAGCGTGGGAAGTCCCTGTGCATGTTCCTATTATTTGCTTCAACATGAAGCCCTGACACTGGTTTTTCTACAAGAGTAGATTTCTTTACCTTTTTGTATGACACACTTCCAGAGATAACACAGACCTATGAATTTAATCCTACTGACAGCGGGCTTGCATGTTACTGCTACCTTACACAGACCCCTGCACGCTCCCAACCATGCGCAGCCCGGGTGCGGGCTCACCCCAGCCGCACAGTGCTGGCCGGCACAGGGCTGTGCACACACCTGCCCCATCTGCAATGTTTGTGAGTATTTGAACTAAAGCAGAGGTTAAAAAAAATAAAAAAAAAAAAAATTAAAAAAAAAAAAAATTCAAGGGACAGCCAACGCTCAGCTGGAAAAACACAAAGTGCCGAGAACAGCAAACCCAATCAATAACAATCACAACCCCAGCAGCGGGCGAGGAAAGCGTGAACCGTTTTGGTCTGCTCCCTGCATGCTCACCCACTTGGGAAAACACAGTCCCCAGGAGGGCCATGATTTCATCCCCTCCCACTCCACCCTACATTCACCCTCACCAAAAAGCTTTACAGAGTACAAGTCCCCAGGGCTCCTGTTTTGGTCAGGAACTCAGCAGAGGGGAGACAGGGTCGCTGCACAGAGGAACAGGACTTCCAGCAATGAGCTGGCACCTTAGGAAGGTTCTTGATGCTATGAAAGGCTCTGCTTCCAGCAAAGTGCTCCTTACACCCCGCATCCTCCTCCCCTCCCCTCCCAAGTTTTGCCCTTTGCGTTCCACTTCCCCTCCCAGTTGCCAGCCTCAGCCTTAGTGTGCTCTTCCTCTTCCCTCTTTTTTCCTCAAGTTCCCAACACCATCCCAGCTTCCTCCTTCCCAACATCTGCCAAACCTCTTGTGCTCCAGTCCGTACCCCCATACCCTCTCCACACCTCCCTTCTTCTCTCACAGCTGGCAGAGAAAGCTCTGCTGCCCAGGGACCAGCACCGCCAGGGATCAGCAACCAACTTGAGGAGGGGGAAAACCTGTCAGGGAAAAGGTGGGAGCAATCCCTTTTCCTGGTCTTGCATCAGTCCTCACCCAGCTGTACAGATCTGGGGGATTTCACTGTAGCAGCAGAGAGGTCAGCAGGAGCTGAAGGTTTTCAGATCATATATATCACTCTATATGGTCTTGTCTATAGTGAGCGCTAAATATAACCAAGCCAAACCTGGAGGTGACTTCAATGCTGTGAGGCAGGGACATCAGCCACTGCACAGGCCCCCTCCAACTACCTCAAAGCAATACAGATGTCAACAGTCACTATCCAAAATCGAGGGTGGCTGTGAACCCTCTGTCCTCCCACTGCCAAGACGATGAGCCAGGTCTGCTCTCGCTCCCTTTCCCTCTCTCAGGTGTCCATAATGGTTCCTCCTTTTGAGTGGTGACCTGTCAAAATAGGCAGCATTTGCTAGCTTCAAGGTCCATTTTTCCATGAGATGTTGGACCCTCTTACCTATGGCATGCCAGCATCTCTTTCAGCACAGCTACTTAAAAAACTTAAACAGTGGAAGACGCTCTGAATAGATGGGGAAAGTCTCTTGTGTGGGTCAGAATAATTAGACTGAGCCCAAATTGGCTTTACGCATCTGCTGCTGCCTCTGAGCAAAATCAAGCCATGTTGCTTCCATCAGCATCTCTCCACTGTTAGCCTCACCCCGCAGAACAGAGGGGACCACATACTGCCTTGTATAGGGCATCTCTGGGAACAAGACTTGCTTCAACAGAAGCCATAAAGCCTCCTTATCCAGCTATCATTAAAGCCAAGAGAAGAGAGGCCAGACAGAGAGATTGAGATGAGCCATTTCCCCAACAAACTTGCTTCCCTTTTTCATTCGCTTCTTTCTTTTTTTTCCCCCTTTAACTGTCATTAAAATAACAAGTTTCTGTTACAGTCTAAACATTCCCACATTGTATAAAGGGTTATGTTACACTAGAGTCACTGCCGGGCCCAGTGTTTGCACAGAAACCTCACTGCAGGTCCCCCCTCCTGACGAAGTGACTTATTAAAGTTTAAACAGTAATTAACAGAACAATAAAAATAAAGGGATGTTTGGGGAGTCGTAGTGCACACAGGGTTTTTGGCAGTGCCAGCACTTTTCAGTGCCCTGCGCTGGCAGAAAAAACGGCTGCAAAACCAGTGGGAGAGATCGTGTGCTCGAAGCCAGGAAGGGGCCGCGGCGCGGCCAAGGTGCGATCCCAGCCCCAGCACGAGGGTGCAGAGAACAGCAGACAGCAGGACGCGAGGGAAAGGTACGGGGCAACTGGGGAAAGGATGCCACAGGGTCACTTGGCAGGACGCTGAGTCGGATTCAGTGCTCGCTACCAGCCCCGCACTCAGCCTGCGCAAGTACATGCCAGACAGCACCAAGAGCCTCTGGCGCCTGTTCGGTTCTGTTGAGATGGCCTGGAGAAGCCCCCAAAATCTGAGTTCGGGGAATTTTGTCTCTGAAATCAGACCTGGGCTTTGGGGAAGTAGCTCCTTTAAAGGAGACTGGCAGAGAGGAAACAGCAACAACAGAGCAAACCCCTGAGAAAATCTTGCAACAGGGAGAGCTTCTTCAAGAGACCCCAAGAGCAGCCCCCTTGCTTGGGAGCTCTAAAACCAAACAGGAGAAGGCATCTTGTAGGGACCAGTCCCGCCCTGGCCCTGTGCAGGTGTGGGGAGCTCTGAGCTGCAGATCCAATAGGGTATTAGTAATTCTGGGGTCATTCCCTCCTGAAATGCAGCCAGAGCCAGGACGACACTAGGGCATAATTCGCTATGCAGGACCACAACCCCGTCTCTCCCACCAGAGCAGAACTTTTTCAGTCCATGTGAAATTGGCTAATCAGGGCTCCCTTTATAGGAGCAAAACTGCTTTTCCTTTGTTTTGTTCCCATCCCAGTTGCCTGCCTTGCCCAGGATGAGCTCCAGAGCATGTGGGTAGAGTTTAAGCTTAGGTTGTCAGCCCTCCCTGTTACCCAACATGCAGCAATGCAGAAAGATCTCATTTGAAGATATTTTTGGTGCCTATTGTAACTATTCTCAAATGTTTGCCTCAGTAGCTCACAGTGCTAGTTGGCTCTAGCCCTGATGTGTGACTCAGTATACATAGCATTGTGCAGTCCCATGTTTGCTAAATCTCTTCCAGTACAACTGCTCAGTTTGCAAATAAAAAGACAGCTCCATAAGGGTGGATCTCCTGTGCAGAGTGAACTCAGGGAGTGCTGCCTTGAGCCCTCTCCCGCAAAGCCCTCCCCCAAGTCTGGTACTCTGCACCCCGAGCCGGCCAGCCCAGCCAGGTAGCAGTGTGGCTCTTGCCCAGGCTGGGGAGCTGCCCCACCACTGCAAGGATGCACATGGAGACTGTAGCACCAGCTGCTCCCAGTCTGACTACAGCCCCCCTTCCCTCCTCTGCTTTGGTGCAGGAGGAGGAAAATTCTCCCAGACTCTGCTGCTGACGGAGCTTGTGGCAGCTCTGTGAACGACCACAGGAGATGCCCCGAGAAGTCCCAGTATTGCACCGGTACAAGTCACCCAAGTGAGGACACTCGCACCCAGCGTGCCTGCTCACACCTCCAGGAGGCTAACCTGCCAGCTCACAGTCATGCACCGGTCCTGAAAATTCATTCTGCAATGACCATGGACTCCAACTGCCACAGGCTTAGCTTTAGAGTGGTCCATGAAGTTGATTCCTCCTCTGCAGTTCCCTCACTAGTAAGGGGGACTCTGTCTTCTGCTTTCTCAGTGGTGAACTAATCAACTTGTTTCTGCAGCTGCTATATTGGCACTGCAGGGCAAAGACACATTTCAAGCTTCTCAAGTCAACAGGTCTCATTCTACTTCCAGCAGCTCAGTGGTATCCAGCTCAACACTATCACTTACTGGCAAATATCCACCAACATGAAAAAAGACACAAACGCTGACGAGGGATCCTGGCTATTCTGCTGCTCCTGCCCTCCCACCAACAAACACTACCAAGCCCCTGCGGGGACACCCAGGCACACTCGCTGAGCAACCCATTCCCCAGCCTTTGCTCTCTCTATCTGTTCTTCCACCAGGGCCGGGAGGAGAGGCCACCTCCAGACACCACGGAGGAGAGGGATTTGTGGACAGTGAAAGCGCAGAGCAGCAGTGGGTCAGGGCTCCCTGAAGACACTGCAGCTGCTGGCTCCCTGCTGGCAGCTCCTGCCCCATGGTGGGGAATCACTGCCTTTGAATGGATAAACCTCAGCCTCACGCAGAACTCCTTCCACCAAAAGATAACTGTGACTGGGATCCACTGGCTTTCCTGAGGGCAGACTAGCCCTACAGGAACATTTTCAAGTCCTCTGTAGTCTAGAGTAAATGGCAGCGATAGTCATGATTTTACTCCATAGCCTGGGAAAGGAGAGATCTTAACTCCCAAGAACTGAAGGAAAGTGTTAAAAGTGTGACCTCCCAGGCAATTACCAATGGTGATTTTTAATAAGCTGTTTTCTAGGCACTGGAGGAGCAAGGGACATGGGGGAATCAGCTGTCACAAATCTGAAGTGTGAGCCAGCAGTGTGCCCAGGTGGCCAAGAAAGCCAATAGCATCCTGGCTTGTATCAGAAATCATGTGGCCAGCAGGACTAGGGAAGTGATTGTCCCCCTGTACTCAGCACTGGTGAGGTTGTACCTCGAATACTGTGTTCGGTTTTGGGCGCCTTGCTACAAGAAAGCCATTGAGGTGCTGGAGCATGTCCAAAGATGGGCAACGAAGCTGGTGAAGGGTCTGGAGCACAAGTCTTATGAGGAGCGGCTGAGGGAACTGGGGTTGTTTAGCCTGGAGAAAAGGAGGCTGAGGGGAGACCTTATCGCTCTCTGCAGCTACCTGAAAGGAGGTTGTAGCGAGGTGGGGGTCAGTCTCTTCTCCCAAGCAACGAGCCACAGGACAAGAGGAAATGGCCTCAAGTTGCTCCAGAAGAGGCTTAGATTGGGTATTAGGAAAAAATTTTTCACCGAAAGGGTTGTCAAGCATTAGAAGAGGCTGCCCAGGGAAGTGGTGGAGTCGCCATCCCTGGAGGTATTTACAAGCTATGTAGATGTGGTGCTTAGGGACATGGTTTAGTGGTGGACTTGGCAGTGCTAGGTTAATAGTTGGACTTGATGGTCTTAAAGGTCTTTCCCAACCTTACCGATGCTACAATTCTATGAATTCAGCCTAGGTTTCAAAGGTGCTGGTTTAATAAGCCATGAGGCGAGCCTGCACTAGCAGCAACAGCCCTGCTAATGAGTGCCAGAGTGGGGGGCTGGCATATCAGGGTTCAGAATTAATGAAACCAAGACCTTGGCAACCTCAGTGATTTTACTGCATTGTGGTATAAATTGATAAACTTGCATGGTGCTCCAGGGAGGATGTGAGATGGAAGGAAGGGGGAAGGGAGAGGGTGAGTAGGAGACATACCGATGCCCTTTTCCCTTACACATGTGTTTTAACTAGGCTCCAGCAGATGAGCTGCAAGTGTGACACACGGCTTTCCGTGTCTCCCTCACTGCCCTGCGCCCCACTCAGCACCCTGCTTCACTGCTCAGGATGTCTTCACAGAAGCCTGTCTGAATCCTCATGAGGTCCCTGGATCCCACTGCCGGACAGACCTATCATCAAACACAGTCTCGTTTGGCCAGTAACACTATGCCCTCTTATCCCCAAACCTTCTATTGCAACATTTTTATGTTCTAGGTAACTTTTCTGCCTCCGTGGGAAATTAAAGAGTAACTGGCTTGTTCAGACTTGCCCTTGGAGACAGTTTCTACAGAAAGCCCCCAAATCCATCGCAAATCAGGCAGGGCAAACTCTGCCTGAAAACCCCTAATCAGCTGGGCCACTGGCTCTGGCTTTTGCTTCCATTTGCTACCCCAAGCCAGCTGGATGCACAAGAACAGCAGGCAGAATTCAGTGCTGGAGCAAGATGCTGTGTGAGTCAGCAGCATCAGAGCCTGAACTGCCTCCCCGGGAAAGGCAGATATAGGTATCTCTGCCGTGTCTCACTCCTGGAGATCCCTTTGCACATTCCCAAGGTTTCTCTGAACTGATGTGAGCTGAGCTGCCAGTCTGCTTTCTGAAAGACTCTCCTGCCCCACAGACTGAGGATGAGCGGCTCATCTCTAGTCCTGAGCACAGGCAAGCAAAATCAACATGTCAAATATCGCAGACACTCTCAGCCCAGTGCCTGAGCTCTCCTCTTCCAGACCTGCTAGGCTCAATCCCTCTCTGACTGCTCTTATGCTAATGTCACTCTGCTAAGCTCAGAAGAATGATTTTCCCAGCTGACACCATGTCAGTGACAGGAGAACCGAGCTTATGCCTTTCTACCGCCACTCACATCAAACTGAGAGAGAAAAAGACACGCCACTCAAGTCTGAACTTTTCATCCCATTCACTCAACTACAGGATGTTTTCCAGCTCCTGGCTGTGCTGGAGTCAGGGTCTGCAGACTAAGCTGCGGTGAGAGTGGCAGTGCTTGAGAGGGGAGATGTGTTGAACAGGTACAAGTAGGTACAAATAGAACAAGAGAAGGTGCCCCCAGGTCAGCACTCACATGCATTTTCCTCGGCCATGTCTGAGGAGACTTGGAGTCAGAACAGAGCACAGCTTTGCATGGGGGTCTCAAACATTTTCACAATGCAGAAAGACTGTCCTGTGTACTTCCTTTTCCAACACGTCGTTCAGGATGCCTCTACAGCAATGCCAGTAACTGCCTGTAGGGAATGTTATGTTAGAAAATTATCTAATGCACTCTTAATCACCTGGTCTTGCAATCTACAGAAAGAAACAGGAGCAGCCAGCACAGTATGACCCTTCTTCTAGACACCACTGACTTTAGATACCATTATCAGTGGTAGCCTGGTCCACATCCCAGAACTCAAGCTCTCTTTTGGTTAACAGGCCATGAAATTATTTAGACTATTCTTGATATTACATTCTGTTATAGTTGTAATTAACACAGAAGATCAGCAGTGCCACATGCTGCAGTCCCTGTATTCTGCTGAATACAGAGGAGACTGAGCACTTAGAAGCACTTAGTCTTCACCTAACTCGCCTTCTGCTAGGTTTATTGGGAAGCCAACACTTCACAGCAGACCTATCCCACAAGGAAAGCGTTTGATATTGTCAGAGATTGTAATCCGCATATATTTGAAATACGATATGGGAACCAGCACTCTAAAGTTGGGTCTTGCCTCCTTTTTTTGGAAAGGACTTTTAAACAAAAGAAAAAATCTTCCAGCACACTAAGCATTCGGCACTATCTTCTATCAGGGAAGCCTAATTATACCCATTATACTGATGAGGAAGCACTGGCACAAAGCTATGCATTTGCATGGCTACAGATACAAAGCAAATCAGTGGCAAAGCTGGAAATAAACCCAGGAATCATGGTGATGAGCTCATCACCCACCTCAGCACAGCTGCACGCGGCTGATCATGGACCAGACCATGTCCTACCCATGTCCAGCACGTTACAGAGCTGGTGAGGTGCTCTCCACACATCTATTTAACAGGGTAAAAGTTTCAACCCCAGTGCTGAGATGGCTTGGGGTGCTCTGGGACACTCAGGGGACTGGTCACATAAGCTGGCCCACAAAGACCACTCACTCAGCTCACTGTCTCGGAGACAGACTGGTGGGCTGCAGACACCCAACAGCCAGAGCATCAGGTCTGAGCCACCAAGATACTCTGCAACCACACAGACCGTGGCACGGATGAATCATCTGCTCCTTCTGAAGCAGCTTAATCAACTTCCCTGCATGTGGATCCTCGCAGCAAGGTCCAGCCTGATCCATCTATGTATTAATGAACCTCTAGCATGTAAAGCCCAGAGATTTTCCTTGGCACCAGTGGCCAGCGCTTGCCCTGCACTCTCCCTGCCAGGTGCTGGGTGCTCAGGTCTAAGAAGGGCTGCAGAATCCCTTGGGATTGAGAGTCATTACATAAACAATACAATAGGATCACAGGCTGTAATTGTAAAAGCGCCTGAGGTCTTGGCACTGAAGGCTGCCTCAGCAAAGGCCTCTAAATGGAGACCCAAACAAAACAAACAAAAGCCCCAACTCTGTCAGCATTTAATGAACAATAATAAATAATAAATAATAACCCTAAGAGCCAACCTAGCAAGGCAGATGTGAGGCACCAGGGCAGCTCTGAGGAAAGGCTGACCCTACAGCAGTTGCCCTCCCTCCCCAGTTTCCAGTACGTTGAGCTCAGGTCACCGGGTACTTGCAGTGTTAGCTCCAGAGGGGGGAACCTGGGTCTCTGTCAAGAGTATTCACTCCCTAGTAAGATGTATGAGAGCTGCAGCCTTTGTATGTCCCTGGATCAGGCCCTTCACCTGCTAAGTGAGCACACACGTATACCAAGTCATGCCTAGCTCTTCTTACTGCAGGATCTCTCTTTAAGTGCCAAAGGCAAAAAGAAGCAGATGGAGCTGAGCAAGGGAATCCAGATAGGTGCAAGTCCAGAGAAGCCTCTCCCCAGCATCATTATAGTCTTGACTCAGAGTCCCCACCTGTGCTGTGCAAGCTGCGCTGCCGACAGGACACCAGGAGAGTTGCTTGGCAGGGACAGGGGCTGAAACAAAGGGCCTAATTTAAGTATTTTTATAACTCAGTACTTGTGACAGTGGGTTTAGCAGTTGCCAGCCATCTGGAATAAAGAATTACAGCCACCTCCCCTAATCCTATATTGCCTAAACCCTAAAGCTGGTTATGGTGCAAGGATGAGGCAGCAGGCTGGGAGGAGGCAGTGATGGAAAGGTGGGGGTGGAGAAGGGACCGCAGGAAAATTCCCAAACTTATTTCTTTTTCCTGCAAGGTGCTGGGTGGTCCCAGATGTGTCAGAAGTATTTTTGCTAGGAATCAAGAGAAGACAGAATGAAGAAAAAGGGGAGAGAAGGGAGACAAGGAGTCCTCCACGACCACACAGTCGCATACACCACACTCACACACACGCTCTCTCACACACACACACAGAGGCTTACTGGTCCGCGCAGGGCTGTCAGGTAAATTAGATCTGAAAGCTGACAATTTCTGACCATATTTCCTTGATTATTTCAAACAAATGCACACCAGCCGCTGTAAGGAGATTAAAGTGACATAAACGTCCCGAGTGGGAGGAGGGAGGGCAGAGAATTCAGGTCACCCCCATCCGTCCCCCATTTGACAGCCGCTATATCGCTATCCAATCCAATAAAAAAATCCCCCCCTTTTGCTTTAATTAATTTTACAGCTAGCTTGCTTAATTACTTTCAATCAAAATCCTCCTGCCATCGCAAAATTAGAGATGGTTGAGCTCCATTAGCCTAAATTCTTCATTTCCATATAGAAAGAGGCTCCCTCGGCAAAGCCAAGAGGGCTCCCTCCTATTCAAGCTGCCATCGGACAGATGCCTGTCCCTCTGTCTGTCTCCAGATCCTTGGGAGAAGGGGGAGGAGAAGGCTACAGTCTCGTTCCCACCATCCTCTTTCATAAAGCATCTCCTTGAGAGCCCTGGGCATGGGAGGCCTCTCTGCTTACAGCAAAGACTGCAGGAGACGAGAAGGACAGCCTGCCCTCATGGCCTTCCTATGGCCACACTGGAAAGAGCTTTTTCGCGGCTGCACGTAGGAGCCGGGACGGCAGCCAGCCTCCTTTCTGCTGGGTTTTCTGCTGTGGCTGCTAGCACTGGGGACAGGATCTGGAAGGGACACCTCTCCCGCAAGGGCTGGACCCAGCACTGCCACCGTCAACCCACACAGGCGTGCAGGCATCACTAACTCGAGCTGGTCTCTGCCGGACACATGGAAAGGACATCGAGGGGACACGGGGGCAGATCATTTTACATCTGCCTGTTGTGGGGTTTGGTACCTTCCTTCAGAGCATCTGGCACTAGCTGCTGTCAGAAACATGACACTGTGGACCATGGAGCTGCGACATTCCTGTAGCTCCTGTGGGCATCATTAGCACCTCCCTCCTGCAAACACAAATCATGAACTGTCCCATTTTGGGCTGATCTGAGAGCAGTCCCAACTGGTCTCATGTCCATGAAACCTCCTCAGAAGTGCAGGGAGTGGCGGCAATAAAGCCATACAGAGCTGGAAAGGAGTCAAGAACCCCAAGCGGGTGGAGAGGACGGGTGCAGGAGGAAACCCTGGAAGGAGCTAGGCATGCTGGGCGCGGAGGAGGAAAACTAGCTCCTCTCAGAGGACTGTGGGAACTGGAAAGAATTACCCAGACCGCTCCAGCGGATCACACCGTGGCATGGTTTCCTCTCATTTCCTCCCATTTTCTCTGGTCTCCTTTCCCATCTCCCCACATTATGTGCAGAGCAATGGTCTTAATGGGATTTTACATATGCTCAGCACTCCGTGTAGGTACTGAGCCCTGGGAACCGATTCAGTCATTTAACCTGGCCAGTGGAGCTTAGTCCCTGCTCCCTCCTCCCACCGCCTGCCCAGGGCACACGCACACCCAACCTGGAGCTGCAGGAAGGTCACACCAGCACCCCAGTCTCCGCACCTTCCCACCCTTTGGAAAGCTCAAGGGGATTCATAAGCACAAGCAGCCCAACTACCCCCCAACTCCAGGGAGGGCAGGTCAAACCCTTGCTTCTTTAGAACAAAATGAAGAAGAGACAAACACAGACCTATTTTGTTTATAAGCTTAAAACTGAATCCAATGGCGCATCTACCTGGGGATTTTAGATTAAATGGTTTAAGAAACTCAAATAGGCTTTTTAATCCGGTCAAATAAAAAGAGCCCCAAAGAAGCAAAGAATTCACCCTGCCGAGCCTCACGCCTGTGAAGACAGCCAGGCAAGAATGGCTTTCTTACTCTCTGCAGCTCCTCCCCATCCTGGCATGGGACATAATGTATTTGCCAAAACCTGGAAGCTTAGGATACACCCTGTTCAGGACTCATGCAGACTTCACTTTCCCATGGACGACCCACTTCTATCATGCTGCATAACACTTTCTTCATCCTTTCTGTGTTCTCTTACACTGTTCATCTGGGCCCTTCCCCCTCATACCTGGCAGGCCATGCGAGCACAGTGCCAGCCCTGGTTACACCACCAGCACCAGCCGAAAGCAATCCACGAGAAGGCACCAAAACCCCTAACTCCAACACACACGTTTATGCACTGTCTTTCACACAGACTACCTCCGTGGATGCCTCTCAAGAGATGGGTGAGAAGAGGAGGGGCTGAGCAGCCGTGTGTTCGTGAGATGCAGAAGGGAGACCAGCAGGGTCTGCCAAGAGAAGCTCCCGCAGAGAGCGGCAGCCGGACAGCCAGCTAAGGTCCGACGGATGGAGACCAACGCTACACGGACTCAGGGAGTTTGATGAACATCTGGAGCTGAATCCTGACAAAGAGCAGGAAGCAAAGGGGCTCTTTTCTCTGCTGGATGACCGCTTCTTCAGGACTTCTAGCCTCCCACCTCCTCCCAGTATCATGTCTCACCAACTTTCCAACAGAAACTGTCCCCTATCCCCCACCCTGCTGTTCAACTCCGGAAACGCTCAGAACCAGCCTTCCCCTGCACATGCTCTGCAATAAAATTCCCGACTTGTGTCTCGCCTGCTCCAATGCTCAGAGCAGCTGGGACAATAGAACAGAGAGGCCCTAAATCCACCAGACTCACCCTAAATAGCAATGGCCCATAATTTCGCCTGACATTCAGGAGCTTGTTATTCTTTCCCCTCGTCGCCTGGCTGGAGCTGTTCAGACCCATCAGTGTTATTCTATGCATTAAACGGGAAAAAAAACAACTCAACAACAACCCAGGGAGTTTTCAAGCCTGCCCAGTGAGGGCTGAAGGGGCAGCATCCCTAGCTGTGCTGGCAGTGGGAGAACAGGAGGAATCAAAGCCTCAAACCCAGACCCATCTCCTCTGCAGGGGAACAGCAACGAGTGGGTCCTGCTGAGACCCCCAGCAGAAACACATACTTACCCTTTTCTCTGCTTCCTCCCTTAGCAAGGGAGCTGCATCTCTCCCAGCCCTTCCAGCCTCCCACCTGGTTCCCCGGGAAGGCTGCTGCACACTTCTCCCCACCACCCGGGAGTGGGGAGCTTTAACCACAACAGTTTGGGGTTTGGGTTTTTGTTTTTTTTCCAGGCTGGCTCCAGCTGATTAAGGACCTGCAACAGGATGTAGGGATTACAGCAAAACCTGGCTCCGAATCAGCTGGGGCACAGAGCCAAATGAGAGAGCGAGGATTGCCCCCAGCCTGGCTGCCAAACCAGCACTCGTCCTGTTGGGAGGCTGTGAGGGCTGGAGCTCTCCGCTGGAACAAGGCCCCTGCCCTCGCTGGCTCTGCTGGGGAATGGCCTGAAGCCCACACTGACAAACGTGCCCACATGAAGGGCAGGGTTGTAAGGACAAGGGATCTGTGGCTTACAGGGCTTGCTGGAGAGAGGAAAATCCCTTACGGCCTCGCTCTTCATGCCTTCACCCTGGGCAAAACAGAGGTGTTGAGGGGGCTGGCACATCCCCACCTCCCATCTTGAGCAGCAGGAGCAGCCCAAGTTGGAGATGCTCCATGATTCCCCCATCCCTCTGCCAGGGTCTGCACCACGTGGAGCTTCTAGCGGGTATCCTGGAATAACACATGGCAAAATACTCTGTGCTGAGTTTTTAATCCAGGAAGAAGTGATCAGGGAAGGCAATAATCTCAGTTGGCACACAGAGCACAGCAGGATCTTGCTTCTGGGGAGGCATCAAGAGCAGAATTAGCTTCAAGGAGACTCTGGGGCTTTTTTTTCTTCTGCTAACACTGATCGCTGCCTAGACCAGCAGCAGCAGCAGCCCCCAGCATCTTTCTAAAGTGCCTGTCACTGCAATATCCAACTGCTGCTGTCCCCTGGGGGACATCTCCCCACGCCTGGGTTTTCCAAGTCCCTCTTGGACCGAAGCAGAGGGCCAGTAGCAGTGAGAGCAGCCCTCCTGCTCTGACCGGAAGCTGTTAGCCTCAAGTCCTGTTTTAATCAGGTCTGGCAGAGCTGCTGCCCTGTTTCCTAGCCTGCCACCTCAGAGGGATAATTTACCAGCACTTTCTCGGAGAGCTCTGTGGAAGCACTTTGCGGAGCCTGCGTTTGCCTCTCCTCCATGGCCAAATCCTGCGAGCTTCATACTGGCACGTCTCCCTCTCCTAGTGACCCCCAGGCTCTGTCTGAGTAAAGGAGATCATGAAGATGCCAGGATTTGGTTCTCTTTTCCAAGTGCTCCCTGGCAAGACCTGGCAGTAAGAGGGGGAAGCTGCTCGGAGCAGCAGGAGGGGGTGGAAATCTGTCTGGCAGCAGCAGCGCAGAGACTTCTTAGTGCTGCCCACCAGACTCATCGTAGCAGAGAAACTCTGGAGTCAGCTCCTGCCGGCCTGGGGCTGTGGGGGGAAAGCAGGAGTTGATATTGCAGGCGGAGGCCACTGGGATACCATTGAAAGCTGCTAAATATGACCAGGTTAGCACTTTAGTCTTTAATGGCAGGTCACCATTAATAAACCCAGGGCCCCAGGGTGCAATACAGCGCCTCCCTCCCCCCCTCCCCGAAATACTCATTTCATTAACTTCACTGTGTGCGGCGCTCGGCACCTGTCAGAGGTTCGGCAGCCAGGAGGGTTGGGAAGGGTTAAGGACATCTAACAGCAGAGCTAACTAACCACTCTCTCCAGACACGAAGGAGCAGGGAAAGCTGCCTGCACAGCACCCTTCTCCTCCCCATGCTCCCCTCTGCCTCCAGTTCCCCCAGTTCATGCTGGAGACTAGCCCACAGCTTTTGGACCCACACAGACGGCACCCTAGGAAGCCTCATGAGTGGGGAAGAAGCACTGTCCCAAGCCCACAGCCAACAGGCTGAGTCCTGGCCAAGGACAGCCAGAAATGTGGCCCCTACCCCTGACTCTGGCACTGACTCCCTCTCTGGCCTTCAGGAAGTCACTTCACGTCACTGTGCCTTGCTTTCCCCAGCTGCAGAAAGACAGACAGCAGCACTGATGGCCACAGCAGGGGAGAAGGGCAGAGGGGAGTTACTTTGGACCCAGGCAGGGAAGAAGCCCTTGTTAAATAGAAAGACTGTGCAAACAATAAAGGCCAAATCCTGCTCTTGGGGATGCTGGAATGACCCCCAGGATTGCCTCAGTGTACAAAAGGGTGAACTTGGCCATTGCAAAGGGTAAGTGGCAGAGAGGGGCCAGTGGAGCCAGTGCAGGGAGGGGACCAGTCCAGCTCCGCACATGCCACACGCTCCCGCAGAGGCCTCCAGTCCTGGCGGCTGCAGCACGGAGGACAGGGAAGGACAAGGTGAGAGGAAAGCATAAGGACAGGGCTTTGCTCCACCTGCTTTCACTGTGATGCTGGCCGTTTCCTGGAGGGATGGTGGGAGGAGGGACGAATGGATGTCCCAGCTGCCAAAAATCCCATACCAAGTCTCTATTGATCTGCCCTACTTGGCAACTCAAGCTGCAGCCACCGTCTGTGGTGCTGGATCAATAAGACCTGGGCGGACAGGGAGGGAGAGGCGGGGTCTTTAGGGGGAAGTATTTTGATATTTAGAGCGACTGCAGAGGCAAGGAAGAAAAATACTGGGACTGAAGCTGCAGTTTAGTTTGGACTCATTTCAAATACCTGCTGAGCCCTTTACAGTGGGGCCCCTGTGACCTCCTGCACATGGGAGCTGCCCCAGCCTCTGTCCTCGCTGTCCACCCATGAGAGCCTCTCGCCTGCCCTGGATGTGCCAGCTACAGCGATGCGCCCGTAAGCCACCGACGCACAGCACAGACAGCGTGTGCACGGTAATTCTCCAGGAGCTCCCTACAGATCCTCCCCAGGGACCTGGGGAGAGGCAGAGACTCCCACAGCCGGATGAGGACTCGCTGTGCAGCTCAAAGAGCCTCCAGAGATGCCTCAAGTCCCCAAGCGGCACTTTGCAATGGTTTCTGCAGTGTGACTGGCACTGGGGCCAGCCAGATGGGGAACGTTCAGACCCTGGTGCCGATAGCCCGGCTGATTCAGCAGAGAAGACAGGCTCTGACGGGCCAGCCCACGCAATTTCCATCCTGCCGAGTGGAAAGCATCATGCATTGCCCCCTGGACTCTCCGTGAAGGAGATCACAGCCTGATAAGACGCAGTGAGCCAGGCAGGTCATGCACAGGGGAGCAGATGACTGCCACCGAACCCTTCTATCTTTCTGTGCCTGGAGACCACTTTCTTCTGTTCAGATTGTGTAGCCAGGCCATTACTACCGAGCCCTGGAGACCAGGTGACCTGCTGATATGGAGGAGAGGTCTGTGTTTTAATGCTCTGGTCACCCTGGCATTTTGTTCATTTTGTGCACATAACCCCATCGGGAGAAGGCAGCAGGGGCAGATGAGGAAAGTTTTTTTCTAATACAGAGGGCTGCCGGGTAGGGCCAACTCCGGTGGCAGAAGTGCCCCATTCCTAAAGCCAAGAGCTAGCAGCAGCCTGTCGGCTCCGATTAGAGCTGGCTGCAAGGGGGACGGTGCATTGGGTGTCACCTCCAAATGCCCTTTGGATAGATATGGAGAGAGAGAGAGAGGGGGAATCTGCAGTTGTTCCAACGTTTCTTGCTCAGCAGAACAACTGTTGCAGTCCTTTTAGTACAAACCCAGCAACTGTTCCCAAAAGCGCAGCCTCCTCAGCTCCTGTCCTTAAAAAAAACCCCAACAACCAATCTCCAAAATGTCGGCTTCTGAGTCAGGGCAAAAATGTTATTAACAAAAACATCACTCAGGGGTGGGACACCTGCTCCCTGACAAGCAACTGGCCTGGCTGCCCATGGTTAGCATATTACATCAGGACCCAAAAAGAGAAAGGAAAGGGAGGGAGAAGGGGAGAGAGTGGAAAAGAACAGACAGAGGGAGGATGACAGCAGAAGGGAGTAACAAAGACAAAGAAGAGCAAGAGAGGGGAAGCACAGAAAGAAAAGAGCAAGTGCGAGCGCATGTGAGAGACGGTGCAGGAGAGAGCGAGAGCGTGTGGGGGAGAGCAGAAAAGTGTGCGGGAAGTGGTGGTGTGTGTGCAATAAAGTGTGGGAGTGCGTATGTGTGAGAAAGACTGCAAGCGTGTATGCATATGGCAGAGACCGGAGTTAGGAGAAGGAAGAGAAGAGTAAGGAAGGGGGAATGACGCTATGAAAAGCAAAAAAGCTTGGAAAAGTGTAACAGGAAAATAGGGAGGAAGAGAGGAACAAAAGAAAAAGTGAAGGCCATCAAACAAATGAGTCTGGTAAAGCAAGGGAGCCGAGATAAGGGCAGGGAGGGAGGTATGGCAAGAGGAGGCAGAGGGCACTTGAGACAGGGCAGAGCCAGGGTGAGGGTCAGGAAGGGAGAAGAGAGGGAAAGAGAGAATGGGACAGAAGAGAAAAAAAGAATAAAAGAAATAAACAGGGGGGAGGGAGAGAAAGATGTCTATTAAAAACCTCAGTGCATAACACAAAATGTCAGGGTTTATAGCTTCATTCTTGGCATTGCTGGTACTGAGAACCCCACACAGAAATGTCACTGCTTGTCATGTTTAATCACCTGCTATTTGTTAACACCTTCGCTGCAAGGAGTCTGCCCCTCACCCCTTGCAGGCTTTCCTTTCGGAGAATAAACTGTGAAAACACACTGCCTTTCAGTTCTCTTTGGACAGTTTCAACTGAACCCAGGGCCAGCCAGGGGAGGCCGGGTAGGGCAGGCACACGGGGCACAGCCGTGTGCTTTCCAGATGGGGCTTTCAGCACAGGGTAGGGCTCTTGCAGGCTGCAGTGACAGGCACCATAGCCAGGGAGGCAGAGGATGTGCATACATGAGAATGGGACAGAGGATGCTCCTGGGAGTGCAGGAAAATGCTAGGAGCAGCAGGTGAGTAAGGCAAGTTTGGGGGCAGAATGACTTCGGGGTAGAAAAAGGAGACAGGAGTGAGAGGGGAAGGTTCAGCTCAGCAAATGAACACATGTGGGTAAATCAAGGTGCTTAGGGTAGTGAGCACGAGGGCAGGGAGGAGCAGGGTACCAGGCCCTTCCTCCTGCTGCATACACCCCGTGTGCTCCCATCCCACTCATGTCCTGTACTGAACACATAGAAATAAAATCCCTGAAATCCATGCAAGTCTGGAATTCTCCAATCTGTTTGCTTGTACAGCAACTGTCACATAAAAGCAAACATCCAAAGCTATTAAACGTACAGTTACAGTTCTTTGCCCTGGCATCTGCACTGGTGACTTTGCTCTAGTTCCTCCCAAAGCCTTGGACTAATGTTTTTTATTTATGCTGGTTTTCCCCTATGTCAGGCACCCGTGCCCCCACTGCCTGCACTTCCCACCCAGCTGCATACTGTCTGTCTGACATCACGTTGCACTGCTATAGAAATTATTTTGAGGTCATCACTAGACAAGACTTTTCCCTACTATTTCACGCACTCCCAATTGGAAAGAAATCAAAAAAGGCTCTCCTCCATACAGCAGGGCTCTCCCATACAAGCAATGAAGATCTAATTCTACAATTTTCAGGCATACAGAAAGAAAGAAATCGTCACCCCCACCTAAATGAAGAAAAATTTAAAGATGTGTACGCGAAGATCATTAGTGCAGCTATTTTGTTTTAACTGAAGAATGGTAATCAGCACTGTTTCAACACAAATGAGGGCTCAGCTTTGGCACAGTCCTTGCCCCACACTCTGAAATGCTTATGTCAGTGTGCAGCGTTTTTGAAGTGATGATGCCAGTGAAGTCAGACTTCCCCTCTTGAAAATGAAGAGAATTTGAGGAGCTGAAGAAATGACAATATGATGAGCTGCAAGGGGATCCTAAATACATCCAAACTTTTTTTCATCCATTCAAACAACAAAAAACTAGCAGAAGCCATCGGCTGCCTGGAGACCAGCGCAAGGATTTCTGCTCCAGCCCCCCATGACTGCTGGGTGCCGGCTCCCTGTGTGCCCGAACCCCTCCTGCGACTCACAAAAACGGGCAGCAGAGAGCTGACAGCTGCAGCTGCACGACTGAGGGGCTTCCCGGTGTTGGTGTCATCAAGATACTAAGGACACGCTAGAGGAACATCCCATAGAGAAAGAAATACAAACCTGCAGAAACTCAGTGCTAATCTCTCTCCAATCCCTACAATATAATTTTAAAATCCAGTTCAGATCATCCAGGACTAGGTGTGCAACTGAAGTACAAACCTTCAAGTCCAAACCAGGCAGTTCTGGAAAACCAAACTCCAGAGTGCATCTGGACTTCACATCTTTGTCTCCAGGAGTGACAGCGGCGTGTTTCTATCCCAATTTTCTTAGGCGTTTTCCTCACGACAGTGTTTTCACAGTCTTTTCCAACCGAGATTCTCGCTAGTTTCCAAAAGCAAGTATATACATCTCAGTCTCACAGACCAGAGGGATCCTATGCGTGGTGGGGAAACCTGCACTGCTGCTCCTTACTGCCCCTGTACTGAGGACAGGGGCTTTTGCTCCATCCGGCACCTTTCCCAGACACCCACAGCCCCCCCAAAACTCCATAAATAAATTTAGGCCCAGTTTTCAAACCCGAGAACCACCGGTCTGTGACATGTGAGTCGGGCCGTTGATCGCTGCCTCCCGCGTGGGGAGGGCGGGCAGAGGCTCAGCCCAGAACCTCGGGACAGCGGTTTCTGCCTCTGCCCCAAAGGACCAGCACGAGGTCCAGGAGCCACCCCAAGTCCTATTCTGGGAACGGGAACAGTACACAGAAAGGCCTCCCACTGGCCCTTCGCCAAGGATAAAATTCACCCTTCTGAACACAGCCAAGATGATCTAAAGTGACTACTGACTTTTGTTGCCCAACTTGAGTCACCTTAAATGGGCCTATTTTTCAAAGTGTCAGTGCTTAGCACAACCGAGAATCGGGCCTCTCTAAGTTGTCTAACACTACATGTCCAATCACCCCTTTAACAAGAAAGACCAATATTTCTCTCCTGTGTGACTTCTTCCAGTCTGGCCAGGCCTTTTATCTTTTTTTCCTCTCCCCTCCCTTCTCCTTGTTCTTTTCTTTTTCAGCTTTTTATGAATTTCTGTCAGCTTTTCTCCCTCTCCCCCCCTTCAAGGTCACGCGGCTCATTTCCACGTTGAATATTTACTCGGTAAGCCAGGTCCTTTCGCAGGCACTCACCACAAATATGCTTTCTGATAAAGTCTGGAGAAAAGAAACTCTAAAATCTAAAACAATACCAGAAATAAATAAAAAAAAAAAATCCCAACAGGGCAAAGTGGGGCTCTAATGGGGTAGAATATTTCAACAGAGCAAACAAGCAGGTAAAACATTCTTGGAGTGAGTTTACACCATTTCCCTGCATTTCTGTGATTATTTTCTTGCTCTCTTTTCCTGTTTGCTTTTCTGAATATTTTTGTTCTGCCATTAGGGCTGTGCCATCTATATGAGGGAGACTGTTATATTTAACCTCTTCATCCACAGGAAAACCCACCCTCATTCAAAGACCAGAACCATCCAGCCCGTGGGCAGCTGCTCCTTTGCGCCAGCGACCTTGCAGCTCAAACCCATCCGGAGCAAGGGAGCGTTCAGCTACGCGGTTTGCTCATTTTTCCTAAGCCCATTACTTATAAGCTGCTTGCATAAAGCATCAGGGTTTGTACCTACCCTGGGTAATACATGGCACAACACGGCATAGCCAGAGATCACACAAAGGAAGGTCAAACCCCACTCCCCACTCTCAGGAATGGATTGGGCCCTTCACATCAGTACGGTAGGAGGGAGTGGGTCCTGGAAAATCGTTTTCATACTTAATTACCAAGTCAGCTCACAGACCAATCTTACAGACTGTCTGAAACGAAGAGCATCTTCACAAAGTCTATATTCTCCAGCCCAGGGCAGGTCTCCAGAGAGCCCAGCCTTCCTCACCGCTCTGAGATGTGGCAATTTTGATAAACCTCCAACTCCAAAGAAACAGAATTTGGCCGACACAGCATGACTTTGAAAATCCAAGCCTCAGGCTTGCAGCAGGGTCCAAGGAAGTTTCAAAATTATTTCTTAGTGACATCATTTCAATCTCCATTCAACCATCAGAGACAGCTACTGGCCCTCCCATGAAAGACAGATATTAAAATGTCAATTCACTTGCTAACATCTCTTCATCTGAGATCCAGTGCCGCTTGGCCTCCATGGCCACTGGGAAATGATAAGGAAAAGTAACTCTGCTGGCTTTTGTAGTCAGGTCATGGTTTTATGCCCAAGAGAACATCTAGCCTGCAATTTCCCAAGGGAGACAGGCCACAATCTCCTTGCTGACAAAGTCAGGTTTGGGATAACAAGCTTATAGTAACAAAAGGCTCCTACCTACCAAGACCCCTGAGGAACACTGCCTGGAGGAAAGTGAGCTGGTCTGCAAGCAACCCCCTTCTTTTTCTTGTGACAGCAGGGCTCTTTGCCTTCTCCTCACTCTACAGGAGTTGCTTTAGGTTGCTTAATGTTGCTTCTTTCCTTTTATGAGCCCACAATGGAAAAACAGAAATCTGGGGATTCCTTCCAGCAGGATAAAGGTAATTCACAGCTCTGCTGCCTGCCCTCCACAGCTCTCCCTTGATTTCCAGCTATGGCCATAAGGCATCCCCCACTGCTCCCAGGTGAACAGCTCCCACCCCCTCCCCACCCCACAGTCTCCTGCCAGCAGCCCACGTGCTGCCACAGAGCAGAGACCTAACTGTCCTGTTTCCATGGAGCCTGACCTTCTCCTGGAGGTTGCAGAAATACGCCATTCCATAAACAGATACTTACTCTACCTAGGAAAGCCTCAAACCACTGTTGTGATACTCTAGGTTGTGTTGCTTTAGGTAGCTGACTGTAAATACATTAGTATAGTATTTTGAACAGTTTGTTCCACTTTGGGAACCGTGCAGAAGCACAACTCTGCAGAGCCACACTCCTCAGCGTATCAGTGCAGCTGGCATTTGTAACACCAAGTCCCTTGACAAGTACCGTGGTAGAGCTATTGCAATGGCAAATGCTGGAGTCCACCAGCATCACAGTAACTAAACAGAAACATCAAGTTACAAGTTTTGCCAGGCAGTCACAGCCCTGAAATAAAACAGAGTTGCAAAAATACTCTGATTTCAAATGCTCTGGGCCACTCGCAACTCCGGGATAGCAGCACAGCGAGGGGGAGAGCAGCACGCTGACGGCAGTGACGCTGTCCTGAGTGGCAGCACGCTCCAAGGGAGTGGGGTAGGATGCTGGAGGACGCTGGGTTGGCAGCCAGGTCCCTGCAGAGGTTGGGAACTCAGCCGGGTGTTACCACACTGTGCACAGGATCTCTGCGACCCTTCTGTCTCCCTGGCACGGCCCGTCTCGTCTCACTGAGTGCTGCTCGCCCTCCCTCCCTCCCAATGCGCACATGGCTTTAATGTTTTTATTACCTGTTTGACTCGCTGCCTTATTGCTTCTCCTCTTAATGGGGCTGTAACCGTGGAAACGAGGAATAAACGGCCACCAGAAAATGAGATGATTAAACAGGTCACCCTGGCAAAACAAACTCTGTGTTCACACAGCCCAGGCTGTGTATGCAGTTTCTGCCCAGGGAAACGCAGGGCTGGGTGGGAGAGGGCAAGAGGCTGTGCCAGGCTCCTGGAAGGAGCCCACCACCGAGAGGTGCCTCCTCGGAGGACAGTGGTCTTTGTCCAAGAGGGATGATGCTGTGAGCCTCCCAGGACGGACATGCGGAAAAAGGCAAGGTTTGCTCAGGGAAGATCGAAGATAGTGAGGACAAGACACATCCATGTAACTGGGGAAAAAATAGCAACTATGATGAATATAAATAGGCTGGACTGAAAACAAAACACAAGTCTGAGACAAGTTGATGTCCTCTGTCGTCCCCGTCTCTGGCATTGCCCACGCCTGCCTTGCGGCAGCTCCCAAGGGCACTGTAGAGACCCTTCTGCCCGTGCTTCTCCAGGCTCATGGGGCACAACTCCACCGCTCTCCTCATCCCCCCTAATGGGCTAACGGCCAAGCCGCACTGGTGCTGACAAAGGCAGGGCACCGTCCGGCCAAGCACAGCCAGGACCACAGCCAAGGTAGGATGTCATGGACCATATACCTGGCTTTCTGAGGTCTCGGGAGAAAGGGTATCTGCAGCCGCTGTGCTCACAGCTCCTTCTCCAAAGCCCTGTGGCTAGGAGGAAGGGGACAGCAGCATGGACCCCCCGCAGCAGGGACTTGCCTGGCTCAGGGACTCACCCCCAGCACAGATCTAGTCTAACTTCTTTCTTGGGGTGCTGCAGGCACAGCCCTCACCTCATTGGCAACAGTCAGACAAATTCAACTCCCAGCCTTGGTGGTGAGCCGGAGTGTACTAAAATCAGCCCTGACAGATCAGTTTGCAACGAGAGCTCAACTCAGCTTCGACATACACAGGGGCTTACCGTGAAAGCCAGGAGGGTATGACCACAGCCTCGGGCTGGTGTCCAGGCCTGAGCAGAACACCTCCACCACAGCCCTCCTCATGACGAGGGGAGAGGGTTGGTCCACACCAGCAAGACAAGAAGGCAAGGGGTGTCTGCGCATCTCCGTGCCCTGCTGGGCGCTAGCATCTGAATAGGAGATCCCTCTCTCAGTCAAGCTGAGAGGTAACGTAATCAGTTTCAGAACAAAATGTTGTTGAAAACAAAAATAAAACTCCCAAATAAGCACACCGCAATCAAAAAAGCACAATCACAAACCATCCTTCAAAGTAGTGAGGATCCTGCCAGAATCATCATCCTGTCCCAACCTGTCCAAACCCAGACTCATTGGGTGCTGGCAGTCTGGGAAGAGCAGACTTACTCCACCAAGAGCAACAAATTCAGAAGAAGAAATTGGAATGGCAAAGCTTGGCGAGGTGGAGATGAGAGACAACTGCTTGAAGCACACAGGCCAGTGGTTGTGCTTTCTTTCAAAAAAAACAGCAGGTGGTTTATGAAAAGGGCCCTATTCTTTAGAGTAATTTGAGCCATATTTCATTGTTTGATAGAAAAAATCCTAATATTCATGACCTCCTTTAACTGGAAGAAGTTTGCTCATCTGAATATCAGCCCACAGACAAATGGCCAAATGAAAAATAAAGAGCATGAGATAATGGAAGGGGGAGCGGAAGGAAAGGAAGACCAAGACAGAATCAAAGACAGCACGGGAAGTCCAGGAGGATGACAAAGAGTGACGGGTCTGTGGGAATAAGGAAAGGAAGGAGGACACAAAGGAAAGCTATTTAGCAAGAAAAAATAGTGCAGCATAGAAAAAGGATGAGAAAAGCAAGAGTGAATGAAAACACAGCAAGAGTGAGCGCAAAGGCGCTTTCTCTGAAAGTTTCCAAGCGCAATGGATCAACTTTGCAGAACTGTGATTCTTGTCCTACTGAGCTTCTGTTAAAAAAAATAATCATATGCAATCAAGAAGAAAAATCAGACCCTCTCTCCCCAGCCTCTGTTCCCTCACCCTCTTCCAATCCGGTCCTCCTCTGCTAACATCTGCTGCCTGCCTTCGGGACATGCAGATGGTAATTACTCCAGGAGCAGCTTCCTCTCCTTTCCCTGCTTGCAGAGGGCCACTTGGAAGAGAGCTTCAAGCCATGGAAAGATACCACGCACACCTCCACACCACGTGGCTGGGAGAGGGGGACGTGGGAGCCAGGGCTGTGCCCAGAGAACTTCATAGCACAGGGGGTGGAAGGTGGATGAAAAGATGAAGACGTTCATCTACAAAACATGCCGACAAAACATCCCCCTGGCCTGTGAGAAGGGAGGCCTGGGGAGAAGTTCGCTTGACACGTGCAACTGCTCGTGCTCCTCCAGATAGGGGAAGGGGTGCTGGAAGAGAGTTGTGGTGGGGAAGCGCAGGCAGCGAGGAGGAGGAGGGCTGCCCTGGGCGAGCCGGCTCAGGGAGTGGATTCATATAGGCATGGTGCTGGCAAACACCATGCGGAGAGGTGGAGCTGCTTTAATGAGAAGATGCTTCTATGACTCAGGCCTCAAAGGGATTGGGACTTTATTATTTTATTTTTCCATAATAAATTATGCCTTGGGATGCCAGGTCCCGCCGGGTTTTTCTGGAAATACCAGACAAAAGCTGGTATTGCTACCTGGCTTTTGACAGTTTCCCATGTATGGAAGCTGAGAGTTCCTGGTTCTTCCTCTGCTCTGCTCTGGCCCAGCCAGTCTTGGGAGAGGGGCTGACACCACGGCACCATTACAACAGAAAAGCCCAGCTGGAGCTCTGTGCCCCCCTGCCAAGGTCCCGGCGAGCCCCCGTGGTGGGTCCACAACAACCCGCCCTGGACCCATGGGCGCTCGCAGCCTGTGGCACTGCAGCTGCCAGGACGTCGAGGGTGCCATGGGTCAGGCGGGTGCAGGAGCTCCTGGGAAGCAGGAGCGGGCTCAGCTCTCCCACACCCCAGCCACCACACCCCGGCTGGAGGGAGGAGCGCTCCTGCCCGACCCCCGCACCCATCCATGGACAGCAGCCAGGCCTCATTCCCTTATCTCCATCACTGAAGCGCCCAGCCCTGGCTCTGGGCTGCACAGGGGAGTATGATTATGCCCACTTTATAGATTAGGAGTTATTCATCCCACACCAAATCCTCAGACTCTGCCATGTCTCACAGACCTGTTCTGGAGCTCTCTTTGTTAGATTTAGGCTGAACTTGGCCCTAGTTCAGCTCAGAAACTCGCATTACAAAAATCCCCTGTACAACTGCCTGCCTGCCTGCGGCTGCGGACCAAGCCTGCTGCCAAGGCCATCGTTCCCCCCAGGCAGCAGGAACGGTGGGGGCCGCACTGCAGCAGCGGCAAGAACACCGGGACACCTAACGCACAGGGCACAGACCATACTGATCTTCTCTTGCTGCTAAGAAAGATCCATTCAGCACCACGATGATGCAAGCGCAGAGAACCGGAGCGCAGAGGAAGGCGATATCTTGAGAGGGCAAGTTGGAGAACACAAAGTTCAGCGCAAAACCACCACAGGGCTCGCGAGTGGCCAGGAGCACGGAGGTGGGCGAGTGTCTGGGGCAGATGTGCATGTGGAGGACAGGGTGACGGGGACGTAGGTGTTGGGTGTGGGGAACACCTCCAGAAATGCTCCAACAGAGCGTGGTGTTTTTAATGATTTCACAAGAGGCTCTGCTAAAATGTCACCTCTCCAAAGCAAAACATGTCCGTGAATCATCATTTCACACCCCAAAACCAGGAATGGGTGGAAAAATTCTCTAGTGAGGCACCAAATCCTCAGGGGATTGCCATAAAGTGCACCCAGTGACTCTGGTCTTCCCATCGTTTTTCCTTGTATCTCCTCCTCTCCACCCCTTGCTCTCTCTTGCCAACCTACACGGGTTGTTCAGCTTTTATTCTGGGCATGAAACTGCCTTAGGACTGGAAGCTTTAAGCAGTTTCCCAGCCTCCAGAAATTTTCTGGTTGTGTTTCTCCGTGGCAGAGCAAACAATTGCTTCGGTACCTGGCCACCACACCTAACTCCCAAACGCAACGGGAACTCAGAATTCTTTGGGAAATTTAAACAAGAACATATTTTTACAGGAGTGAAGTGCATGGTTTTGGTTCACTGTAACTATTTGTTCTCGAAAAGGCTTGACAAACTGCTTTATCTTCTGGAATCACCACATGAGCAAAGATGGAAAGTCTCTTGAGAAAGAGGGGAGGAGGCTGGTGCCAGGTTAATGCACTGGGAAGACGAGTTAACAGCTGGACTCAGCCACTGAGAGCTGTATGGATGGGCAATAAGGGGGTCCACAGTTTGGGGGAGGGAAAAGCATCATCATCCCTCTCCAAAACGCACTTTGCTCCGCAGATGAAGCCTGTGCTTATGTGGAACAGCAGCCCAGCACCGCACTTGCGATCAGTATTACTGTCTGCCTAACCAGCAAGCTCCTGCCAGGGACCAGGAGCCCACCGGCAAAAGCTGCACAAAAGAGAGGGGGAAGCCCCAGGGTACCGATCCCAGCCACTGGCCCCGCTCTGCGTCCCATCTGTCAGTCCAGTGATGGTCCCCATCTGGAGTAGCTCTGCGTAGCCCCTTCAGTACTCACTCGTGGCCAGAGTCTGGGCTTTGCCCATCCAGGGACTGTCCTGTCACCCTGCCAGGCTCACCCTCCTGCAACGCCAGCGTGACCTGGCCCGGCCCTTGACTGACCCATGCCCTTCCAGTGGCTAAGCACTGCGCACCCCCTCTACGTCCTCAGCCAGGCTGCAGTCACCCGGGGCAGCTCCCCAGCCTCAGCTGGCGTTTCAGCCTGTAAGATCACTGGTCAAGCAGGAATGGGGATTAGAAGCTAGCAAGTTTTTCTTTTGCTACTGATGTCTGCCTCCGTCTCCCCTGCAAGCCGTGGGAGAGGAAACAGGGAGCAACAAGGTCCTGGTCCAAGGGGCTCTCAATCCTCAAAATGGATTTTACCTGCCTCTGAAAGCTGCCTCCATCTCTCACCCCCATTGCTTTCTCCCTAGGGAAATCAGTCTAAAAGGGGCTAATGGAACAATGTCCCTCTCTCTCCCCCCTCTCATTTTCTCTCTTTTTTTTTTTTATTAGCATTTGTGGAATTTATTCCCAAACTCTCCTAATCTTTCGTACACAACCATTTGATTTGCATAACCCAGCCCCCTCTCATAAAAACTGGCTGCTAGTTTAATTAAAAAATGTAAATTTGCTGTCATCTCGGGGCCTGGTGAATTAGGACGACATCGGCATTTTTTATTGCTGAAGACGTCCAAATTGATCCAGTCCGCATTGAACCGGAGGGGAGGAGACGGTGCCGCGTGGGACTTTTGGCTGTAGGTTCTGCCCCTCCCCTGCTTCCAGCCAAGCCTCCTCTGCCCCCTCTTTGCTTTGCAAAGTGCAGCTGGGGACGAGGGCATTGGTTCTTCCAAACCCCAGCTGGATCGGCCAGCGTGGCCTCTGCCATGTCAGCACTTCTGGGAGCTGAGCCCTGGGTGGCACCTGAGCTCTCCAAACCCTGGGAACGGCCGCATCTTCAAACCCTGGGAGGGAGGGAAGGAGCCCAGGTAGAGGTGGGAGACGCAGCGCAAGCAATGGTTGTCTTCACCTCCCACAGGACTTTTCACTACTTTCCAGATTACTTTCAACCAACTTTTCAGCGGGAAACCTAAATTGTAGGCTACGCAGCAGCCTAGGGGTATGATTTGATGTCAGAGGGAGAGTCAAAGTGGCCACAGAGGCTCTCGCTATGAGGGCAGCCAAGCGCTCTGGCAGCATGAGAAGTGGGACAGACAAGGCTGCACGGGCAAAAGCCCCGAAATAAATTCCAAGCTCCGACAGTCCTTTCCGATAGTGGCAAGGAGGACTCAGAGTGGAAGCATAAATAGTCCAGGAAAACAGAAAGAGAAACTGATGACATGGAAGTTATGTATAAAATATCTGATCCCTTCCAGCTGAGGTATCTGTATCATTTACAGCCGGTTTTAGTATATGTTGCCTCTCCCCCTCTTGGGCGCTGTGTTTCACAGCAGAAGGATGCAGTACCTGCACATATGAGCAGACCCCACTCTGTTGGTAGCAGACCTGGTTTAGAAGGAACAGGACCTAGCAGACAGTGTGCAGGTTATTAACGCGGGGATCAATTGTCTGGTCTTTCTGTGAGTTATCGCTCTATAGCACCAAACCAGTAGAAACACTCCTATGGACTTCAACTGGCTTTGAAGCACGCTCTTCAAGTAATAGCTGGGCCTTGCTTAACACCATAACGAGAAGGTTAATCCCCGCCCGGGTAAACCCTTCTCCCAAGGAAGAGTCTTCAGCAGGTACGCTTAAGCGCTTGAATGCTTTCCACCCAACAAGCATCTCATAGGACTACTGGAAAGTGACCTGAACACCCAAACAAACTGCCTGTGAACCTTCTGCAGACCATGAGCTCAGCACAGGAATGATACCAACCTTGACTGAGCCAACATCTCTCAAAAAATCTGTACTGTCAAAAAAAAAAAAAAAAAAAAAAAAAAGAGAAGAGTTGGCACCAGCCCAGAGAAGGTGTTCCTATCCACTGGGTGTTTCAAACGGCAACAGCGATTTGACAAAACAGAGACGCAAAATGACCCCTTGAGTGGAAAATTAGGTGTTTCTCCACCCTTTCACCATAGGTTTTTTGGTCCCCATTCTGAGATCAGTTCCTGTAATCTCATACCAAGTATAATTAGGCTAGGGAACAGTTTCCCAAAGGAAGTGACAGGTGCCCAGTCACTCAAGATATTTACAACCAGACTTGCAGAAAGTCACATGTAGGGAACATCTTGCCACGATCCTGGGCGGATAGACTCAGTCCGTGAATTCTTTCCAGCCCTTAACCACTACGGATGCTTCTGGCCCTAGAAGGTCCATGCAAGGACTGACTGAGCTGAGAAAGCCCTCGGCAAGAGCAGACTGTCAGACCCCACATAGCGAGTCCCTCTGGGAAAGAAACCCCTCTGGACTTGCCTCTGCCAGCTGGCAGCTCGTGTGAGCAGCCCTCGGGCACTGCCTCTGGGGAGCCACAGCCTGAGGGCTTGGAGAGAATTCAAGAGGCAGCCACTGAGGGAGATAAGCTGGCCCAAGTAGATAAGGGCTAGAGGTGGTGATTATGGGGCAGGTCTTTGCTCCAAGATCATGACAAGACGGGTTCACCCACACACAGACCGTAATGCTGACTTAAACAGATCTCCCAGATCCTCATTTCCATGGCTTACTGCGGCCCCAGGTTCCCACACCAGAGCACCAAAACCCACGCGTTACCCGGGCGCAGCGGCAGAAGAGGCCGAGCGCCCCGCGACACCTCCATGAAGAAGCAGGGTCCCTTTTTGGGGGGGGCGTCACTGCCTGGATTCCTTGTTTTCGGGGGGGGGGGGTGCCCCATCTGTGCCATGGACTGCTTGGCACGGGCACTGCCATGTTGGGGTGCATGGGGACCCGCCGGGAACCCCCCCCCCAGGGCACAGCCCCGGCCTCTGGGAGGGTCCCCGGGACAGCTCGGCCACGGGGCCGCCGAGGGTCCGGCACAGGGCACGGCAGGCACGTGCCCGGCTGTAGCATCCCACCGTCCCGGTGGCTTTGGTGGCCCCCTCGCCCCAGCCCTGCTCCCCACGGATCGTCCCCGGCCCCCATCCCCATCCCGCTCCCGGGATGTCCCAGCTGCACCCAGCCCGGGGGCCCTGCTCACAGCACCCTCACACTGACCTGCTGTGCCGGGGTCCCAGCCCCACGGTGGGACCCCACGGTGGGACCCCACGGGATTTATCTCGTCCCTCCCAGCCCCTCACCCATCCCGGGGACCCCCAGGCGAGCGGAGCAGCCGGGTCCGGCCAAGAATCCCTGTACAGGGCCGGCTCCGTGCCGTGTGCCGCAGCGCCGTGCGCAGGGTTGTTTTCCGAACGGAGATGAGCGGTTGAGTCACGGCTAATTGCTGCGGCCCAGGAACGTGCCGGGAGGGGAACGAGGCGTCGCACGGGGCCGGTGGCACCTGCACGCTCCGGGCAGCCAAGGCACGGCCGAACATGGCTGTGCCGCTGGGAGCAGGGATGGGGCAGCGAGGGCCACCCGGGGCCTGGGGCCGGCATTCCCCCGGGGTCCGCTGGCCCCCATGCCAGCCTGGCCCCATGCGTCCTTCTGGAAGCTGCCGGCGTTTCTCCCTGCCGGAGGTGCCGGCTGCAGCGTGGCCACGGCACCGCACAACCGCCCGGTGACTCAGAGCGAGGACAATTCCTGCGGGGTGACGGGGGTGTCCCCACCGCCCCAGTGCCGCAGGGTGCTCCGCAAACCGGGAGCCCCACGCACCCACCGGGGCTGGCACTAGGGACTCCTTGGGGCACGGAGCTCCGGTGTCCCCCGTGGGCGCCCCACAGGCTCCCAGCACAGGCTGGGTGCCCGAGGCCTCCCCTCCCGTGGGATTAGCTGCGAGGATTTCCCGGCGCTGGCACATCCGTGCTCTGCACCTTCTCCTCCTGGCTGGGGGCCAGGGCAGCAGCCGGCACGTGGCACCCAGGAAGGTGCCGGCACCCCTGAAACCCTCCCTGCCCAGGGCCACGAGCACCCACAGGAGACCCCAGCGCCGCCGCACTGGGCTGGCCCCGGCACCGCGACCCAGCTCTGCTCGGTGGCTCCAATCCTGGCACCACGGCACCGGGCACAGCACCTCGCTGCGGCCCCTGCGGCAGCCGGGAGCTGGGCCAAGCTGGGCTGCGGGTGCCAGGCACGTGCCACGCCGGGCACCGGCTGCGGGCAGCGCATCGCCCCGGTGGCACCGGGGACGGGCAGGGGTTGGGATAGAGGGGGGCATGGATGGGGGGAGCGCAGCGGGGAGCCGGCCTTGGCCATTTGGGAAGGGGTCCGGCTGTGCCGTCGTGCCGTGCCGTGTGCTGGGGCTGTGCCAGGGGCTGTGCCGGGCACAGGCATCCCTGGTGCAGGGGGGGTCCCGGGGGGCCGGTGTCACACTGCGCCTGGGTGGCCCCAGCGCAGGGGGACGGTGCCGTGGGGGGGGGGTCAACAGGGGCACCTGAGTATTCCGGGTGCAGGGACCGTGCTGGGCTGGGTGACAGGTTCCCCGGGTGTCCCCAGGGGACAGAGCCGGTGTTGTGCCAGGGTCTCCCCGGCGCAGGGGATGGTGCCACGCGGGGCGGCAGCGGGGACGGTGCCGTGCCCGGGTGTCCCCACCACAGGAGCCGGTACCGGGGATGCCCAGCGGTCGCAGTCCCCACCGCAGGAGCCGGTACTGGGGATGCCCAGTGGTCCCGGTCCCCACCACAGGGGCCGGTACCGGGGATGCCCAGCGGTCTGGTACTGGGGATGCCCAGTGGTCCCGGTCCCCCACCGCAGGGGCCGGTACCGGAGATGCCCAGCGGTCCCGGTCCCGGTCCCCCACCGCAGGGGCCGGTACCGGGGATGCCCAGCAGTCCCGGTCCCGGTCCCCCACCGCAGGGGCCAGTACTGGGGATGCCCAGTGGTCCTGGTTCTGGTCCCCACCGCAGGGGCCGGTACCGGGGATGCCCAGCGGTCCGGTACCGGAGATGCCCAGTGGTCCTGGTCCCGGTCCCCACCGCAGGGGCCGGTACCGGAGATGCCCAGTGGTCGCGGTCCCCACCGCAGGGGCCGGTACCGGAGATGCCCAGCGGTCCCAATCCCGGTCCCCACCGCAGGGGCCGGTACCGGAGATGCCCAGCGGTCCCAATCCCGGTCCCCACCGCAGGGGCCGGTACCGGAGATGCCCAGCGGTCCCAATCCCGGTCCCCACCGCAGGGGCCGGTACCG
>JANZLQ010000001.1:5604322-5664898 GCA_026212715.1 Elanus axillaris
GACCCGCAGCCCTCGGGCGGGGGGCAGGGGCAGAGGCAGGGCGGGCTGCGCCGGGCACAGCCGTCCCACGCGTGTCCGGGCTCGGCCGTGCGGCACGGGGCACGGCACCGGGGAAGGCTGGAGCCCGCGGGGTACCCGCCGCCGGTGGCGGCCGGGCAGCGCCGGGTGCCTGGGCCGGGGGTGGCCGGTATCACAACCCTGGACGTTAAAGCATCTTGCCCAATGGCCCACAGGAAGCCAGCGCTGCTCCGCCGCGGGAGCGCTTGGCCCACAGGAGGGGTGGTTTTTCTTTTGCAGCGAATTTCCTCATTTTTTGTTGCTTTATTTTTCTAAGTAGCAAAGAATGCAAGGGAGGTTCTAAGAGGCGTGTTGGGTAAACATAGATATAAGCCTCTTTCTTTAAAACAAACGAGCAGATTATTTACCTGATTAAATAGGTATTTTGAGCAGGTTGTAGGCTGTTTTTGTGAACACACCACGTTTGGCTCCGTGGATTTTGGCGGAGTGGGGCTCCTCACTAGGGCTGGGGAGCAGTCCGTCAACTCACCAGCTCTTAAATCCTTTTTATAAGCAGAACATAATGTGCTTTTCAAAGGAGGCCAGCATCATTACCCCACTGTATGGATGGGGAAACTGAGGCACTAGCGAGGGAAGTGACTCGCCAAAAGTGGCTGGACAGGTTAGTCACAGGGCTGGAAGCAGCCCTGCTCTGTTTGGCTCCACACACCAGGACATGCTGCACCCAGAGAGTGTCCTGGGCCCAGAGATCTGACACTGCAACTGCAACTCATCACCTCGGCGAGCGCCGCATTTGCATGCGTAAAAATGTACAGGCAGCACACCGGGCCAGAGGGCAGGGAGAAGGAAGAGGAGGGGGGGAGTCATTTGTGAAAACCACAAGTATTCCGGCTTCTCCTGGAAAAAAATCTAAACAAAGTCTAGTGAAACGCAGCCACCCGGGGACCCTCCGGGCCAGGAAGCAGGGTGGGGACAGTAGTGTCAGGCAGGAGGCAAGCGTGCCCTGCCCGGGGTGCTGCCCAGCCACCAGGCAGCGGGAGCCCAGCCAAGCAGCGCTCCTGAGCTGAGCCCTTGCACAGGGCTCACCTTCCCACCTGCTATAGTTAAGCTACTGCTTTAAGAGAGATGGGCAAAACATTATCAGCATCGTCCCGACTTCCCCTGCTGGTTTCTAACCATGCCATCGGCTCTGACCAGCACTGTCACCCGGTGCTGCCTTTAAAATCCTGCCTGGCTGCATTTCACTTGGCCCCAACAGAGGCACCAGCCCAGCCAACATCACCCACAATCCTCGTCAGGGCCTGCCCTGGTCCTTACACCCGAGCCAGACGCTACAGCACCTGCCAGGGAATATCCTACCCTGGGAAACAACGGACAGCGCCAGAAATGTTTGTGCTGGTTCATCTCCGGCTTTATAATAGCTCAGTTTGGACCCAACGCTCTCTTCTGGGTGTGAGGTTGCTGACAGGTCCCCTAAGTTCACTGCACTTCACATCACCCAGATTTCTCCATTTGCACTTCTCCTAAGAACTTAATACTCAAGCAGTGGGAGTTCTGCTCACACCGCTGTTCCCTAAGAGAGTGGCCCCAGCTGTATCTCCAATTCCTTACGAGGGGGAGCACACGCTATAACACGGATGTGTCACTGCGCATACACAGCCACACAGACCCTCTAAACCTACCTGTTCTTCTACATGCACTGAGCTGAGCATGTTCACACATCAGTATACAAATGTTCCCCACCCCTCCCATCCCAGCACGCACACGCAACATGCATATGCACACCAACAAAGAAAATGATACTCTGTGCTCACTCACATTCAAATACACACATATCCATACACCGTGACACCCATGAACCTACACACACAACCTAAACACAGCCGGAGGATCCCCTCCGCAGACTTCCCACTGTACCTCCCACTCCTCCTTGCAGGAACAACTTGCCAAGGTGTTTTTTCAGGTGAAGTCCACGCCCTGCAGCTGACGCAACGGCAAGGCCTGATTTCCTATCTCAGCGATCTCCAGTCACAGAATCAGGTTTTATTTCCCCATACTCCCTCCTTTGCCTCTTACCCAAGAAAAGTTTGATCTTTCCTCCCTCAGAGGCTGTGGAACTTTCTGCTCTCTTGGGGGGAACCCAGTGCCCCCCTTTAGGGCAGCATCTCCCTTCTTCCCCCATCCCTCCAAGGTATGGATCCCCTCCAAGGAAAAGCTGCCCCTGACAGTGCCCTGGCATGAAGTGGCTCCCAGACCGCCCTGGTCCCCAGGAGCACTCGAGGGAAGGCAGAAGCCCTCATCCTGCTCTGAACTGCACCGCCGTGCCACCACAAGAGCTGCCTTGCCCGCTCCAGCCGTGGCTGCCCTTTCGCAGCAGGTGAAGAGATCATTCCTTGTCCCTTCCCACCCTCCCAGGGGCATCAGGAGCTCTCAGTAATTAATGTTTGCCAGGTGCTCAGAGATCCTCAGATGAAAAGTGCAATGGGAGGGGGAAGGATGATTAATTTATTATTATTATTACAGTTTAATGCTTTCCCCGCAGACAGTGTGCCAGGGCTGAGCAGGGGGTGAGTCATGCTGATATATGGGACATCCCCCTTTTTGCGTCTCTTCTACCTTTGTTTTTTTACGCTTAGCCCATTTTCCTGGCAGTTTCTCCCTCCTCAGCTGGAGCTGACCCCGGGGCCTGGGGCCGTGCTCTGGATTCATGTGGGCTCAGGGCGCTGGCTCTCAGATTGCAGGTTGGAGATCTGGCAGCGCTGTGCTCCTCCTCCTGCTCCTGCTTGGGGAGTCTATTAGGCAAATGCTCTTGCCCTATTTCTGTAATTTTGTTTGATTTCTGTTTCGTCAAGGGAGGCGCCCGGAGGCCTCGGGGCCTGGGCGGCAGGAGCAGACAATCCATGCTTTCTTTCCCTTTCCTTCTCTTTCGCTCCTTCCTTCTCAATTCAGTTTCAATCACATTATTGGCACATGGCGCCCAGAAGGCATTGCCAAAGCGGCTGTGCCGAGTCTCAGTGTGCTGGGTGGGGCTCTGCCGAGATCTCTTCTGCCATTTACTATTCCTTGGCGTTACTCAAGCAGTTTGACACCAGCTCCCCACCATGTGGCTGCTGCTCTTCCAGACACTCTACAGCTTCCAGCATCTGCTGGAAGCCAAATGCTGCTCATCTCTTGACCACTGCCCAGAGGGGAATGACTGTAGCAGGAGCGAGGCGTACGGCAGTGAACGTACGCTGCGTGTCCTCGTGTTCCACAGGGGCCCAGAAGACTTGGGGGGAAGGAGTGGCAGGGGTTTGAATGCGCTAACAATTAGTTACAATTTACTACAGCGATTAAACGTGCAGCCTGGGGATTTCAGGGCGAGGAAGCAAGGGGATAGTCCTACCCAGGCATCGCATCCAACAGGGAAGGTACCTGGCACTGAAGAGCAGGCGCTCTGCCTGCAAAACCAGCAAATGCCACCCTGAACCAGCCCAGAGCTGCTCTCATGAAGCCTCCGAGCCCCAGCTTGGCGCACCAGGCACTGTGATGGCCTCCAGAGGCACCAGAAACCACTGCCCAAGGGCAGGTCCCAGGCTGGGCAAGACCCATTCCTACAGAGCACGGGGCAAGCACAAAACAAAAAGGTGATTTCTCTCTAGAGGAGCTGTAAGCCAGCTTGTGTTCCTGCACAGACACGCTTGGATGCAAACAAAAACGCGAGCACATGCCATGTGCGCACACACACGTTCACACGTAAGAGTATAAACACCCGTACGGCTCCTGCCTCACACTGGTGTGATGCCCGCCTGGGCACCCAGGACAGGGCTGGATTGTCACGGATGTTTTAGCAGAGACTGTCCTGCTCTGGACATATGTGGGAGGCCTGATGTCACAGAGATGGCCAGTGGCTCGGATAGACAGGAGCTGCTACCCTACTTACTCCCCAGGGTAATGACTCGCTCCCCCAGCAACTGTTCTGAAATGGGCTGGGTCACACCAGCAGATGGGGAAAGTCTTTCAACGTGCAGCCCAGGAAGCGACAGACATGGAATAGGCAGAGAGTGACAGGCTGGATTTTACAGGACTCTTGATGCTGTGGAGCAGGGATGGTCTCCATAAATTCACTCTGGATTTGACATGGCTTGGGCAGGAGCAAGAGGCAGAAAGGAGGGAAGGCAGAGAGAGCCTGGCACATTACCGGCTCTGCTCTACCTGCCCCATGAAAGGCAGAGGCTGTCAGCCCTGCTTCCATGCAGGGCACTGAGGTGGGTACAACAGGATGTTGGGGACTGTCCCCGGTGGAGCAGGTGGGCCAGCAGGGAAGTGAGGGGAGATGATGGAGGAGGTAAGAAATGGACCGCACGACCCCAGAGGAGACCTTGGACAGCATACAATGGGGACTGACTGCAACCCCTCCTCTGGGATGTGACAGCAGCATTCCCACCACAGCAACAGAGAGGGAAGGCAAAGCGTCCCCTCGTGCGTGAGACACAGCGACGAGTGCATGCAGAGAGATGCCCATGATGCAGCACGCGTGCATCCGCGTGGGCTGGCCCTGCTTGTGCAACGAGGCTGCCTGAGCATCGCCGGTGCTGACACAGGGGATATACGGGCACGCACGCAAGTGACTCTGAGCAAGCCCGGGTACGCACCAATGCTGCGCGTGCACACGCGCCAGCACAGCACCGGCAGGGACATGTGTGCCTGGGCACGAGGATGTGTGTGCAGTGAAGTGGCACATGGACACCACCGTGAAGAGGCAGCAAAGACCCCAGAGAAAGCGCGGCTGCGGCCCCTCGGGAGCCCTGGCAGTGGGCCGGAGGGGGTGTGGGGAGCAGCGGCGGGCGGTAAGTGTGAGGCAGACGCAGCGATTGCATTACTGAAGGAGCCCGGGCTGGCAGTGCCGAGCTATCGTCCCTGTAATCCTGTTAGCCAGCAATCTCCATTCCGAAAGAGCTTCATTTCTTTGTGAATATTTGTAAACTAGATATCTAATGGAAAATTATAGGAAAATTATAGTGAAATTCATGACGAAGAAATCCGATTAGCCCTAATTCAATTATGCCATCTTAGCCCACACAGCACATTTCCCATTTTTTTCCCATAAATACCAATGCCAGGGGTCCGGGTAATCAAATAAAATTGAAAATCATCTTCCCATTAAATTCAATTAGCTGCAATTTCTAAAGCCTATCAGAGATTTTAATTACTAAATTATAAAATTCTCCAATGCTAAATTGAAACTAAAAAAATTGCACATCCTTGTGTTTCAGAAGAAAAAAACCTAGCAGAAACCTTGAAAAATACCCTTCTCCTCCCATCAGCACCCACATGAGCACGGGTCTGGGCAGGCTTCACCAGAGAAATTGTTGTGGAGGGAGATGAACTGGGCCTAGGGAAGAAGGTGGTTACCTCTGAGGGAAATTGGACATCAGCTGAGATTAAAACCTAAAATCCAGCCCTAATTACAACTCAGTTGGGTTGAAAGAGGAGAGGGGAGAGGCTAGCGATCTCAGCATCTTTGCTCCCTTTCCCCAGACGAGCTCCTCAGTTCTAGCTGGTCCTCTGCACCTCTGCGCTGCTCTGCCAGTGACTAGCAACAAGCCACCACGCTCTCCAGCCGAGACTCTCTAGGAGCTGAAACGAGTTTTGCCTGCAAATGGGCTCTGTGAGGCAGTCCCTCGAGTCCCTGTGTGCCAAACCCAGGGCAGGAGAGCTGGTGATGCCCAGAGGGAAGCAGGAGGGCAGATGCTAGCTTTGTGCTTCTGATAAAGCTCCTTGAATAATAGCCATGCAAGCCCGGTCCTGACACTGAATTAAGGGAAGCTGGAGCCCTCAGCAAACTGATTTAGCTTGAAGCACTACTTCAGCGAACACGTGGGATGTTCCAGAGGAGGGGGACGTGATCACCCTTCCCTGATAGCACAGGGAACTCTCTGAGTTCACAGAGGCACCAGGCAGGCAAGCCCAGCCCTAAACTGTTCTTTATTCAACAACCAAACCAAGCAGGCAAATGGGGAACCAACAAAGCCTGTGCCTACAGATGCTCTCTTCCAGCCCTGCTTCTCCGGGGACCAACATGGCACAGCAACGTGTCGAGGGGCAATTAACTGTGTGAACAAGCAGTGGGAGGAGAAGTGGAGCTCAGCTCTCCAGTTACAATACCTGACCCTCCACAAGGCAGCGAGTGAGGATTTTCCGACACCACTTTTATGCCAGAGAGCACTTTTGCGTGGTACCCTAAAGGGTTTATTCATGCGCTAACATAAACGAAGCCAGTTTCTAACGCATTTCACAGCTTTAACTAGGTGCTCTGGCTGCCCCGAACCAGGCCGATACTCGGTTTAATTTACTGGGCGCCCGAAAGTTGCCAGCAGGGAGTTGCCCACAAACAGAACAACAACAAAAAAGTTAATGATCTGGGCTTTTTCTTTAATAAATAGGCAAACTGGCTGAGCCGGATTGTTGGCTGGGATTCGTCTCCCCTTTATCACCCTGGAGCTTCTGTGACACATTCTCCAAATCATCAGCATTTTGCAATTTGAGGTCGTTACCAAATACTATTTTTTTGCCAAGGAAGGGAGAAAAATAAATTAATAATTAAGAAGCCCAAGCAGGGAGAGGCTGTGGGTTGGATGGCGCTGCCACCTCCGCGGGGATTGCTCAGGCACCTGGCAGCCCGCCCAGCGCGCACCTCGGTCGCCGGCTCACCCTGGAATGTGGTGCTGGCACCCAAGTGCTACTTGATTTTACTACGAATTAATCAAAGTCTCTTCTGCAAACGTCTAACACTAAGTCACCACTGGTTGAGCTTCAGATGCAATTCCCCTGTTCCAGAGATTCTGTGCAAGGAGATTACCAGCTCCAGGTGAAAAGCTGAAGGGGGTTTCCTCTTTGCACATATCCTGGTACTCCAAGGCATCAGCCTCTCCCAGCTGGAAGGAGAATAGATTTCCTGCAACTCTTCTCCCGCTCACAGCAGGTAACCACACAGACATTCAAGATATGCTGGGATAAATCTGTCTGTGCTGCCTGACTAGAGTGTACTAACACCAGAGAGGAATTTGACTTGACTGCGAGCCGATGCAGACAGCAGAGGACTGTATTTGCAGCGTGTGTGCGCCTGCACCCCTGTGTTCACATAGCTGCGGATGCATCTACACACGAGGACACGCAGAGATGTGAACCTGTGAGATCTTGCGTGAGTACGGCTGCCTGCACGTTTGTGCACATGTATGTGCACAGCCTTGTGGCACCGGGTGGGCAAGCAGCCACCCAGGTGTACAGAGCTGTGCAGTCAGATGTCGTGTGGCTGTCCACAGCCAGAAGTACACAGACTTTCTCTGCAGGCATTCTTGCCGTGTCAACGTGTGCATGCCTCATTTGTCTCCAAACTTGCAGTACCAAGCACCCTCCTCGTCCCAGCCAGGCCCCCAGAAGGTGATGTGCTGCAGCTGATGCTCAGGATGGCAGCAGCACACGTCCCCACACCACTCCAGAGACACAGCACTGCCCTGAGCCATGGGCGAGTTGCATTCCCCTCTCCACACTTTGCCTGTCTCAGAGCCCTCTCATATTTTCAGTGCTCACTAGACCGTGAATTCACCTTCATACCAGTTACAGGGTTATTTAGCTTCTCCCTATGCCAATAACCACCCAACTTTCACTGGCAGCTCATCTTTCTCCCGGGAGACATGAAGTGCTCCTCTCTCACCTGCCCATGGTGCCCCCACCCACACACACCCATCAGGAGCACAGGGGACAGATCCCCAAGCAGGACACAGTAGCTAGTGACATTGCTCACCGGCCAGTGACAGTCTCTTATCCCCACTCACATCTACACTGTGAGAAAGAGCAACAGAGCAGAGGAGTTAAAAAACAGATGGACAGAGAGAAATAGAGGAGCGGGAGACGGGGAGAGAGAGAGGACAAAAAGGGTGGTAAAGCAAAAACAGTACAAATGGAGGAAAAAAACCCAAGAGAACAAAGAGAGCAGAGAGGGAGGCAGGAAGAGAACAGGGACATACTGCAGATTTTTGCTTCTGCACACCCCACGAAGCTACACTCTCCAGCTCTTGACACTAACATATTCTACAGCTCCCCCTGAAATCTTAGGGATCAACTAGACAGCCCCTGTGCAGCAGCTGGACTAGCTGTGCGTGGGCTGGGACACTGAGGAGTAGTGAGGATCATCTGCCTGGATGGGAAACATGGGGCTCCCCACTGGGGTGCCCGAAGGCTGTGGGAGTGCAGAAAACCCCAAACGAGAGGGTGAAACCTCCGTGCAGGGCCATGCCCAAGGAAGGTCAGCAGCCTGTCCCTTTCACTGATCCTTTGTCACAAGGAAACCCTCTCTGTTCTCCTTCGCTGGCCCAGAGCCACCTCTGCCACTTACCCTCCCACTGGCTCGGAGCCATCTTTGCCTGTTCCCCCTGCTGCAGACCTGTAACACACCTTTTTGCCAGCCTCCCCCTCCGCTGCCACAGCACCCGTCTCTGGGCATCATGTCTTTGGGCCAAGGCCTTGATGCTCACCCCTGGCCACATGGGCTTGCTCCCTGGTCTCCTGGACTTTCCCATTCTGACTGAACATTTCCCAGCTGAAGCAAGTGCTGCAGCGACATTTCACTCTGAAACCAAGCATGTGCTGACAGCAAGTGGCATCCCCAGGAGCTCCTTCCTGGCCCCCAGGGCTGTGCATAGCCAGATGCAGCACAAGCCACTGCACGACTTGTGGTGCCTCTTCCCCCATCCGTGCCAGCCCCCAGGGTCTGCCCAAATTCACCACCCATCCCACCATGGCCATTCCCACCTCCTGTCCCACACAGCCCCTTGGAGCAGCTTGGCCCCTAACCCAGGGGACAAAATCCCCTGTTCTTTGGCCCAGGGAGCTGACCTCTCTGCTGCTGTCATAGAGAGCTCAAAGTGGGCACTTTGTTATCTTACCACAGTCGTGGTCCCGGCATAAAACTCAAACATGACTCCTCTTCTCCACTGAGTGTGCAACGACACATCCCCACAAGCGCAGGGTGTGCGCCGGCACAGGTCTGCACACATTAAGTGGAATAGAGTGGATCTGGGAAGGGAGTTGAGGGGGGACAGAACTGCTCTTGTCGCCGAGGCAGTCATAGCTGTCCTTACCTAACACCAGAGACTGCAATACAGAAGGAACTGCAAGAGCCCAAAAGGACAAGCAGGACTGAACCAGTAGCTCCAGCACAAGCTCATCACAGCCGAACACTTTCCCCTGTCCTCAAGCTTCCTCGGGACAGTGCCTACTGCTAGAGTTTCTGCTGGATTTGCATGGCCACCCTGCAAAGGCAGATCTGGGGAAACACGGCAGAGACACCCCCGTTGCCTCACCTGCCCCGGGAGCACACCCCAGCCTCCTGCTTTCCCCATATCGCCATTAAAAAAAAGCTCTGTGCAAACAATAGATCAATAGAGCCCCCGCCTCTTCGGAAGGAAAACAAACACCCGGATCACCGCAAATTAGAGAATGTTTCGCTTCACTTCATCCAAACAGGCTGACAATTTTTTTGGGTTGTTGCCACGGCGACAGAATAACACAGCGTTCAGCCTGTTGCAGAACAATCAATTAAGTTAATGCCTCGGAGTGCCTGTTTACTCTTCCATTTAGGAGGTGCTGCTCTCGCTCACTCTTTCTCTCTTGCTTGTTTTAAATTTCTCATCCTGTGCTTCCCGATCCTATTTCTTCTACTGTTTAACCTAAAATAAAGTCCCTCCCTCAACTACCTCCTGCTTTGTAAGGAGCCTCCCACTTTTCAGAATGATCACCTGAAATAAAGTTTTTTCCTCTCTCTGACTCCTGTAATTTCTCCCTTCTTCCTGGAAAAACAAGGAGAGACTGGGGATTTACCTTTACCTTTCACGATACAGCCTGTCCCCTCCTCCTGGTGTGCCTAGGAACTTGCAAAGTTTCTAAACTTCTCCAGGGCAGAGTGGGCCACCTTCTAAAGTGGCAGGAGTAACTCTGCTTTTTAACAAGATGATATAACTCTTGAGCTAAAGACCTATGAAGTGAACAGAAACCCTTCCACTATTGCTATTTTTTACACTGTGAGCCATAACCTTAAATGAAGACCCATCTTGTGCTAAATGCTGTTTAAAAAGGAGAACTATAAAAGGGCCTCACAAGGGTCTAGGTCTCATCCTACAATCCATGTTGAATGAAATTTCTAAATATGTGCTCAGATGACTTTGGCTTAAGCAAAACTCAACCCAGTGCTCAAAGCATTTTGCTGAACTGAAGCCTACACTAGGATACTTTAAAGAGGTCACCACCACCAGAAGATTGTGGCAGATCCATCACTGCAGTCCTTTAAAATAAACAAATGGTAAGGCATGTTTCGGCTCTGGCCCTGACCACCAGAAGGATGCCAGGCCTTCAACCAACTCGCATGCTCTTGCCACTGATCTTGTGGGTTTATTTCCTGCCTTGCAGTCAGTACGAGCGGTGACACTTGGCCGTGTAGCTTCACTGCCTGTCTGCAGCCACTTTCCCATCCTTGCCCGTTGAGCAGAGATAACAGCCCTGGGTCTCCCCACAGCCCTCCTGCAGACTCTGCAGCACATTACAGGGCACCAAAATCCCAGCTCCACCGTCCTATGGGCGAAATAAGGTACCAGGGAGTAAAAGGATTTATCCAAGGCCAAGCCTGAGATATAATTCAGGGCTTCTGCCTTCTGATCTCTCTGCATCCGGGTGCTGTATTCCTCATGAGCACAATATTCCTATGCTTTTACCTTTGAAAACCCAGGAAAAGTGTCCGCCTCCCGCATATCCTCATACACTGAAATTAAAGGAAAAGACAAACGCAAGCACGATGTGAAAACATGCAGATTCCATTATATTGTCTTCTCATCCTGCCACTAGCAACAAGTGCCTAAACGTAAAGTCTACATTAATTAAGCATCAAACAGATGGAACAAAACTGTAGACAGAGCAGACAGGGGAGAGGGGGGCTCAGACACAAGGAAAAATTACAGGAATAGGGTCAAATATGACACCCGCTCCCCCACACTTCCCAAGCTGGATCCTTTTCAAAGGACTCTGTTCTGACAATCTAACACTGCCACCCTGCTCACCGGGCAGCAGCGAGGCCGGGTCTGTGCAGGCTGCAGGACAGCCGTGCCGGGCAGGCCCCACCGACACGCTCCCTCTCCTCCTCCCCAAGAAGAAGTTGTCAGCAGAACCTGTTGGAGCAGGGGCTCGTTGACTGCTCCCTGTCCATTACAGCCCAGATTATAAGCATATTGCACAGTGCTCTCTGCACGGTGCTGGGGAAATCCAATACGCTGAAAGGTTAATGCAATCAATTAGGGTGACAAGGAAGTAGAGTAAAGCCTTCTGAGTAGATGAAAGGGAAAGAGAGATGGAGACAGAGAAAAGCAAAGAGAAGTAGGGGGGGAAGGAGCAAAGGAAGGCGAGAGGCAGGAGGAGGAAGATGGTACGCAGGGCATGCGTTGTAGACTGCAGGGCACTGGTGTGGCTAAGGGCACTGTCCTGCCCCCGCATGAGCAGTGTGCTGCGATCCACAGGTGCAAGGCATGAGTCCCCAAGGCAGCAGGTGGGCCAGGACTCCCCCTTCTTGGCTTCTCCTGCCCCCTCCTGCAATGTGCAGGGCCCTGCTCAAACCACAGCTGCCCAGGATGTCCTGCCGCCAGCCTGCTCCCTAATACTGTTCAGCTGGCAAAACTGTTCCTGTGCCTTTGCTGCACAGCTACCCAGAAGGGAGGGAAGCAACTGCTTGGGTTTAGAGTTGCCATGCAAGGCAAAGGATCTCAGCAAGCCATGGGGAAGCATAAGGGAAGGAGAAAGAAGAAACAGGAAGGACAGAGAGAACTTCCTCTGGCTGTTCACGCACCGTGCACAGAGAAAAGTGAGGATGAACACGTGGCATCTCTCTGTAAACCTCCTAGAGACGCTGGTCATCACCACCGGCCACTTGCCTGCACCTACCCCTGCTGTCACGAGGAATTTTACTTTTGTTCTGGCTGTGTGGGAGCTCAGCCCTGCCAGTCTTGGGAGCACCTGTAAAAGAGGTGAGATCTCTTCTCTCTAGTTTCTCCAGCCTCCTTCCACCTGTGCCAACCTGGGCTGCCCTGCAAGGCCAGAGGACAAACCCCTGCCAAATCCCAGCTGCAGCAGGTTCACCTCTGCCTGCCGGGACAGTTTGATGAGGATGCAGTGGCACTCAGCCCACCACCACAGCACAGAGATCCCAGTGTACTAATGTGCATCCTGCTGCTCTGTCCTGCAGAGCACAGGCCTTCGCCCGGGACATTCAGCCCAGGGGAGAGCCCTGTCCTTCCCCTCCAGCCCCCCTGAGCCATGTGGGCTGGCTGAACTCCTGCTCTCTGACCCCCCAGGCAGCACAGTACTTCATTAACCTGGGCTGACAGGTCAGCCAGTGCAGCCCCTTCCTACCACGGCTCCTGCTCGCGCACAGCTCGGCCTAGGAAAACGTGACACCAGCTCATTAGGACAAATTATTACTCTATAACCCCTGCCGCAATGTCCCTTAATATGCCTATTTAGCAAGAGACAAGTCCTGGTGGGCTCTTCGGCATTAAAACAACCTCACAAATCACCAGAGGCACAAGGACCGTGATCTCCGTTTCTGGGGGTGGAAGACAGGGCGGCTGTACCCCAGCTGGGTGCTGGAGGGGTGCTGAGTCCTGTGCTGTTCTGCTGCAGATAAAATGAAACTCTTGGTGCTGCTGGGGGGGACGCTTTGCAGGCAAGGAGTTGTTGTCTGACTGTGGCTCACCGTGCAGCCAAACACGTGCCCAAGTTTCGGAACAATGAGGTGATGTTCCCCAGTTGAAATCCACTGCAAAAGTATTCTGGTAGGCCCATTCAAACTGCTGGGCCTGCTTCACTCTGCCTTATTCCTGCCTAACTCTGCCCTCCAGCACTACCACCAGTGTCACGTTCCACATGAGATCTACAAGATTCAAATGTTCCCTCTGTTTCCCTGTGACAGATGTGAAAGTCAGCACCTGGCTTCACAAATTTGGCCGCAACACTAACCCTACTTGCTAGCTCCTTGCAGGTTAACCAGCAAAGCCAGAGAGCAAGTTTGGAAGCTGATGCCATTGGCAGGCAGCGTGCGCTGCCTCCCCACGTACGGCTGTGCTAAACTCTGGGGGAGTAAGCCCATTGCACATGAAAGCAGTCAGCTTGCACCTTGCGGGGAGAACAGGACTGCAGGCTTTCTGGGGCTAATCCAGAGATTACAGAACCTCCGCAATTTTGGGCACAGTGAGTGAGATATCACAGGGGAAAACAGAAATGCAGGCAAATGTCAGAGGAAGGCTGCTACTGAACAGGAACGGGGAGCATGAGGAAATCAACCTCCAGCCTGACCTGTAGGAGAGGGAAAAGGGAGAAAGAAAACAGTGATTCATAAAACAGAGCACCACAAAGAGAGAGAGAAGGGGCAGCAGTACCATAGCAGGCAGGAGAGAGTGAGGAAGAAAAGTAACAGAAAGAAGAAAGAGAAGAAAGTGTGAAAAGTGCGTGATGCTGGGCACAGAGGAAGGCAGAATGACAGCAAACGGACAGAGAAATGAGGGACCTGAGAGAAAGAGAGAGAGGGAGGGCGGGAGGAAAAGGAGGAGAAAAGAGCAAGAATAGCCACGCAGCGAGGAGCACGCGGGCGAGGCAGAGCACTGTAACCAGGGTTGTGAAGCATGAAAAGGGAAGAATCTGCCTGTTCCTTTCAGCGCTCGGAGCATGGCGCTCGGTGGTGACCTACACTGTGCCTGGCTGTGATCACGTTTTCAGGGCCACTGCCTGCCGATCCCAAACAATGATGGGGAGCCTTTGAAGTCAGAGAAAGAAGCCGCAATGTGAACTGGGGACTTTCTTTTTTTTTCTCTCTTTTTCCCCCCCCCCCATTTTTTTAAGGACGGGGGGAAGGAGGGAGGAAAAGGAAGGGCTGAAGTGGTTGGGGGGAAGGTTGGGGGAGAGGTTGCAAGGACAAAACGGAGAGTTGCTCTCGACGGGGTGCCCCGAAACGAGGGAGACAAAAAGAAAACAAACAGTTTATGAGTAGGGCACATGCTGCCTGTGTCTGCATGCCCCGCGCTGCCGGCCCCCCGTGCTCCCAGGGAGGCTTCTGTTCCCCAGCAATGATGGATGGACGCATAGGGCCATTCAGGCCTGCCATGTTACAGCAACGGTATTTACATAACACTGGCCTTCCACCGGTCACCTCTGACACTGCCCAGCCTGGCTTGGGGCCCCCTCCCACCCCAGCCAGCCCGGGCCCCTCTGATACTGCTCGGACTCAGCCTATGAGCTCCCTGACGCTGGGGCTCAGGGGTCCCCACTACTGCAGGGATGCTCTAAGCGCAGACACACTGCAGCGAGTGCTGCCGGCACTTCCGAGGTGATGTCCTGCAGGGCAGAGCACTCCCCACCCTCCCTGCCGCCACTGCCATTCCTGCCCTGGCCTGGTCTCAGACTTGCCTTGGCGCCTGGGGAGGGAGAGGAGCAATGGGAGAGGCTAGACTTGGCGGCGCTGCGGAGGGTACAGCACAGAGACGTGGGGAAAAGAGTGGGAAGGGAACTCTTTGGTTGACACACAAGGGAGCCCCGTGGTCCTCCTGGGACGAGGAGGAGGCAGCAAGGACAGTAGGAACTGCCTTGGCATGGCAGGGACTTCTCAGTGAGCATCACCTGAGGTGGCAGAGGGACTCTCTTACTCAGCACATGGAGATGAGGCTTTTAAGAGAGGCAATCACCTTTCATTTCCCTGGGCTCTAGGCCTCTAATTCTTATCAGGCATGGACTGAGTGACCATCCAGCTCTAGGAGACTGCGAAGTTCGGGTTTTTTTGCAGTAACACAGACCATGAGGGTGTAGGTAAAGGGAAAACCCAGAAAAGTCAGAATTCTGCTGGAGACACAGAGCTGCTTCCATCCTACCAGCATGATGCTGCAGTCTGAATGGATAAAAATGTGCCAGTGGAGGACAGCACGCACATCACCATCTTAAATTATGTGAACTGAGCTCAGCAAAACTTCACAGTAGATGGAGACTGCATCCTATTCAGTGAGAGGACCTTATCCATCTCCCACCAGCCCACATGGACGAAGATAAAGCAGTACCCTCCTCACCAAAGCCCTTAAACACATTTTATCTGTAAAGACAGAGGCAGTAGAGAAGATACTGAGGAAAACCCACAGTGACAAAACCAGGTGCCCAGAACAACTGGTGTACAGAGACAAAGATGAGATTAGGACACACACAGGCCATGTCTGCATTAGACCTTCTTCTATTTTCATCTCTCTTTATAACTAACAACAGTCCAATCCCAGAAGTTCTAGTGCAGACACAGCCACAGCGAGCAGGCCATAAAGTGTGAGAGACACACAGACGAAAAGAGAACCCAGGAGGGCGTAGTGACATACCCATTGCAGTCTGAAGTCTCTCCTACCTTTCGGAGATTTCAAGGCCTGGTTTCTTGCCTCTTTTTTAGCTCTAAATTCACTTCATCCTGGGGAAGGAAGAGAAAGACTCCAGTTAATACGCAGGACACACCTGACCGAGAGCCAAGGCACAGACACTCACAAAGGCTGGGTGAGAACCCAGCTGCAAGCGGGGCCAGCACGGGGCATTCAGACTTCGCATGGGAACAAAGTGCCTTCCTGCTCCTGGCTGCACCATGCAGTGCCATGCACACCACGAGACACGCATCACTCCTGCACTTAGCTGTGCATAAGGCTCCTGAAAAGGACTGGGAATAATTTAGCATAGAGAGAGCACTGGCTCTCTCAGGCCATTACTTTCTCTCTCTTTCAGGCCATTACTGGCCTGAATCCTTCTTCCCAGGTACCACAGACAGACCTCGTGCTGGTCTGCACCATACTCTGCCCACACATCCAAGGGCGCCTTCTGGTCCATGCCAAATTTTTCCCTTTCCAATCTTCCCATTTCCTCTGCTGACCCCTCTTTCCCAGAGGTTCACCAGTGTCTTAATGCTGAGGCCTCCCTTGCACACCAATGGGGCACAAGATGACAAGGTGCAGGACTGGGTCCCAAGGCACTGAACCCCCTTATCCACTCATCTGTGCGTCTTCCTTCCTGGAGAATGCAGAGAGCAAGGAGGAAAGAGAAAAGGGACAGGGGAAAAAAAGTCACAGCAAAACACATGAAAAGTAAATTGAATTATTTAAAACCATATGTTCCAAAAATGTGACAGAGCATAAAAGCCGTGCCGTGAGACTTCCGGAGGGGGTTATCCTGCACAGGCAGGGTGGGAGGACAGCTCACAGGAGGGGGAGGACTGCTCCACACTCAGCCACCCAGGGACTTCCCTCTCCCAGAGCCGGAAGGTGGCAGGGAGCACAGAGTGGCTTCACGCACAATGGCAAGGGTGCTTGGCCCATTCCTGCAGTCTCTGTTTTGCAACTCTGCCAAAACAGCTATCACAACTGCCCGAGACGTGGCAGTGAAATGAAAAACTGGCCCGAGGTCACGCACAGTGAGTCTGTGGTTGAATCCAGGAGCCCCAGCCGCTTGCGCCAAGCACCGGATCACAGCATGCCTCTCTCTCCAGGGTGCAGCAACGTGTGCTGCAACTCAGCTCCTTGCAAGGAACCCTGCTTTAGCCCCTCGGAGAGCAAAAGCGAGAGGGACTTGGCTCTGGGGACTCTGCTGCCGCTGGGTCTCGCCCCTGTGTTTTGGGGCCCTGGTGCTCCATGCGTGCGGACGGCCTCCTCCTGTCACTCACACTCCACCACTGCCTGCACGCTGCGCCAAAGATAGATGCCTGGTGTTGGCTGGGACCCAGAGCGGGAAGGAGCTGGTGAGATATCCCAGATGGATGGATGGACACGGAACGCAGGGAGCCCCTCGGGTGAGGAAGATGCATAACCAGCCTGTCTCCTTCCTTTCCCACTCAAATCCTTGTGCTAACAAGGCTGAGGGCACGGCTGGAGGAACAGCTCCCCCACTTGAAGTCCTTCTCCCACCCTGGCACCCTCTGTCCTTCTGGCTCTCTCATCCCCTCTCCCACCTTTTTATTCCCTTTGTTCTTCCCTTCTTCCTTGCTCTTTCCATCGCTTTCTCTGCTATTCTGTCATGCTCTTTTTTCTCTCCCTCCCTTTTGTTCTCTCCCCCTTTACCGAGCTCTCTGCCTGTAACTCTCTCTGCCTTCCTGGCTTCACTCCCTCGCCCCTGTGCACGGTCAATTCTTGGGTTTGAGTTTTTAATTGTTTTTTTTTACTCCCCTTCTTTTGGCCACAGCTTATCAATGATGCAAGAGGAATAACGCCAATTTACTTAGAATGTGTAATCCCCAAATCAGATTGGGGGATTGTATGAGGCAATATGACCTTGCATATGTCTCCATTAAAGCCAGCCAGGCCTCCTCTTGTATTCTGTGTTCCCAGTACATATTTAGACAGATAACGCTAATTGTACTTGACATGTCCTCTTAAGGATGGACTCTTCCCTCCCCCAGCTCTGCCTGCTTCCCTGCCTGACAATGCGCCAGAGCAGAGCCCGCTCGCTTGCAGCGTGGCACGGCACGGCACCTGCGGGGCTGGCTGGTTGGGTAGGCATCCAGCACAGCCCGCACGCCCAGCTCCGCTGCGAGAGAGCCAGCCATCCTCCCCAGCGCTGCACGCCTCCATGAGGGAAGCGAGGCCAGCTAGCACGGATAGGGCAAGGAGCAGGGGCAGGGGGAGCCTTGCTGGGACATAGTTAATCTGACATTACACACTATTACTGTGACAATCTTGGATTCTCCAGAAAAATGAGAGGTGTGTTGCCACCTCTGAAGCCGGGGGGCCACCTCACCCTGCCCCTCTTCCTGCTTACCCCACTGCCACCCTCCCTCCTCCTCCTCCCTACCTTGTCCCTGCCTCCTTGCCCTCCTCCATGGGGCTTCCCCTTTGACTTGCTCCAGCTCCCTCTTTGACTCAGGAGACCAAAGGCTGGCTCCTTCCCCCCAAGTCAGAGGAAGACGAACCTTCTGAGGACAGGCCCCAACCATGACATAATACCCCTCACCAGAAAGCATGAAGCTCCAAAGCATTAGGACAAACAGGGGAGACTTGCTCGCCATGACCATCTTCAAAGCCTCCCTCCTCTCCAAGGAAGGGCTTCCACCCCACACCTCTCAGCTCCCACATCTGGGCATAAAGCTCTTTGGATAAATATTTACATCTGGCTACTGGCCTGTGGATCCCAGCTCCAGCTTCTAGGGAACATCATGAGGAAATCATAGAATCATAGAATAGTTTGGGTTGGAAGGAACCTTTAAAGGTCATGAAGTCCAACCCCCCCTGCAGTGAGCAGGGACATCTTCAACTCGATCAGGCTGCTCAAAGCCCCGACCAACCTGACCTTGAATGTTTCCAGGGATGGGGCTTCTACAGCCTCTCTGAGCAACTTGTTCCAGTGTTTCACCACCCTCATCATAAAAAATGTTTTCCTTGCATCTAGCTTAAATCTACCCTCTTTTAGCTTAAAACCATTACCCCTTGTCCTACTGCAACAGGCCCTGCTAAAAAGTTTTCCCCCATCTTTCTTATAAGCCCCCTTTAAGCACTGAAAAGCTGCCTTTTCCCCGTGCCTGCCCGTACATCACTGCTCTAGAGCAGACAAGCAGGACGCAGGAGGAGGAGGGGAGCTTATTCCAAGGAAACCAATGGATCCAAACTCTTCGCCAAAGTGGACTCAGATTTTTTTTTTTTTCCCCTTGACACAACATCCTAATTCGACTTTTTCAGTATCTTTCCTTCAACAACCTTTTTTCCTTCCTCCCCTTCCTACCCGGCAACTGCGCATTTATTAATTCATGAGGCACTAATTAGTTCTTTGTTTAATTTTGTGTTAAACAGACTGACCGGAATGATAACGACTTGCAGCGTTGCATTACGGTCCCCAACCGCCCCTGTTTTCTGACAACAAGGGAGCGCAGTGAGACTGGCGTGATGAACCCCAATTCCCACTCCAGTTGCACTTCATTAAGTCAAAATGTGACAAGAAGCTTAGAGAGCAACTTTCAGATCGGATCGCACATAACAATTGGGCAGGAAACTTTCCGAGGGGGAAGCGGGAGAGGCACTTGCAGCGAAGGCTGGCACCACGCGCAATTCCCCGGTGTGCCTGCCTTAAAGGAGCCAGCTCAGGCTGCTGGCCGAGGCAGGACTGAGGGCATGTGCTGGCAGCGAGGGGTGCTGGGGGAGGAAGAGGAGAGGAAGGGCAACAAGCCAAGCCAAATGCACAGCAGGGCAGGGCAGGAGGCATCACTCCTTTCCGCTCCCCTCAGTTTCATTTGCAACGATGGGTTGCGTTGGCAGCCTGCGGGATGTGCAACCGAGGACCGCAGGCAGCGTAACCCCTCAGCGAGTCACTCGGGGAACTCTGAGGGCATCTTCAGGCACCTTCCGCTCCATGCCTCAGTTTCCCTCCTGTAGCTCTACGGTGAAACAGCTGGTGATCCTCAGCTGCTATTCAGTCGTCAAGAACTACACAATTATAATGGAATCCCCTAAACTGCGAAGGGAGAGGTCGAATATTGGCACTCACATTGCTAAAATGAGAAGTGAAGGAACGGCTCTGATGCCAGGAAGAAGGACGTCTACTCTCACAGGGAAGGAGCTGTGCCTTCCTTTAACTTCATACAGCACCTGACACTCCAGTGGCACTACCAATTTTTGAAACTGTCCTGATCAGTCTAGTATCAGCAATAAACTTGGTAAGCCGCAAAGCAAGTGCCCTGCATCCTAAGCTCGGCCCTACAGGTGGGAATACAGCCACGACAGCACTGCCAGTCCTTGAGCTCTCTGCTGAGCGCCGCATGTGCCTCACTAGTAGGAGCTACGGCACGGAGTTTGGGCACATGGTCACACGTCTGGCCTGGCCCAAGCCTCACTTGGCAAAAAAAGTCTTGAGCATGACTTATTCCTTGGCGCCGGCCAACAACGGACTGACAAACAGACGACACAGCCTGGGTCATAACCAGGCTCAGCTGGATCTGTCACAGTCTTGTTGGCACACGAGGGTGTACAGCATATGGCCAACTCCTTGAGCCCCTTTTGGTTCACTGAAGTGCAGTGAAATGTAAACAGCCTACCAGAAAGTGAAAAGGGTCTTAAAACACCTCCCGAGAGGGTGAGTGGGTGTGAAAAGGAAAAGAGGACTTCCTAAGCACACAGAACATGGAAGTTGTGCAGCAGTTCAAAATGTACCTTCTGTTATTGCATGGACACCAGCTGTGGGAATAAGCCAAGATCACAGAAAAGTGAAATGAGCTGGGAGGTCTCAATGCCTTTTCTAGCAGGTATTTTTCCACACTTCTCCCTCATCCCTCTCCCTCTTTCCCCAGGAAAGCAAGACTCATCCCTAGCCTTGCTCTGCAGAGGCCCAAAGCTCGATTAAGGTCCAAAACACCAGCAAAGCCATGTGAGGGACTCTCTCTTCAGGGTCACCTCAGGACTGCGGAGTGACACTTGAGCTGTGTGAGTGTGCACAGCCGTATGTCCTGAACAGGGCAGGGGCAGAGGAGTGAGCACTGTGACCGACGCCTCTGAGTCTCGGGGGATGCCTGCATAGCATCAGTCTCTACGTGCATTATCAGTATTTTCACCTGAGTGAGCTCTAAATGTAGGAGTCTTTGGGGAAAGGGCCAGGCTGCAGCAAGGTATCACAGCGTGGTGTTTGCCAGTACACTCGCAGCTGAACAACACACGGATCTGCTAGCAGACGTGTTTGTGCTGGCTTCCATCTTTCATGAATCTGGAATGCAGCAGGGACCTCTGTGACTGACAAAAAGACTGTTCCTCCATGACAGAAATCCCAGGAAGACACCAGATCCCTCTTATTTTAGTTCTGCATGTGCTCTGGATCCCATCAAAAGGCATATGTAGATATTAACACTCAGCTGGAAGGTTGGACTGGTATCCAGAAAGGGTAAAAGCACCCATTAACACCTGAAGCAAGGACAACTGAGAAGGTCCAGGATTGCTGGGGACAAGAAACACCCCCTACTGTCACCAGCCTGACAAGCCTTCTTGGTTTTGCAGAAGGGCTGGAATGTCCTGGGTACTCTATAAATACAGTTGGGCCTTGTCATCTGCTGAGTAGAAGTTTCAGAACAAAAGGCTGCTACAAACCCCATCTCTTTCCTCTGCAAGGCCAGCCTGGGCTCTGGGCCATGGACCCTGCCCAGGCACTGATGCTCAGAGGAATGCAGCTCCCTCCCTCCCTCAGGAGCGAGGGGATGGGGCAGTGGCACAGAAATGTCCCCAGACTGGCCTAAGCCTGGCCTGAGCAGAGGCAGAAGCTGGTGAGCCAAGGGGAGGAACGGGCACGACGGACAGGGCAGAGCACGGGGCAGCTGAAGGACACCCAAGTTTCCCAGGACAGAGTCCTGCTCGCTCTCGCCGCACACTCACACCCAACTATCATCTCCTGCCGATCTTGGGCTGCTCAGGGAAAAACAGATAGGCTGAAGGGGAGGGAAATTCATGTTATCTCCCATTTTCCCCTTTTTTGGCTGCCCTTACAAGGCAATACCAGTAGCACAATACAAACCAACTACATCCACTGATTGTTAGGGCTACGCAGCTGCCAGTGTGCTCCACAAAGTTTTGTGCTGAAAATGAGGGTAAGAGGCATCCCAAATAGGTCATGGTCTGCCCCTTCTTCCTAAAACAACAGGCTGAAATGTCCTAGACACTATCCCCAATCCTCTTTAACCAGGAAAACTCTCCTCCCAGGATTATGGGCCCATTGCCCCCCTCCTTTTCCCCTCCATCTGGCTGGAAGCAGCCTGGGACCGAGTGCTCTTCCCAGCCCTGGGAGAACCCTGCAGTTTCTCTCTCATAAAAAAGAAAAATGGGAGCTATAAAAAAGGCAAAGAAAAGAGAAGCAAAGCAAAGGGAAATCACTGCGAAGGAAGAAAAGAGCAAAGCCCCCCTTCTCTTCCCACCCTTTCCCAATTACCTGCCTTTTAGCACTGGGTAGAGCTGCCTGCTTCATTGCTCCTGAGGACTCCCCCTCAGCACAGCACTCCCCGGGGAAATCCTGCCCTGCCTCTCACCCTTTTCCCCCCTGCTCAAACCTGTTGAGCAGAGCCCAGTCCAGCTCAATAAAGGTGATGCAAACAGAAGGAGGAAAACCAGTGCTGGACAGTAGAAAAGGAACAGGGGCCATGCTGAAGGTAACCCTGCACTCAGTGCCCATCAGCCAGCTCTGGACTGTTGGAGGCAGGCATGGGACAGAGGGAAGGGAGACAGCAGCTCTGATCATCCCAATCCACTGCTGGTCCCAGCTGCCCAGCACTGATGGCACCCAGGACCAGGAAAGGCCCCAGATCCTCACCTTGCAGCGCAGCTCCGGTACCGTCCAGCATAGCGGGGGGGGGGGCGGATCTCAAGGAGTTCACCTCCCACCCTGACATCTGTAAAGCACAGCAGTCCCCAAACTTGGCATTCGGCAGCCCTGGGCTGGCTCCTGCTAATTTGCTGTCAGGCTGCCTAAGCAAACCAATTAAAACTAATCATTAATTATAAAAAAGAGAGAGAGAAAAAGACCCTGCACAAATGGAGAACTGGAAAGGGCATGGGGAAAAGAAGGACAGGAGGGAGCAGTGAGAAAGAAGAGAGCTTGAGAAAGGGGCGGAGGGGTAGAAGAGGGCTTTAAAATCCCCAGCACAGAGCTTTGGATGAAGGTAGCAGAAGGACAAATGGTCTCCCAGGGCAGGGTGGGGAGAGGCAGAGGTGAGGGAAGCCGGGGGGACCCGAGGGAAAAGCGACAGTGCCAAGGATGGTGAGGCACATGCAGAGACTAGGTCCTGCTGTTGTGGGATCTGGCACCAGCGACATAGCCATGAGGCCAGCTCCACGCTCCCTCCGCCATCCCAGCCCCGGCAGGGCCCTACCATAGCCAAAGGGGCACAAGGCGCAGTTCGGCAGAGGAGCAGGCCCTTGCCAAGGTGCGAGAGGAGGGCAGAGGAGGAGGAAGGTGCAGGAGGAGCAGAGCAAGCGAGGAAGGCAGAGCCAGGGGTGTGCACCAGAACTCAGGAGCGCTGTCCCTCCATGTCAAGGCTACCGGCTCTCTTGGAGCAAATGCCTTAGATGGGGATGAAAAATGGGGCATTTATGAAAAGCCCCTGATTATGCGGATTTGGCTGGGGCCCTGGCTCAATCGCCGTCACTCCCGCTGGCTCCCCACGAGCTCCGGTGGCAGAGAACCCCGGCAGCTGTCAGCGCAGCCAGCACGCCCCCGCCGCTGCCGCCCCCGCGCCACCGTTTTGTTCCCCGGACCCACACACACGCTTCCCAACACCCCTTTTGAAGAGCCTCAGGCCCACATCGGGCTGGTGGATGGCGGAGAGGTGGGGGCAGTGCCATGGAAACGGGCCCTTTCCTGGGGAAACGCGCTGCCGGCCCCCCCCCCCCCATCCCGGGTGCCCCTTTTGAGGAGCTGTCAGGACCCTGAGTGAGTGTCACACGACCCAAGGACCAGGCGTGACCAAGCCTATTTTCTGCCTCAAATTTGATTGATTAAAAAACTTTTTAGGAAAACCATGTTAAAAGACAAAAAAAAGAAAAAAGAGGAAAGAAAAAAATTAAACAGAAAGGGACAAGGGGGTGGGGGAAAAGGGAAAGGCCTCTGTGCTGGGTTTCCCTGGCAATAGCACCAGGGGACAAGTGTCAGAGGCAGATAAACAGCATAACCAGGCCGAAAATAAAGGTCAAAAGAAGCATGAAACTTAACACAACAGTGATTAAGATAATGATGAAGCAGGGGACCCCAGGAAAAAAACCTAAGTGTGACACACAGAAACACACATATACGCTCCAAGTGATGGCCCAAGAGACCTAGTATGTGGGAAGAGGTGACAGGGCTTGCTAGGCCCTGGGGGTACCTGGACAAGGGCGGAAACAGAGGAAAAAACAAAGTGGAGGATTTGGGGAGAGGGGGTCTGTGATTTCCCCCCAAGGCCAGTTGCTGTAGGTCGAACCTGCCCAAAGCCAACAAGCCCCCAGAGCCAAGGGGTCCCTCCCGTAACACAGACACTCTGTCCCAGCCAAGCAGTCCCTGAATTCACAACCAAATTCCTCAAAAGAGTTTCCCCGATGCTGGGAGGAGAGCCTGAGTGGGTGTGAATCAGGGAGGCCCTGCTGACATCGACAGAGCTGTGCTGGTTTATGCTGGCTCGGGATCTGGCTCTTTGCCTTTAAGCAACTGGTATAAAAAGCCACAGAGATGCCAAGAGGGAAGGACGCTGGTCAGACCTCCCTGCCCACCTCCTCTCCCTTGCCAAGGCTAATTCTGCAGAGAAAAGTCCAGGAAGGCTGAAGGATTCAGGAAGCAAGTCCAAGAATGTCATACCCTTCGGCATTTACCTACTCCATCTCAAAATCTCTAGGATGATCTCACATTTTTGGAGCCCAGCTTAGGACTTTCAGTTGCCTGGGACTGACTATGTTACTGTCGCCAAGAGGCAGCAAAGAAATTGCAGATTTTCACCAGCTTCTTCCTCTGTGAGTCTGGAACTTCAAAGCTTGTGCAACAGAAAACGCAGAAACACAAAAGGCTTTCCACCTTTTCTGCACCATCTTCCTCCCATTGGGAGTAACTCTGATCCCCTAGAAAGTGTCCCGGCTCTGCCTTTTCTGGCACGCCAGAGTCCTGATGCAGAGTCATCTTTAGGGGTTCCAGTGGGATGGGGCCAAGGAAGATGCCTGCAGCCAGCACTGGACTTAATTGTCACTTCCAATTTGCCTCCAGTGCAAGAGACCACTACCTCACTCGTTTCCTTAAGTTTCCGCAAGTAGCTCAAATTCAGACAGAACACTGGTCAGAAAAGGATTGTTCTTCCTGCCAAATATCTTGGGGAAAGTAATTTTTTAGCTGAAAATTTTCTTCCACGTAGCATTTATCATGAGGAAGAGCAAAGAAATGTTTTCACAAAAAGGGCTGAAAAAGTGATACATACATGTTTATATACACACACAGGCACACACTCCAAATTTCACTCTGACAGAAAGCTGTTTTCCATCAAATATATTTCAATGCAAAATTTCTAGCATCATATTCATGTGTATCCCCCCTCCCCCATCATTTATATTCATGGTCTTTTGTAAAGAATGATTCAATTAAACCACCGATGTTCCTCGCTAGGAGGAGAGTGAACAGTGAGAGGAACTCCCCAAAAGTAGAGCCGGGTCAGGCAAGGCTTTGCTGCACTGGGAGAGGAACCTGAACATCCACCAAAGATGTGCAAGTTAGAGGGGCTGGGACACCACTACCTCACACCTCCAGAAAAACAGCACATCTGAGAGTGTCAGCTCCAGCTATCAAAAAAAACAACAACAACAACAAAATCACTGCTCTGATCCTTGATATTATTGGCTGAAAAATATGATTTGAAAAATAATATTAGAAAACAAGGCCCTTTTAAATTTCATTTTTGAGCCATTACAGTTCATGTTTTCATTCCTTTTTTTTTTTTTCCTCCTTGGTAATCAGAAGAGCGAGAAATGTGATTAAAAACTAAAAAAAAAAAACCAATAATGAAAGCTGAGATTCTCACTCTGTCTCCTGTGTCCAGAAACATGGACTTGAAGGGAAAACACCAAATGTCCTTAGGCACAGGGTAAAATGAGGGGTTGGCAATGTTATGTTTTGGTTAATGCTGTTATGAAATGTACAGAAAGTCTAAGATACCAAAGATACTTGTAAACATATTCTTAGGTTTTCTTCCCTGCGCATCTGATAACAAAGATTTAACACACACTCAGATGCGTGCACACAACCCTGAAATGGGATGAGCAAACTAGAGTTGGGGATGCGTGTGGGAAATTGTATTAAAGTTGAAATCCCCTCAATGACAGAGCTGGTTCCATTTTACTTTTTGCAAGGAAAAACAACGCCATCTCTCAAAACAGACAGTGGAACCTTGAGATTATATGCACAGATGTAAAATTAATACTCAGCAATAGTAAGACCCCTTTTATCAAAATCATTTTTGCATTTTCCCATGAAAATAATGCTCTGCATTTCAAAAAGCTTTGTGAGCAAAGATCAGTTTCACCTCCTAACGTGCTTAAACTTATTTCTCTTGTTCAGAAAGACAACCCAGCAACTTTGGCAGCAAAACAAAATGAAAAAAGGAACATGCCAGATACAAAAAAGACCTGGAGTAAAGGCGCAGATACTTTTCCAGCAGCACCCCTTCCCTCACCTCTCCCGGCAGCCTCAGCTTAGCAAAGGAGCAACTTCGGCTGGCCGCTGCTCCCTGACAGCAGCACCGTTTGGTCCCCACTGGCAGGCAAAAAGCAGCAGTCACTGGCACAGAAGAAAACGCCAGTGCCTCGGCCGCCCAGCAGTGTGCCAGCAGGTCGGGACGGGCGCATGCCATGGGCTTCCAGGCTACCAGGGCAATCGGCTCATAGGGAACATACTCTGACACGGGTGTCCCTGTACATGCAGGACCAAATGATCGTACACACCTCGCAAACGTGTGCGGAGCACACAAAACTCCCTCGCCATGGCCGAGGAACTGTCAGGAGAACACAAGCAAAAGCTGCTTCTTGACAGCGAGTCATTTATATTTTAGCTTCGTTCCATTATCCTAACGAATCCTTCATCAGCAGATGCAATATTAACAGCAGAAAATCAGCTCATTACATCCGGGGGGATTTCATCAAGTTGACAATCATATATGCAGCTACCCGAGCCTGGAGAGGACAGTGCTCTCGTTATTTAGTTATCTTGGTTTCATCTTAGAGGCTTTTTTTTTCTTTCTTTTTGGGGGTGGGGGTTGATGGTTAGGGGTTGTTTCCCAAACAACTGCCAGACCCAGAGCTTTTAGGATGCCGGTCCAAAGACAGATGCACTCCACTGGGAAATGCTCCAGCCCATCCACAGTAGCTGCAGCTGTTAAAGGGGAAAAAAAACCCTCACACAACCTGCGACCTCTGGAGCAATGAGGGCATTTCTCTGTGGAGTTCAGATGCCAGGAGGGGGTTTGAATCCTATACAGCTCCTGCCTTGTGTCCATGAACATCTGGAGTGGCTGTTCCGGTTCTTCTGCTCCTGGCAGGACTCCCCACTTAAGGCTCTGAAGGGTCTCTCTCTGCAGGCGTCCTTATCCAACTGCAGTGTCCCCAGAGGGATAAGATGCATTTAAAGAGTCTGGGATTTTGTGATGAACTTCCCAGGCAGGCAACAGAAGAGGCGGTCCAAATGAGTTGAAGGGGAGAAGGGAGTAACAGGGAGAATTAAAAGGTGAGTTCAGAAGATTGTGGGGCTTTCTCCTGCCTTATCTAGGGAGCATTAAACAATACAGCTGAGGAAGCCACAGAAGACTGGAAGGACACCTTTAGATAATGCACTAGAACATGGCTGAAATAATCATCTTGTGCAACATCCAGGTGAAAACATTGAGTCTTTGTTCTTCTTCCCCCACATATTCTTACTTTAAAATTATGGGAATAGGCTTGCCCATTTCAGGGTTACTTCTGTTTTTCACAGTCATTCCAGGGGCTACAGGTTGAGGAGCTCTGCAGCAGAAAGGCAGTTTGGGTTCCCCGTGCTAACCAGCAGAGCAGCCAGATGAGGGCTAACAGGAGCTCCCCATGCCTGTGCACTGCACCAGGCACACCGGCCGCTCCCCAGGCAACTCAAGGTGGGGCACGGAGTGCTTTCAGAGCTGCCAAAAAAAGAGCAACACCAAGAAGCACGTTCCTTAGCGCCTGCACAGCTGGGGTCTGGCTAATACTGCCTGCAAAAGACCTTCCTGCTCTGCCTCCCCTGCTAAGGCTCTCCCTCAGTAACAGCAGCCAAAGAAGTCCTTGGCACCTCCAATCTGAAGAGTCACTGCCTGCAGCCTCAGGCCTTCTCCTTGCCTACAAAGGAGCTTTTCTGCTCAACCAGAGATTCCCTGAAGGAACAGGGACCTCCTGCCGAGTTCTCAGTCACACATGGTGGGTGCCTTTGCCACCACGTCAAGCAAAGGCTGGTGATTTCAGCCACAGCGCAACAATCTGGCTTCCAGGACTTCCTCTCCATCAGGGGATGAAGCTGGAGAGACTAGTCTGGAACTGGACATGGACCACTCAAGGCAGATACCTGCTTCTGGACAAGCCTCTCTGCAGCTCAGCCTCAACCACTCAACATAGCTGAAGGAAGAAGTTGAGCTCACATCTCCTCCAGCTCATAGGGGGCTGGGATGGGCATTTTACATTTTCCCAGCAGGGCTGGATTTCTGCACAGCAAGGAATATGTTCCCGGGATGTCAAGTCCAATCTCTACTGCGCTCTGACAGATTTAAGCTCCAGTTTGTCCGACAACATCCCAAAGTGTAAGAAACTGGGGGCAGACTCTCTAATCAGGCTGTAGGACAAAGGCCCGGTCTGACCCTGTCACTTCCACTTACTCTTGCTGTCTGTCTTGCTCCCCCCACCCTCTCGGCAGCCTCCCTGCCCACCCTCGGCTGCCCTCCCTTCCCTAACACAGCTGGGCTAATCCTGCTCCTCCCGCGTCCAGCGCAAATCCTCCCCAGAGTAAACCAATCCTGGGAATTTTTATTAGATTATCAGCCTGCCAGCTCAGTGCTGGCTGGACTAATCCTAATCAGGACTGATTTCTATTAGCCAGCTTCAGGGAGGAGCTATGCTGTCCCAGCACCCCAGGCCCACACTGGGGGAGCCCAGGGCCTTTTAGCCCATTCTATTCAAATTTTCCTTTTAGAAAGGAACAAATTTAGTCCAGGATCACCGGCTGCAGCAAATGCAAAGTTTGCATGTGGGCTGCATGCAGAGAGCAGCATTGAGCAGCCATGGGGCAAACTGTCCCCACCTTGTCACTGAGCTGCAAGAGACGCCAAAGGGGTCCAGGCTCCACAGCCCCTCTGGCCCTAGCTCCCGGCTGTACAGCCAGCAAGGGCCAGTTAGTGCCACATGGAAAGATGTTTTGTGGCAGGGGACACGAGCCTGCTGGGTAGCAGGCTGAGTTGATGGGCTCATTTCAGACAAGAGGATAAGTGGCCACAGCTTGAGTGGCCAGGACAGAGTTCACAGTGCTGGCTGAGTCAGCGAGGTCTCCATGCCCCATTACCCATGCCCAAAGCAATCTACTCTCACTTCCCTCCCCATTTTATTAAAGCAAACTGTCTCTCAGGTATTTCTTTCCTAAGACCATCCCTGGCCCTGGAACTGACCTGGCTGAAAATGTTTGCTCTTTACTAGCCCATGGACTGAGGCTGGTGAAAGTTTTGCCGTCGACTTAACAGGATTTGAGTCAAGCCACAACGGCAGCTTGAGCAGGCAGTTCACAAGAAGGGTGTTGAGAAGAGTGCTGTGTCCCCTGCCTCTGTCCTCTTGTCCAATCCACCGGCTCTGTGCTGAAAGCACAACTATTAACAGCAGCCCCCAGGGGACTCCAACGCACTTCTGAGCGCAGCCAGCTGCGATGCAGCCGCTCTGCTGCCGCAGAGAGAGAAATCAGACAAGGAGCACTCAGGAAAGCCTCTCTTCCCAAAAGTGACCTGGGATCTTTGAAACCTTCCAGAGAAGAGGGGTCATTTAAACCTAATTGCTATCAAGCCTCTTCTAAACTTGTCTACTCACCCTCTCACGTGCACAACTACACCATTTTTATGCTGCCTTCCAAAGGAGGATGAATTGCCTGTAGGACTGAAAGCTGCATTTCCTGGGGACCATGGTTCTCTCTGACTTGGTGCTCAAGTGAACAGGTTGCCCTCCCATACGCTAGCTAGAGGGACAGCAATGCACTAGACAGGGCTTCAAGCAAGCCAGAAGATGCCCCAGGCTGAGATCAAGATCAAATGTGCTTTACATCCTTACGAGAAGCCCCAAAATGAGAGCTGATGAGCCACAGCCCTGCCTAGAGCTCAGGGTGCTGCCCCTCTGCAGCCAGCTTTGTGGAAGAGAAGCATCACACAACCCCAACAAGATCTTCTAAAAGAGCAGCTCCACATCCAGTGCCTCCAGACACTCCATGCTGCATCAGCTCAGGACCTTGTTCTGTGCTTAGGGACATCAGTGTAAATCATGAGTAACTGTCCAGAACATCGGGCTGTAACTTAGAGCAGCTCAAGCCTTCTTTCTCCTTTCCGGCCAGGCTTACAGCACCAGTCTTACTCTGGTAGGTGGCAAGGTTTCCTAAGACAGAGTTAACCAGATCCAGCTGGAATCAGAGGCTGCAGCAGGCTTCCTGATGACAGAGAGAGAAATGGGGGACTTGGCCCAAACCCTCTAGAAACCACATCAAAAAGAGATGTGGGCGAGAGCCAAGAACAGATGATCCAACTGTGAAAGGGCTTTGTATGTGTATGTGTTTGTGTGTGTGTGCGTGCAAGCCGAGGAGACAGGAAAAATCAAAAGAAAGAGAGAAAGGAAAGAGGAGGAGTAAGAATGAACAGAAGGATGGAAAGAAAAGGTGTGGAGGCACGAGATCAGGAAGGGACCAGAACTGTCACAATGTGTGTGGCCTGCTTGCAGGCACGCGATGAACAACAAAACATGGTAACAATATATAATAGATGTCATGTGTTAATGATAAACACAAATCAGGAGAAATACTGGGTCTGTCTCTAGCTCCTCCCAACTCAGATCTCAAAGTGCTACAGAAACATGGGGCCAGACTTGTTTCGGTAAGGCAGCGCAGCTCCTTTGACCTTGGTGGAGCCATGGCAATGTGCGTTCTTTGGAAAACCTTGCACGTTCCTTCTTGCTCTGCTGCCAACCTGGGTGCTACTCTGCTCCTGTGCATGGAGTCCTTTCACAGAGGCAAGGAGAAGGCAGCAGATTTCCATGGGGGAGTTGGTGAAAGAGCTGTGGCTGGAGACCGGGAAGCTTGACTCCCACTTCTGCGATTTATCCACCAAATCAAGGTTTAGCCCATTTAGAAGCAAAGTAGCATTAAGCATTCTACAGTGCTAGCAGGACAGGGTCATGCATCCCAGCCTCCTCACTCAGCACTGCCTTCCCTAAACCCATCAACAGTGGACTGAAGGGAAGATTTCTCTGCCTCAGTTTTGCCCTCACTGCAGGGGGTCCCCACAATATGGTGGTCTGCCATAGGCTAAATCAGATTACATATCTCTGCTCTGGAAAAGCAGCGGTTCACCCAAACTAGCTCGTCAACCAAGTCTACTCCCCCTCTGAGGTATGCCCACCGCCAGCAGGAGCACTGGAATTAGCACTGGCAAACACATCCTCTCACAGGTCAGTGGGACACTGGACGACAGCAAGATCCAAGGGTGGATATGACCCTCTGATGTCAGCCTGTCCTCCTGCAGCTGGATTAGTAATCCAGGCTGGGACACAGACCTGATCCAGAGGGTGTTTCCCATTCCAGCTGTGAGCTCCCTGCCAGTCCTGTGCCGGCCTCATCTCTCTGCAGAAGGGACGCTTTGCCAAAGTCCCCTCCACACGGTGCCTAATGACTCTGTGAGGCACCTTGCCTTTCCCACCTTGCCGCCTCTGCCTCTCACTTATATGATCTGGCTGGCAGACTCCAGGTAAAGGAGATGAGACCCAGAGACCAGCCAAACCCAAACGTCTTGTTGAGGTCCACAGCCTGAGGGACAGAGAAAGAATATTAAGGCCTTTATATCCAAAGGCATGTATCATACGCCAGATGATGGCCAAAAATGCTTGAGTATCATGGGCAGAGGTGAAAGGGAAGATGAGACATGCAGCAAACCAGGGACAAGATAAGAAAAGGGAGTATGTGAGACATGACTAGGTGAACAGTGGGGCATCAAAAGATGAAATGGGATAAAGCCAAGTTGCTTCTGTCCTTTAAAGGAGCTCTGGTCTTGAGCAAGAACAGTAATATACACCTGGCCTTACCATCCAGAGCGGCTGCAGTCAGGCAGTGAAATGTGCCCAGCTCCACGTCCCCTGGAAGCTGGGCCATGCCCAAATGCAATCAGGGAAAGTTTAGACTTTCCTCCCCCCACTGCCTCTTTTTTTTTTTTCCTCCTTTTTTTTTTTTTTTTCCAATTTATCAGCAGATTGTGTGGAGCCGAGTGGCGCTCGCCTCACCCTGCTAAATAAAGCTTTGGTATTTCTGATAAAGCCATCAAATTCCTTATCACGCTGACACAAAGAGCATTTAAAGAGACACACACACTCTCCAGCACCCTCCACTTCCCAGTCCCAGGCGCCTCAGGGTAACCTTTCTGAGCTAAAATGAAAAGGGGGGGAGTGGGGGGAGGTAGCTGTTTAGAGCCCTGCATTTCCCAAGCATCGAGCCCACGTTGCGAGGGGACCTGGCCTGTTTAACCTTTAAAGAGGGAGGCTGGATTCTGTCAGGCTGTCCTGAATACTGGGACAGATTCGATAGCTCTGTGTAAATAATGCAAGCTGAGATGTGGCATCAATAGAAATGCCCTGCAACAAGAAGAATATCGATAGCCGGAAAATCCTATGAGGAGGATGGCAAACCCAAGTGTCTGTAGGTGCTTTTAAACTAGGAGAAGGGGAAGAGAACCAGAGATCTTGGGCTGTCATGAAGACACAGCAGGGGCTGCCACTGGCCCTTGGATGTGCTTTTCCTCATGATGGCCTCGACAGGGTGTGAAAAGATACGGCCGTGGACTTTGGCACAACCCTTCCCCTGCTACACCAGCCTGAAATCTGCCCCTGTCCCCCAAGCAATGTGACAGTCGCGCAGGCAGCCGTCAGGAACCCCTGCTTCCCTCCCCGCAAACACAGCCCGGAGACATTCTCTCTCCTCTTTGCCACAGCGCAAGCTGTTGTTTAACCTTCAAATTTATTATTTTTAATTATTTTGATTTATAAAAGCGTGCGGCAGTTAAAACCACATTAAATAAACTCAGCGTTACGGCGCTTAACAAACACACATAACTTTGGACTTCTGAGGACTCCATAAAATAATCATCCGCCTGGAAGTCGCTGCAGCCGCCCGCCCGCGCCTGCCCCAGCGCGCTCTCGCCTGGCCGGGCTCCCCCACCACCACACACCCACATCCACGCACGCTCCTCGCTGCTCCTGCCCAGCCCGCGCCGGCTGCACAGGCCAAACGGGATCCACGCTGGCACTGCTCCACCGCCACATGCAATCCCAGTTGGTGCCCGGACTTGGCCTCCTGGCAGTCCCACTCGCGCCCAGACTCCTCATCCTCCTCTTCCCACTCCAGTCTCTGAGCAGCTCCCCATTCTAGCTTGGCTTTCTGCCCTTCTCCAAAAGGGTATTTCAGACTCTGACCTCCCCTTCCCAAAAGGTGTTTCATCTCATCTTACGTGCTGCTGAGATTTCGACAGAAGAGCTCATAATGTTTTGATACCATAAAATCAAACAGCATTAGGTCTCTACTGCCTTAGCTAGGTTTCATACCCGGCTTCGCATCGGCCCTGAACACTAGCACGTCTCCTTGCTAAGCAAACAATCAAGGCTGGAGGAGATGAAGAAGAAGAAACAAGAAAAGAGAGAAGGAGAAAAAGAATGAATAAAAAAGTGCAACCACCTGTCTGGTAAACTCCACGCGGGACGCCATTGGGAAAGGCTGTTTTAGGACCTAATCCAGTGTCAATGAGACCTCTGCTTCTATTGCCTGTGCAAAAACCTCTGCAGCCAGCTGAATGCTGAAGGTGTAGGCTCTGCCTCGCAGCCCCTCTCCCCACCTGAAGATGTATCCCAGGGATGTGGAGAGCGCACAGCACCTTCCTCCTCCTCCTCCTCCTCCTCCTCCTCCTCCTCCTCCTATCCATCCCTTGCTTCCAGGAGCAATAAAACATGCTGATTCTTTTAAATCCCAATCACCTGCTGTGTCTCAGCCTGGCAGGGCCATCCCAAGGAACTCGGTGGGTGGGCCTGAGACACACACAGAAAGTTGAGGAAAGAGACTCTCACTCCCCTGTTTCATTGGCATCTGCAGTAAAACATCAGTGATTTATACAGGAAGTAGGTGAAGAGCAATTATAATTGATTGGGAATCATTTCCTGATGGTGTCTGGGTGTGATTGATGGTGCCGGCCGACTGCTAAAGGACAGCAGGCACTGAAAAGAGACAATTTGTAGTTCCCGTCCGCTGAGCTGAATGCACCACAGACCAGGAAACCCCATTCTGCTAGAAACTCCTGCTCAGAAAGATGCAGCTCTCCCCAAACCAACCTGGTCCTCAGACCTGCGTTCTCCTCTTCTCGCACATAACCCCTCACTCACTGAGGGTGGCCCTGCCTTTCTCTGAGCCGGCTGACCCCATGCTCCAGCAGCGCACCTCCCTGCCCCTTCTAGTTTTTGTGGGGTTTAAAAAATAAGGTATCTGTCAGAGTGCTGACATATCCTGGTGGCTAAATCAGTGGAAAGACAGTGAAGTTGCACATCTCAAGTGTCAGGTGGGGTGTTAGGGAAGCAGGGACAGGTATGCAGCACACCGAGCCCCAGCACGTGGCTGTGCCGGCAGCATCTGCAGGGCCACGGAGGTCACCTGTCTGAATGCTGGCCAAGGGCTGATCCTCCTCTCCATCCATAACAGGGTAAATCAGGACTGAACTTAAAAGCCCTCTGCAGTTTCCCAGTGTAAAGCAAGAGTGAGGACAGAGTCAGCCCATGTTTCAGAACTGAGCAGAGGCCAGCTCCAGCTGATGGCTGTCCTCTACTGGAGCAAAGTGAATCAAAGAGGTGGGACTGGTCTTGGTTCTGCTCCTGGGAGGCAGCCAGCCACACGAAAGAAGCCAGCACCTCGGCTGGCACAGGCTGTCACCGCTGCCTATCTTAGCAGAGAGGTGAAAGGGCTGCAGACCAAGTGCATCTTCTGTTGCCCATCTACCAGGCTACAAGTTTCTACTGAGTCTTTTGGGGGTTTCTGCCTTTTGGTCAACATTTGGCGAAAATAATTTCTTGCAAGATGCTCCCTCTCTCTTTGCTTGCCCGTGTTCTTTTCCCTGTCATAGCAAGGGCCTCTAGCAGAGGAGGCCCCAAGCCAAGGAGCCCAAAAGCAGCACAGGCAGACCGGCTAGCAGGAAAGGAGGAATGGGATTGCAGCTCCAGTCCTTGCTAGATGTAGAGTCTCTTGGTGGCCATGGTCTGACACTGAACCTTTCTGCACTTTGGTCCAAAGCGATCCTGAGAGTTACCTGCCTCTCATGAGAATTGCAAGGTGAAAATTACCGTGTGCAATACAAGGGCTAACACACATCTTACACTTCGCTGCTTTTCTCTAGATCCTAATACATATATATAGTACAGCGACATTTCACATCTCTACAGCAACTCACGCCTAAGCCGATGCTATCGCACGGAATATATTCCTGAATGTCTATCCCTCCTCATGAGGAAGAGCAGAACAAAATTCATAAACAAAACCTCTTGCTAAAAGTCACAACCAAGTATCCCAAATGCCCGCTTCAAGCAGAATTTTACACTCAAACAAAAGCTCCAGAAGCTCCATGAACCTCTCCAGGAAACTCACCAGCAGACATGAAAGGCATTTGGAGGCTGCAGTGATGGTAGAGATTTACAAATGGGGAAACTTAGTCACTGAAGATTAACATGATTGACTGAGATAGCACCATCCTTGGCAGAGTGGAGGTGGAGCTCATTCCTGTACACCTCCTGCTCTAACCACCAAATTGTCCTGCCCCGCACTGGAGTAGTGAGGACAGCAACACTGCCAGTTTGAGCTCAGGAAAGGAATTTTTAGGCTGACAGGTGTTGGCTTTTTGTTGTTTTTCTTTTTTTTCCATTAAGTATTCGCATTTTCACTGAGCTACTGGAGAGGATGGAGAGGACTGGATGTGGGGCAGACAGGGAGGAGGCTGTGCAGACCTCCTTGTCCGCAGTTTGGATTTCATTCCAGAGTGCACTGCAAGTGCTGGGAGCTGAGACATGGGACCCAGACATGCTAAATATAAAGGCTGCAGGACTGAAGAGGGTTTGTGGGTTGTTGTTCATGAGGAGGGGTGGAGGTAGAGGAGGGGGCTGGGTCACAAACTGCCTGCAGTCACAGTAGCCTGTCAATAAATTTTGCATTCACTTTACTTTCCGACAGGGATTCATTCCCTAATATGGGGCTGGCAGCTTTCTGGGTTATTTCGAGTGTGTGTGATAAAGTTCCCTGGATACTGATGGCTTCCTAGGATCAGGATTCTGAAAAAAACCCAGCAACATGCCTTGATGTGTGGGGTGAAGAGAGGAATCATGGCTACTTGCAGGCTTTTCTGTGAAACGAGGCAGTGTAGGGGTATGAAAAACAGTCCCTTCGTCTAGGACAAAGCTTTCTGGAGCTGGAAGCTGAACCTTTCTGCTGAAGAGAGTGCCTTGAGGATTTTATCATGTGCCAAAGCCTCTCCTGCTGAGATTCCAAGCACGGAGGGAAGGCAACCTTACACCCTCCATTACAGCCACTCCAAGAGGTCTGACCCCTTGTGCATCAGGTGAATACTGAGGATGAGACAGCCCCTGGCCTGAGGCAGTTGGGCTAAAATATAAGAGCCAGGCAAAGGGAAATCAAGGCTGAGAGAGATGATTTCATCTCTCGATGACTTGTTTAAGGTTAGATGCGTCGTGGCAGAGCCAAGAAAAGAAGCTGGGTCCCCAAGCCAGCTCTCACACGCTCTGGGTTGTACCGTCTTCCCCACCTTCTGGCAGTCATTTCAGACGCCCAGAGAGACCTGCTCCCTTGCACTCTGATAAGGCAAATTATCTCCCATCTATTCCCAGCTGACTTCCTTAAACCTACCCCAGCAGCCCCCACACTGCATACTCCCTTACTGACAACTCTGGAGTACCTGTCTAACCAGAGCCTCTGCTTTGCCCTTACTCTCTCAGCTTCAAGACTGAGTTGTGTCTGGCATATAGGGGAACTTCCCCAAGCAAATGAGGCCTCAGAGAGGTCTGCTCGTGCCAGGCTGTCCCATGGTGAGCCCAGTGCCCTGCCCAAAAGGCAAGTGCACTTTCTGAACCAAATCACCTGTTTTCTAAAGCCCATGAGTGGGAAGTCCTCATAACTGACCCCAGCAGATGTCCTCAGGGGTCCTTCTGGCTTGGATTAGCTTTTGAAGGAAGAATCAAGCAAAGCATGCCACAGATGATGTGCCATGATTGCAAACGTGTCTGGCTCTTGCCACCTTCTGCCAGACCCAACCCCAGGCAGCATTCCTGCAGACAGAGGAAAATCCATGAAGAGTTAAAGCTGTGCCACCCAAGTGGCTGCTCACAAGCAGCAGGCAGCCCTCCACAGGCTCCTCTCCAAGCATCCCTGGGGCCAGAGGCCACTTTCTCCTGTGCCTGGCGAGGCTGCCAGCTCCTGTCACCCGCAGCACTGGGCAGGGAATCCCAAGCTCGCGTTCCTCTGCAATGCTCAGCTGAGACTCCTGAGGGCAGCTCTGAAGGGAGAGGGACTGGGAACCTGCAAAACCAAAGCTGTTGCCACACCTGCCAGCTTGGAGCAGCTAGTCTTCGGGAGACACCTCAGTAAAGTGAGCTTGGAGAGGGGCTTGGTCCACACCACCAGAGCAGCAGGCGAAGACAGGACTAGGCTCAAGGGAGGGAGGCCTTCATGTGAGGAAGTGCTACTCAAGTCACTTGTGGAGCAAGGGCACTCATCAATGCCATGGTAACTTGCAAAGGAAAACCCAGTCACTAAGACCATGTTTGCAGCGGTTTCAAGTTAATACATTTTACCTGGAATTTGCAACAGGCAAGGAGTGTGCTCGCGGTCCCATACCGCAGCACAGCTAACAAGCGGTAACTTGCTAATCTGCCATAACATGATCATTTACATTCATGCGAATGTACCCTTGGATCCCATTGCAGTGTTAACCTCAGTGTCCTGGCCAAAATCCATCTCAAGCCACTGCATGCTGCCTACAGAAATTCCCCAGACAGTTTCAAAAGTAGAGGGTCAGGTTCCTTACATCCTGCCCTGGGCTGTGGGGCAGTGCCGCTGCCAACACAAAGGAAAAAATTACTCAAAGTCTGGAGTAGGGGTAGAAATCCAGGAGTTAAAGAGTGAACCCTCCTATCTACCATGTACACCACCACTGATGTGGATTGGGGGCACTGGGAAAGTTTTTTCCCTGCTTCAAGGCAAGCCTTCAGTTCCCTAAGCAAATTGCAGACCAGACAAACACAGAACAAGCTGTCCCATGGTTTTCAACAGATGCATTACTCCTGGACAGCAGCATAAAAAGCAGCGTGGTCTGGAAACACATACACACACAACTTTATAGAGGCACAGGGCCACCGAGGCCCCTGCACGGACCCGGGAAGCAGGATGGCAGCAGCTTTGTGCACAGCTCGCTTTGACTCCCGGTCCAGCACACACATATGGGCGGGCATGCAGAGAAACCCCCACAGCCACAACTCTCATCTTCATCCCCATGTCCCCACTGCCATGGGCTGGATGGAGAAAAAAGGAGAACGGCCTCTGGAAGAACAGAGAGAGCTGATGGAGACCCAGGTCACAGCTGTACCAGCTGACAGGGGAGCTAACATCCCTCACCAGCCCTCTGGCACCTCACTCATGCAAGCTGGAGGCAAGGGGAGCAGGACCTGAACACAAGAATCTCCTTCCCTGGCCAAACTGCCCAACCAGCCCCGCTGCCTGAGCGGCCAGGGTGTTCCCCCAAGGCACCCAATGGTTCTCCAGTATCGACTGCTTGCTTCAGGCACAGAGGGTGCCCACGGCACATGGATCCTGCAGCCCTGCCACCTAAAAGGCCTGACACTGGCGCAGCCAGAAATGGAGCAGCCAACAGGATGGCTGAGATGCTCTCATGAAAGAGAGATGACAAGGTGGGCCTTGTAGCAGCCCAGCTGTGGCTGGACAGTGTTGGCAAGGGAAGACATTTTTGGAAGCCCATTTGTGGCTACCCATCATCACTGTGGCCCCAAGAACAAAGCTATGGAGAGAATGACGCAGTGCTCTACAAGCTGCTCCGAGCCTCGTCATTTATTTATTTATATTATTATTTTTGCTTTGGGCACCAGCTAGTTCTGGGCCACAAGGGGTTAACCACAAAAGCGGCTTTCTCTGCCTTCGCTCTACCTCAATTTCCACTGCTCCCATCACCTTCCTCCCCCACCCCCTGATCTTATGAAAAAACCCCATCAAAATAACTATTTTATGTCTCCAAATATGCAGATCATTTTCTTTAATGAAAGATGCTTGACGTCTCCGATCCAATTAATATGCAAATGCAGGCGAGGATTTATTTGTGACATTCTGTCTGGGTGAGAGAAAACAAAAAAGGCCTGTTAACCAAAACACTAATTGCTGTGACTGATTGTCACATATCATCATTTTCATAGGATCTCCTCCATCCCTGGCTTGCAGGGAGCTGTGAACCAGGACTCGGAGACTAGCAGACACCAAGGAGAAACAGGGCAACCAGCTACCTGCCTGGCACGCTCGGATGAGCCGGGGCCTCCTTCCCGCTGTATGCCAAGCCCCTCCAGCTTGCATCCCTTCCCAGCCCAACCAGTAGAGTCACTCGGAAGCAGCTTTTCACGACCCCTTCTGTGCTTTCTGGGCAAGATGTTCCAGTATGCCCCAAAAGCCCCAGGAGTTACTAGTGTTGGTCTTCTCTTGTACTCTTGCACTATCACAAACTGTGCTTAGAAAGCATCACACTATGTTGCACTTTCAAGGAGAGGTGCCCACAGAAGATGCAGCTAACTGGGATCCCATCACCTCTGCCCAGCTCAGCATTTCTGGATCACATTCTCCACTCCAATAACTCATTCTAATTCAGCAGTTCAGCCGGGAAGTGGTTTTGGTCCAAAGACACTGAACCAAACACCATCAGACTGGGAAAGAGCACACCCAAACTTTCCCATGTGCCCTTAGACATTTAACTGGACAAATTAACTATCCCAGTCTCAGCCATACCCTGCATACGTGAAGCGCATGCTCTGTTTACAGCAGGCAACATCTCTTTATCCACCAGAGAGCATAAAGCACAGAGGACAGCAAGAGGGAGAGGATGGGAAAGGGCACAGCAAGTCAGCAAGGCTATGTCTACACTGCAGGTTTAAACAGCTGGCTTGGGTACCACAAGCTTAGCTCTGCAAGGGCTGCAAAACCTTCCAGAGAAGCTGAACTGAGCCTTGGGCCATTCGCCTGTACCAGATTCTGTGCTGCCCACACTGTGGCTAGCCAGTTTAAAGCCACTGCTGAGCACACCCGCGTGAGCAGTGAGGCCTTAGACTTGGTCAAAGCCCACAGAAGAGGTAGGAGGCTGCCAAGCTGCACCACTCACCCAACGCCGCACAGGCTGCGCTTCCCCTGGAGACCAAACATGCATATCCCCCTCCCCATTTGGTGAGCAGAAGATGCAAAGATTACCATATTTTAGAGTCCAAGATGCGTAAGGACACCAGGGATGACATATCCCAAAGGCAGCAAGGTTTAAAAGCAGAGGTTCCCAGCTGCTGGTATTGGCCCTAGAAAAATCACCTGATGGAGAGCTGACTACTCACATGTCGGTTCCTCCTCCCCTCCCTGGCTACCTACCTGCTTTCAAAGCATTTGAGAAGACACAAATTTACAAAAATGCCCAGCACTAGGGTCAATTCTGCTGGCATTGAAGTGGCTAGTCAAACTTCTGGGACTTCAAGGAGATCAGGTTTAGGCAAACACAAAGCACATACAAATCCTACTGTGAGTATTTTCCTGCCATTACCTCCCACGTAAGCAATTGCTGGAATTGCCACAGGGAGATTCTGTGATTATGTACAGAAAGGGCATCAATCAGGCCAACTCTCTATTCAGCTGCCTCCCATCCATTGAAAGAAGTCTGGGAACGTTTGATCTAGAAGTTAGAGCACAGGATTGAGAGGCGGGTGCTCAAGTACCACTCCCTGCTCTGCCAAAGGCTCATGAACACCTGTAAATTATTCATTTAACTTTTCCTGTGACTTGATTTCCCCTTTGCTTGAAGAGGGCAATAATGCTTCCTTCAGTGCATAAATTCTGAACTTTCGCTGATCTTCAGAAGAGGATCAAGGGCACTAGACATGCACTAAATGGCACCATGACTGTCAGAGTGTGTGCTTGTGTTCCACTATACCACCTTGCACCACAGGATCCTTAAATTTTCTGCAAATCTCCATTAACTCAGCGCATCATCCCCTGCAAGGCAGGGAGTCTTATCATCCTATACCCTCATGGGCAGGAGGTGGGTGAAAGCTGAAAGGGCTGGGCAATAACAGAAGTACGTCACAGCCCCACAGTCCGGACTAATTGCTAAATAGCGTTCCTGTCCTGGGACGGATCTCTCCGCACCCCCTCCAAGTCCAGCACTCCCCACCAAAAAAGAAACACAGATTGGCACCACCCATAGCTGAGTGAGCAGCAGGCAGAAGTATTCAATTTAACTTTCAGGGTCTTAGGGCAGGTCTGCACCAAGAAAGATGGCAGATTCCTGACACCATTAAAACTGAAGTGAAATCTGGGTCTTAATGAAGTCACTAGGAGTTTGCCATCTACTTCAACAGAGACGTACTTCATGTGGATAAGGCAGGTTGTAGCTTTAACATGTTTTAGCTTATTAGTGTGAATCTGAGGTGCTCTCTAGGGTTTAGCTTGACCAGCTAATACATATCAAAATTAATTTTTACCTTTTCTACACAAGACTTTTCATAAGGGTTAGCAAACAACTGCTCTACACAAATCCTTTTCTTTCTTCCTTGCAAAGAGAAGACCCAGGAGATGAACTCTGCAGAGACTAGAAAAACAATTTCTGTTTTAAACCACACATGCTTTGACATCTGGTTTAAAACCAACCCAGGCCAAAAGGGATTGAAAGTTACTACTCTGACGGCTGCCCAGTGGTCTGTATAAAATACAGGAGTCGTACTCCACATCTACCCCCTTAAACAGGTCAGAGCAGCTGTGTAAGGCATGTGAAGTAATCTTAGAGAAAACACAAATCTGTGATGGTACTGATAAAAATTTCCCAGCACAGGCAAGAATAGAGATGGACAGAGCCAGGTATTCAGGCCTGAAGCAGGAAAACCTACAGATGTAGATGAAGCATACCATGCTTGAAGACTTCCTGCACCTCCAGATTCCTTGCTGGAGCAGGGGACATCGCCCTCAAAAGTGCTTGTATCCCTAAGTGTAATTCAATGACACATTTCCTGATAAAGCCGACTTCCAGAGGATCTGGCTCACAGACAGTCAAGGCAACAGAGTCAGCTCTGGGCTGAGCACCCTTGCAATGCAGGGACGCACAAAAACCAACTAGTCAGCACGCTCATCCTTTCAGCAGTTCTGGATTGCTCCCAAATGGGATGTCTGCTGCACCCTGCCACCCAGCTCTGGGATAAGGCAGCACTACACTGGAAGAGGAAAGGGCCCCTGAAGAGATGCCTGAGGGATTTGGTGGGCTGGGAACCCGGAAACCGTCTGGGATGTGGGTGGAGAGATCAGTGCGAAATAGCAGAGCTGTGACACATACACTTTCCATTCATCAAACTCCAGGGAGAGAAAAAAGCAATTATTTTCCCTGGGCACATGGGGAACTGAGGCAGTGGGACCACCTGGGGACTCCACTCTAGGAGCCATACAAGGACCAGCCTCTCAGTACCGCAGAGTTTAACACCCATCACATCCATCCTCGCAACTCTCCTCCAAGTGTGTTATCTCAACTACACAGGCGGGGAACTGAGGCATAAATGGGGTAAGTGATTTGCTTTAGATCAACGCAAAATTTGGCACAGTAGAGAGTTGAGACAAATCTCAGATCTCCTGAGCCCCAAGATAATGCCTTAACAGCTTCTGTTCATCAGAAAAGACTCCCAGTTCTGTGATTCAACTAGTTCATTATCCCACCCCAAGAGTTTAAGGAAGATCTCAGTTCTGGCTTTTCTAATCATTAAAATGAATGATTAGACCAGTTTCAGACCAGTTCTGAAAGCTGTCAATGACATAATCCTACTATGGGCAGGAGGTATGCTCAGCACACTGATGGCAATGCTGGATAAACCCCACAGGGATATCTCCAACCACAGATCCACAACATGGACAGCGTTCCTGTGGTCTTACCTGCAAATGGAAGAAGAATAGTTGAAGGGGATCATGGCAGTCCATTTTCAACAAGAGGAACACTCCTGAGAGTGACAGAATAGCACAAACGCCCGTGGCCAGTGGATGTAGAAGAGCAACAGGAAAGTCTGTAACAACAGTTGTCCCCAGGTCCCCACCCCTGTTTTAGCTCCTTTGGGCTGACAGCCTCCCTTTTCGTAGCATCTGGATGCATTACAGCTTCAGCACACCCAGTCTCACAAGGCATGATACTCTTCCCAACACAAAGGCAGGAAAGTGAGGCACAGAGAGGCAAAATCATTGCCTCCAGAGCCCAGGGAGCGTGGGCACATCTGCCACTCAAGCTAATGACAGACACGGTCACAGAGAATACAGAAACTGCTAGGCCCAGTGTTTTCCCTCTTGTGCCACGGAGGTGGTCAATCAGTCTGAGGACCTCCAAAAGGCACCACCCTGTGGTCACTGACACCTCTCAGTTAAAACCAGGAGGTCCCTGAATCCCATCTGTACAGCCCTCATCACCCCTGCTACCAGCAAAGGTGGCAGGAAGGGCAGCATCGTAGGAGGGGGCAAGAGACACAGAGGCAGTGGCATGGGAGAAGAGACAAGCAAGGGCTGGTAAACAACCCCCTCCCATCCCCAATCCCAGTACTTTGAAGATCCGTGTGTTTTGAATTTAATTTTGATTTTCTCGACTTCAGCAGATTAAAGTTGAAATAACCTACAAATTACTTAATGTGTTGTAAATCTTCTGAAATTAAGGCCTAATGGGTAACACATGTCGGCAGGCAGGAGACACAGAGGGGAAGCAGGGTTTCTCACCAGCACGAGGAATGCTGTGGGGATGTGAGCCAAAGGAGAGGGGGCTGGGGCAGGGGATGTGGAATCGCAGCCCTTCCCCACCAGCCTCCCAGTGCCCACCTTGCCTTTGGGTCGGGGCTAAGAAGCCACCCCTGGGCCGTGCCATTCACACCTCCTGGCAAAGGGGACACTGGCCAGAGGGGCCGTGCTGGGAAGCTGCTGAAGGAACTGGCCGGCAGGACGCTGCTGGGCTAGCGAGGGGCACAGATGCCAAAGAAAATCCACTTTAACACCTCGTTTTCCACTTGCCTTCACTGCTCAGTGCTTCTGTGTCCCCTACGCAGCCTGTAGAGCCCTGTCCCCAAACAAGATGCCCCTTCTCACCAGCATCTGCCCGCAGGGACCTTGGGAACACCTCCACCACTCTCCGCATGGGATGCCTTGTCATGGGGCAGCCGCAGGGGTCTCCGCAGAGCAAAGAGCTCTCCCACTTCCTCGGGGCCTGCCCTCTCCTGCATGGCCACCTCCATGCACCTGTCTCACCGGTCCCCACGCCGGGCGGCCCCGGCTCCTCTCCCACACGAGCCGCCAGCTCTCCCGCTGCTCCTGCCTGCATGGGCTCCCCCTCCCCTCCCTCCTCTTCAGCAGATTTCTCTCAAGTGCGCTGCCATATGGTTCCAGTTAAGCCCCATATTTTTTCTTGTCGATTGAAAAGACACACTTTCCTCTGTGCCAGACAGTTTACAGATTGCTCCGTTGGCTCAATTTCTTATTGGATTTCTCAAAAAAACTGACATTTTAAATTAATTTACAGCCACAACAAAAAGAGTTCAGAATTTTAATGGTGTTGTAAGTAATTTTTAGGTAATCCGCTCCAGATTTTGATATTAACCTTTGAATCGGAGTTCAGGCTGCTACTATGTTACAGCACTTTAGTTGGCCTGGGTATTGGGGAGGGGGGCGGTGGTGGGGTAAAGGGGGGAGGTAATTTACTGCATGGCAGCATGTGAGCCTGAGCGCATGGGAAAGCACATGGCAGGGTATGCATGGGGGAGGCAGCCCTGCCGCATGTCAGCATCAGCATGTGTGCCGGCGACATGTGAGCACAGATGTGCGCAGGCATGTGCATTACCAAAATACGTGCCAAGGACGGCAAACGCGTGTGGGGGCTGCCGGAGGATCGGGAGCGGGACACACAGAGGCACGGGCTGGCCAGAGGCGCACACCTCCGCACAGGCGTCAGCACGCGTGCAGGCAGATGCGTGGGGAGGCAAACAAACCTGCGGCTGAAAGCGCTGCGGTCCAGGAGAAATGGCTCGGCGCAAAGGCAGGCGAAGGGAAGCGCAAGCGGAGGCGGGTGGGAGGCAGGTGCCGGCACCTCGGCACCAGCGCAGATGAGCGCACCGGCACGTGCAGGTGTGCCTGCAGCCAGCGCCCACCCCGACATGCGCGGGAGGCCTCCCCACGCCCGTGTGGAAGCACACATCGCCCAGGCGCAGGTCACAGACCCGGCCCTGCCACCTCATCCTCCTTCCTCTGCCGAGTGGCATATCCAGCCCGGCACCGCAGGCAAGGAGCGGGGCCAGCCAGCAGGGCTGGGAGCATGGCCAGCCACCACTGCTCCCCAGCCATGAACCTCTGCTCAGGGGCAGGATGGAAGTGCTGTTCCCTCCTTCCCTTCTTGGTGTTCACTCACTAAGGCCACCCTCGAAGTTTAAAGCCAAAGCCCAAAGGTAAGGGACTCTGCCAAGTGTTGCACGAAAGGGGCAGCGGCCTTAGGAGCTCTGCATGGAAGAGCGAGCGAGGTGTCTCTCTCTGAAGGAAAGCAACGCACCTGGGATTAGAAACAACACAAGGGAAAAGCCACAGATACTGAAAATGCCCAGGGGAGGGGAGAGGGAAGAAGAGAAAAAAGCAGAAGGAATGAGAGAAAGAACAACTAAGAGGGCAAGGAATGAAAGAAGGAAATTAAGCGGCAAACAACAGCAGCAAAAGAAAGAAAAAGCAAATGAGAGAGCAAACGACTGAGAGAACAAATTGAGGAAGAAGGGAAGGAAATTAACAAATAATTAAGAACAAATGAATGAGAGAACTGAAACAGAGTGACGAAGATGCAAAGCAACAAAGCGAAGGAGACGGCATCATTCCTCCCCTGCCCAGGCCAGCAGTTCCCGTGCATGTAACCGCAGTGCCAACAAATGGGATTTGCAACACCGGAAGCCTGGCAGCAGCCCTGCCTTCCTTCGAGAGCCCTCTGCAGAGCCTCGCTTTATTAGCAGCCAAGGGACCCTGGCTGCCCGTGGTGTAACACGCCCCCAGCACCCTCCCGTGAGGCTGTGTGGGGCACATCCATCCTCAGCATCTCTCTAGCCACTGCAAAGGTGCCAGGGTTAGCAAAACGCCTGGCACGACCCTGGCTTGCTGCCACAGACCCTCACATCCCATTTCCCTTTATCATTTGCTCTGCCTGGAAATCCCTTTCCACTTTCCAGCTGCATATGGGCAGCAAAGCTCCTGTGCCACCCTGAGCTGTGTTACCACCGTGCAATTGCCAAACCAACCGAGACAAAAGGGGAAGGGGGGGCCTGAGTACAGAGCCGCAGCCCTCGCCAACATTTTACTAAGCTCTGGCACAGAGCAGACGGTGGCTGGATATGGTGCCAACTCTACTACAAGAGCGGATTTTTAACATTCCTCCCCTCCAGGAGTCACTCGAGGCAGCCAGGGAACCTCAAGCAGAGAGCTATGCAGACAACGGCAGCCCAAGGTCTGCTCTGCCTAGAAACCCTGCCACAGGACAGAAGTGACAAGGAGCAATGTCTTCTGGAGCACAGGCCATGGTAACTATCTGCACAGGTGGGAGCAGTCCAGCTAAGAGAGCTGGCTGCATGTACTGCCTGGCTATGGGCTCTGGGGTAAGCCACGTACCAGGCTAATTGTCTCACAAGACTCGGGAAGTGTTCAGGATGTATGGGAAAAGGCATCAAAGTCATAAAAGCAGAGTCGTAAAAGCCCAGCAGCACTGAGGTGCTCCGAAGACCGAGGAGATGACAGGAGAGGCACCCGTACCTGATCAGTCCTGCAGACCCACCAGGGAGGAGGGGAAAGGGCAAGGACAAGGGATGGGAGGAGGAAAGGAGATGCTCGCTTTGCTCCCAGCAGCAGCTGGACCCCACACCATGGTGGGGGAGCTCATCCTGCTCCCCTAACTTGGCCCTTGCCCCATGCCCCAAAGGTGTGACTTCTGGCTCGTTTGCTAAGCAGAGCTGTCTCTTCCCAGCCACACCACCTCCTTTCTTCATGCCAGAATCCGTGGGATTCACGCACCCTCCTGCAAACCAAGGAGTTTACAGGAGCGCCAAGTCATTTCCTGGTCCTACATCCTGCAAGACGCAACAGGGGCTGATACTGCTGATCAAACCTGGCGCGGAGCCACACGCAAGGACAATGTGCCACGTTCTGATCCACCGGGCACAGCGCCATGGGCAGAGGGACTCAGATGCCCCTCGGCACCGTGCCAGGCTTGGGGGGGATTCAGATGCCCCCCTGGCACTGTGCCGAACTGGGAGAGGGGGGTTGGATGCCCCCTTTGGCATGATGCCGGGTGCTGAGGGATTCTCCCCGTGGCATCCTGCCAGTGGGAACTGGGACCCTGCAGCCCAGGTCCAAGCTCAGGGAAGTTCTGTGATTAAGGACCGGACTTCTCCCCTTCCCATGCCAGCTCTGCGCAGCAAAAGCACCTACGTTTCACTGAAGTAGGAGGAGAAAAGCGTTAGAGCAGGCTGGTGAGTCTCTGTGACAGGGATCCCTGGGAGCTCCCTCCTCGGGGCTCCTCCGCAGAGCTGGGCTGTCCTGCCACTCAGAGCACCCCACGGCAGGCCGCCTCGGCAGTGATTGACTGGGGAAGTTGCTATGACGACCTTGGTTTGAAAAAACCCTCAGTAGTTGCCAACTATTTGTGTTGTTGTTTTACAACTGTGGCCAGTGTCACATGAGCGGGAGCCGGCTGGGGGCCTGGGGACACAAAAGCGAATGGCTTTTTAATGGAGTGTCCTGCCAGCGCTTGAAGACTCAATAAAGAGGAGCTGGCGAGACCCCTCCGTGCGGAAGGCCCCGCGCACGGGGCCAGGGCCTCTTTGTAGAGCCGCGGCCAGGGTGGGAAAGTTTGGAGGAATCAGAAGAAAAGCCTCCCCCCGTGGCCTGGGCTCAAAGTGCTGTCTCCCTGGGGGACGGATCCGTCCCCAGCTGGCCCTGGCCGTTTCAATGGAGCTCGCTCCGGGCCCTTTCCTACGTCTCGCCCATGGCCGGTGCTGCCCATTGGAGTGGGATGGCAGAGTCTGGGGAAGATGCGGGAAGGTGCAGGAGGGGACACAAAGGGTTTTCCCAGGAGCTGGGGCTGCTTCGGAGCAGGAGGAAGACAGCTCAAAGAGCTGGAAGGGAGAAAACAGAGGAGGAGGAGGAGGGGGAGATCCCCATACCTCCCAGGAGCTGTCCCTATCAGCAGCTGGACCCTGACCGGGGCGATGCCAAAGCCAGAAGATATAAGGGTCCCCAAAGCCAGCAGGTTCGAGCTTGGGAGCAGATGCCCCTCTCGATGGGAAGAGCCCCAGGAGCAGTTTTGGGGTGCAAACCGGCAGCATGAACAGCCAGCAGCAAAGACCAAAGACCGGTTCAGTAGCAAGGAGTGCTAAGGCACTTTGGTGTGCAGAAACTCCTGAACTGGAAAGCAAGGGGAAGAATAGACCCGGGGCACAGGGAAGTGTGGGGGGCTGAAAGGGCACTCTTCCCAACCCCATGGGATTCTCACAGACTTCTCTGACTCCAGGGCCTTTTCTTACAGAAGCTATAATTATATTACAGAGTTCCTGTGTAAGCTACTGAGCTTTATTAATTAATCCTGCTTGGTCTCACCCCAGCCAGGGCCCTGGCCTCGTGCAGAGATGTGGAATTTTCCAGGAAAACTTGAAAATTGTCATCAAGGAGAAGAAAATGTTAGCACTCGGCCTTTAAAGTGTAAGGTGGAGAAGGGGCTCGCTTCTCTGATTCAGGCATGAGGTGGGGAAAGGCAGTGAATGCGTGGTACAGCTCTGGGCTGTCCCTGACCAGAGCTGTCCTGAATCAGCATGGCATCTTCCCAGAGAAGCCCCTGAACATGGGAAATTTGGCTTGGGGATTACTAACCACAGACTTGGATATGGATGAAGAGAGGTTTAAATACACACAGAGCTGTAAACTCCATCTGAGCTCTCAATTAAGCTATCACAGTCCAGTATTCAACCTGAGGAGCCAGTAGTACAGAGGTGTGGGGTGCCCTATTAGCATTTGGATGGCCTAAAACAAGTTTATTCCTCAAACGATACAGGAGCAGACATCGCATGAGGCAGAAGTCACCAGGCAGAGATGGATGCAGCTGATACTCAGCCCCTCTGAAGGAGTTTTTGTTTAAGGATGTGCAAGCCTGTTTGAACCCCAAACTCAGATGAAACCTGGAGAACTCCATAGATCATAAAATTAAAAATGTTAGCTAATGTCATGACATATAATGGGGACCTCATGCCCTTAGGCTGACTCACCTTTCCTAACTTTTATCAAGCCGTTACTGCAGCCTGTGCATCCCCCCTCACTCCTTTCCCAGGTATTTGTACTTGGAGAAGGTACCTGCCTGCCTAGAATCTGATCTTGGAGGACAGGCATAGGCACTCCCCACCCTGCTACAAGCTACAGCTGCAAAGTAAGAGGCCAGCATCTTGTTACATGGATCACACAGCAAAGGTTGGCTTTAAAAGGCAGGAGTAGTTTTTTTCTGTGGTGGCCAGGATGAACAAAAGGCTCACCTGATGAAAGTATCATACTTCAGAGCTCAGGGAATCACCCTCCTTCCTTCTCCACACTGAACACTCCTTGTGCACCAAGGATTTAGTACCTCACCACACTCTACTCACCAAAGGGTTCTGAATATCCATGCAATCATGATTGCATCCTTGTAGAAACACAAAGGTGCACACCTACACTTCTGCACACAAAGCACTGGTAGTTGTGCACACACACCTGCACAGAGGCACCCTTTCCTACCTGCTCAGGACTCCTATCACTCCTGCTGGTAAACTCTACCACTTAAGAAACAGCAGCAAGACAGCAAAACACAAACAAACTCGCCCCAAATGGAGACATCCCTTCTTAGCACACTCTACCCACCCACAGTGACTGGGATCCTGAGCATGTCTAGTTCTGTCCCGGTTTAATCTCTTCCCTTAAATTAGGTAAACTCACTCCATCCAGGAGCCACTGGCTTCTAGCTTCCATCCTGGAAAAGTAAAGGTGAGTCAGTGATCAACAAAATAAATAAAAACAGAGAAAAAGGCACTAATTGGTGAGCACCTGCCTGCAAGGAATGGGAAAAATACCCCCCCCCCCCCCAAAAAAAAAAAAACCTCTAGGAAAACAAAATGCACCGACATCTTTTTATTTTGTTTTTTTCGGTAATTATACTAAAGATGAAAAACTCATAATAAACATCTCCCAGTCCCCACCTGCTAACAGTAATTATAATAGACTCAACAATAAATGGTAAAGCAGAGCAGTGCTGCATCTCGGGAATTCTCTAGGGTATGTGGATTAGCTCGGAAAGCCTGAATGATTAAAATACACTAATTAAAATTTTGTGTTCCTTGGTAACTCGTCTGCCTGGGCCCCTGGTGTTGGCAAAATGGGAATTAACGTGACAAAAGCAACACAGAGGGTTTTTGTTTTAAATAAAGAAGGGGGGGGAGATCTATATAAACAAGTTCTCTCTGCGCACACACACAAATTCAGAGGGACACAAACTCTTAGGGAAGGACTGAGGCGCGTTGCTGGTGTTTAGGATGAAAGCAGCAGTGAAAGCCTTCCCTCATTGCCTAGTTTCTCCCCAAACCATCAAGGAGGAAAGCTTGGAGAGAGGAAAGGAGAAGACAGAGCGCGCTGGCTTAAGACGAACAGGGTCATGCGTGACCAGGAGCCCGGCTCTTTTAAAACAATTAGAGAAATAAACACACCGAGAGGTGGAGAGGCTCGCACAGGGAAACCCCAGCGCAGGACACTCTTCCGCTCCGTCTCCCTCACACACATTCCTCCATGGACTCGTCTGCCCTGCTCTTTACCAAAGAAAACAGGACTTTGGGATAACACACCAGAGCTTCTACCCCAGTGCAGATACACAAAAGAAATTGAACACTTTTGGGTTGCCCTTAGCAACCTAATTGCATCAGTACATTGCACACAGGAGCCAAAGTAACTGAATTTTGATGAAAAGACGGCGGTAATTTACGGCATCACGAAATTAGTTGTCATAGCGACGGGTTAATTACATCTCAAATTAACAATGCAAGTGTGGTGAAATTAAATATAAATCATATTTTCTGCATAAATTATAGGGGTTGATTAGACCGGGGCTCGGGGAGAGGGAAAGGTTGAGCCGCCATGGGCCTACGCAGCTTTCTGAGCCGACGAGAGAGTCTCCTGGAAACACCGGGAGGAAGACGGAGTAGGGGGGGAATGAAAAAGTGTCAAAGAGAAAAACGCACTGCCTTGCTGCTCATCTTCTGTGGGGTTTTCTTTGGCTTTTTAATTGTCATCTGAACTCTCCCTCAGTTTCCCATCGTGGCCTTTGGAGGAAGCGGGGAGAGGAGCCAGGCCCAACGCACTGCAAGGTGCTGCAGCTCCCCATCCCACCCCAGCATTCCAGCTCTGAACCAGGGGAAGGCAACCTGAGCAGCACGTGGGCTGCCTGCCCTCAGCACCTCCCTGGCCCCTTCATGGGACAAAATGAGGGGCCAGCTTCACACCAGAACTGCTTGTAATCTTTGTGCCCAGGAAAGTAGTCTCAAGGCCAGCCCAGCTCCCTTGGTGCAGGTCACCACATGCCATCTTACACCTCTGGATCACACTGCAGCTGTCCAGGCTCTAACACATCCCTAACCTCTAATTTCTTGCCTGGTTCACAGCAACAACATGAAATGCGGTCTGCCAAACTGAGGAAATCCATTCTTGGCAGAGTCTCTAGCTGGAGGAGTGGCACAGACGAACCTGACACAGGACAGGGAGAGGAAGGCGGGCTCTCACCCGCAGTTTCTGTTCGGAGCACACCCCGAAAAGCAGATCAAACCAAGCACTGAAACGAGAGGCTGAAGGGAGCAAGAGAAAGCATGCGACACCAGTACAAAAAAAGAGCAGGTAAATGGAGGACATGAGTGCCCAGCCGCAGTTCAGGCCTCTCAAAACAGCACCTTGCCAAATACATGCAGAGCAAAGCCCCACTCGTGCCCAGACACCAGCCCCATGCCCTGCCGGCGTGGGACTCTGGCACAGGCAGGAGGCAGCAGCTCTGCTCTGGGGCAGTAGGACGGGTACGGGGAGAGACTGCAGCAAAGCTGGGAGTGGGTCGCCAGCTGCACCACCAAGGAGCTGTGTGGTTGCTCTATTAAACTCTTGGTGACCCTCAGTGAGCGCAGAGCATTGCCACTCACAATGGGACACAGCTAACAACAAACAACTACAGAAAGAGTGTCTAAAAATACCCGGCTCCCGCCTGCCCTGCGCAGCCCAGCAGCCCCTGGGAGCTGGGTGCTTGCAGGAGCTCCAGCCGCTCTTCCCGAGGCCAGTCTCCTCTTGGCTTCCCAGGAGCTCACAGAAGATGGTCACAGCCTGAACCATTCAGTCCACTGCAGGGACAGAAACCGATTTTGCAGTCTGGCTGCCAACCAGCCCTGCCCCAAGCAGGGGATGATGTTAAAGAGCCAGGCGCAGCTCTCATGTCAGGTCCTGCCTTCTGTTTCCAGGCTGGGTGACAATGGGCACCGTGCTGCTCCACACAGGGCCTCGGTGCTGTGCCCAGCCAGCCCCTGCCAGCGGCAGCACGGCGCTGGGGACGAGAAGGGACATGGTAACCATCAGCTCCTGGAAGGCGGGGACATATCTGTTGGGAAAGGACACACAGGAGCCAAGCCCTCCCAGCGTAGTCCCCTGCTTCCTGCCTCTCTGAGCAGAGTGAGGAAAACCTCAAAAGAAAGTCCAAAAAGGGCAGACAGGGCATACCTGCAGCGCAGACAGACAAGGATTAACATCAGAAGGAGCTGAGTGAGCTGCCCTCCCAGCTCCATGTGCCAACAAGGCCTCCCACAGCCCTGCAGGACTCGCTGCAGTTCCCAACACAAAGGGAGATTCCCATCTTTAACTCCTCAGACATCTACTATCCCTGAAGAAAAAGCATCCAGGAACATTTCTCACTGTGCCACTCTTGCAAAACTCTAACAAACCTCCCAGGGGCTACTCTCAGCCCAAAACCTTACACTGCAGGGCTGTCTTCCCATCCCAGTCCCGCTAACTATGCCTGTAAGAGCCATCCTGCCAGCCATAACCAGAAGAGCTACGGGAGGCATAAGGCTCTTGGGGGGCTTCCCTAAAATAACAGTTCCCTCCCACTTTAAAAATATTTTTTACTTAGCTTGCATCTGCCCAGACTCCTTTACTCTCACACAGGCTGGCTGCTCATGGTAAAACGTCGCTTTACCATCTCCCAGTACCCTCTCAGTTACCAGCTAGTCACCTCTGCTGCCATACTGCCTTGCCTCCTGCCCACACAACTTGCAGGCAGCACCGGCAGCACTCATGACAAAATACTGAGATTCTCACGAAATCCTGCCACATTTCATCTGGTCCTGGGCTGAGGAATTTCTCAAGTGGGGGAATTTGGGGTTTGTTTGGTTTTTTTTAGAGGGGAAGGAGGGAGAGCATATGAAAGAAAGGAAGGAAAAAGCCTAAAAGTAAAAAGCCCTCTGGTCCTGGCAGCCCGTGTGATCGATGATGGTGGATTTGCATGTACATTTCATTAATTTTTCAGCATGCATTTTATTTATCTATGCGCCATACATCTGCTGAAGTTTATATACTTGATAATATATAAATATAGACACACAGCAATCAATACGACATCCGCTTCGCAGAAGCTTCCATTAGTCCCCCCTGCCCCCCCTTCCCTTCCTCATTTCCACAACCTGCTGCCTGGGCACCTTGTGCTGTTCAATCGGTTTCCGATTTTCATTAGCGGTGGAGCACCGGCTCCCCCGTCCCCCAGCCCTCCCCGCATGGATCCCATTCACCTCCACGTGGGCCAGGGAACCGCACTCGCAGCCAGCAGGCGCCTGCCCCATTGCGGGGAGCCTCTCCCCGCTCGCCCTCCCCTTTTCCTGTCAATAGGCTTCCTGAGCCGCAAGCGCTGGGATGCTGGGGCTGCCCGGCATGAGCAAGACTGCTTCGAGCCCAAAGGACACCCCAGAGCACTCTCAGTCATCCCCTTTCTTCCAACAGCTGAGTGGGATTTTCTCTGGCCAAGGGTCCCGGCGAGAGGCAACGGGAGCAGCGGTGGGGACAGAGCAGAGCCTCACCTGGGTCGTGGACACTCCTGTCTGCTCTCACACCACCTTCTCCTTCCTTTCACCAAACACAACTAAGCCAAAGCCAAGGCTTGAATGCCAGCGCTGGGCAACAGACAGACCAAACACGCTCGGTTCTTTGGCCCTTCTGTTTCTGCACCCCATCACCTTCACTCTGTTGCATGTGATATGCATGGGTATGCGGGTGGGAGAGAGGGGGAGCATGTCTGGCCAGTTCCCTGGGGGGGGCTCTCGCCATGAAGGAGAGCTCTGCCCCCAGAGCCCTCTGAGCCAAACACAGCGCCCTGGCATGCTTCTGCCCAGCCGAATTACCTTCTGCAACATGGCTGAGAATCTTATTAAGTGGGCTTTGTAGCCAGGATCAAACTACAGCTGCTAAGAACAGCTTGGGTCAGTGTAAACTGCGGCCTGAATTCCCATTTTTATCTCGGTGGACTGTCTTCTCTCTGCCTTAATTTCTCCTCAATGCTTGGGAATTTGACTTGAACATCCAATCTGTCCCCATGGTATCTTTGTCTTGAGAAGAGCTCTTCTACACTCAGTTTCTGACCTGTTACACACCTTGGGCATGTCACACCCACTGAATGTTTCCAGGCCTCCTTTCCATCCAAGTTTTCAACTCTATAGGAAGGACTGTTTCTCATTATTGATTTATCTATCTTCACTACAGTCTTTATCTCAAATTAGCTGGTCCATCTACAGGGTAACTCACAAACATCTGCAGCCTGGAACAAACACTTGGGAACCACTCAAAATAATTCTTCTAATAGCCCGACAGCACATCACCTAAGACAAGAACTGTAGTGTGCAAGTTCATAGTTGTACGGCACCTTGCATCACAGGGAAATACAGTTGGGAAATTAATTAAAAAAGAGTAACTGTTCCTATTATTATTATAACTGACTACAAGCCAATCAGTGCAAAGCCTGGGGAAAATTATAAATGCTTTCCCCCCTGTTTTAGGATGGGAAGAGAGATCTTTTTGCAGGAGAGAATCTATGGGAAGGTATGGGAGAGCAGAGCAAAGGAATTAAAGCCCAAGTGACAGATTTCCAGAGGACAGATCTGAATCACAAGTGCATCTTTTCTGTCTGACTAAGGAGCCACACAACCTGTTTAAAAACCCACTGGACCTGCGTGGCCCAACCCTTCACTCTCCAAAATCCCCGACCGGGCTCTCCGCTCTCCTCAAGCAGGAGGCCCCTGGCAGATGTGGAGATAAAAGCAGAGGATTTGGCAACAGAGGCCCGTAGCTCCCCGGTGCTGGCACCTGCCCTATTGCTGCCACGCAGGGACCGCAGCTTCCCCTCCGCAGCCTGTCCTCAGTGCTTGGAGCTGGCCACGGGCAGCCAGACCTGAACTTGTCCATCACGAAGCCCAGTCACCTTTGTCCTGCACAGCCTTCCTTCTCGGCTGCATCCCGCTCCACTCGGCAAACACCATTCAGCTAGTGGCCAAGTGGAGGTTTGCAAAGGAAAGAGAGACTGCAAATAAATAAAAGGATGCCTGCGCCTTTAAAAGAATTTTCATTTATAGGCTCTTCTCCTCTTCCACCATTTCAGTGATCTATATGCAAATATGCTAATGAATGCAAATTAAGACACCACTTTTAGTCCCAATTTAATAGAAAGCATTAAAATACCTTTTTTTTTTCCCCCAAAAAACTCCATATGCATGAAGGAAGGGTTTTTTTAAATTTATTTTATTTATTTTTTAATTTTTTTAACTTTTTGTTAAAGTCACATCCAGCAGCAAACACACCATCAAAGTGCTAGAGACAAGGAGGGGAAATCTGACTGACATTTCCAGGTGCCAATTACTAAGATCTTGTTCTTCTTCTGGGAGGACTGTGAATTAATTTCTTCTATTTTTTAAAAGGCGCTATTAAAACTGATGGTACAGCTATCCTGTTCTCACTCATAGTCTCCCCCACACCTCAAACAGTCTAAACCCAGCCTGGAATGAAGCCCATTGTATCCATAAAGATCTTATCGCATGTTAGGTTACACTCACTTTTCTGAGGGACAGGTGTGGAAAAGCACCAGGGAGCGATGCACATATCATCCTGACTCTACAGGAGGGATAAATCCTGACTAGGGGGCTGCAGGAGCTGTAATTAAAGCCTGGTACATAGGGGGGCTGTAATGGTGCTAAAAACTGACGCTATTGCCGTGGGATTTCCAGGCCTCCCGTTCCCTGAGAAGTCTCCAATCCCAGCGTTAGTCTTCCCAACCTTTTCAAAATATGCTTAGCTTAGTGAAATCAACAAAAAAGTCCAAAAACCAACAGATGCAATGCTAGATTATGTTAGCAATGCTGTGAAAGTCTACAGGAAAATAAACTATGACTCATCTTTTTAAAAATATTTTAAATACAAATCTTTCCACTCAAGCTGAATCATGTTTTTTACCAATGCTTTTTGAGATGAAAAACGTAAACAAAGTAACGGTCAAACTTTTCACTAATCCAAAGTAATTCTACATAGCTGTTAATTTTCAGAAAGAAACACCATTGTTCTTCAAGTATTTCATTTGGCTGTTTTCTAAATAAAAAGTTTCTGCACTTACCAACGTTTCACCTGCAACCATCATTTCATTTTATTTTAATATCTAAGGTTCAAAATTGTGCAAAATCTAAATGGTTGCCTCCATTTAACCCAATGAGTCTTTAAACATATTGATACAGGTATTTTAATTGAGAAGCAGGAAAGTGCTCTTCACCCAGCCGTACCTCCTGCATGGCCCCTTCCCCCAGCTTCGCACAACTAGTGCCACAAGGCCCGTTCGGAGAACAAAAGCAGCCAGACTCCACTCTGCTGACTGGGTTTTATCTGTGGTAATTTTACCTCCTCCACAAGGCAGTGGGCCAGACTCTTTTTGCAGCAACACTAGAGTAAATCAAGATCAAAGCCTCCCCCCCAGGATAATGGTACTGTTACTCAGGGATTTACACAGCTTGGGCAAGGATGAGAATCCTGTCCCTGCACAGAGCGGGAGCCCCTACCCTTCAGCTCCTTGCTGAACGTCCTTCGAACTGCCTGGAGCACAGCATTTTCAAGTGAAAACTGTGTTAACAATGATCAATAGACAGAACAAGCAACTGGCTGCATGACACAGTTCTTCCTGGATGAGCCCAGGGAAAATCTACCCATCCGCTCCAGCTCTCACTGTGCCAGCCAGGCGGCTCTTCTACCGACAGGGACCCCGCTGCCAAACACCACTCGCCATTCCCTTCTGCTGCCGTGCCAAGGTGGCAGCTCACCGGGCAGCCCAAGTCAACCAGGCTCCTTTATCTAACCTGGACGGCAAGAAGCTAACCGGAGACCCATCCCCTCCAGGAGCTACAGCAAAGCGGTTGGCAGCATGCCTTCCACAAGGCTGGATGCAGAGCCTCTGGATGCACCACGTGCCAGGGATGCCAGCCCACCGGCGCATCGCGAGGTCTCTGCCCGTCTTTGGCGTTTGCCTGCATGTTGCGGGGCCTCTGGCTGCCCTCTGGAAGGGGCTCATCAAGTGAGCATGGGGGTGCCCTGGAGCCTCCACCCAGCCCATATGCCATACAGCCCATACGTACAGGACGCTGCTGCTTTGTCCCACGGACAGTAATTGTCCTGTTTGGTTATAGTTTTCTGCGTGTTTCTCCTCTCCGCAAAGCGAACTGTTAAGTAACATGAAAGCACAAAGTGGATAAATAGGCTCCTCTGACATGATTGGGCACATCTCTGAATGTTTATGGCAGAGAACAGATATTTAGATATTTACAGGGAATATGTTTTGTCAGTGCCAAACCCTAGGTTTTGCTGTCAGAAAAAACAAACACAAGCACCGAAACTTGCCTTCAAATGGAAATCTGCACAGAAGAGAGTGATTTCCCCATCAAACCAGTTTTATTAGATATAAATATCTAATTATTTGTACCGAGTGCTGGGTTACCAAAGATTTTACATGCAACTCTTATATCATGTGTAGGAGTCTTTTTATATAAAGCCCTATGTATCTACATATATATAAATGAACCTAATTTGAACGCCATCTGAAATATTTTTGCTTTTTCTCCTTTTTCCTGGATTTTTTAAACAAAGATTTAAAAAAAAAAAAGGAGGGGGGGGAGAAGAAGAAATTCTCTCTCAGTTTGTAGGAATTTTCCTGGCCTTGAACACCTACCACTCCAATAATGTTATTAGTAAGATGCTTGCACCCCTAAATTTTCTAGCAGGCTCTCTTCCTTGATCACTTTTCTAACATCTCTTCAGTGCTGTTCTTGTAATTTTGTAAGTGCACATTCACGAAGAATACATTCCAAACACACTCAAGCCTCACCAAAGCCCATCCCTCCAAACATCAGAATTAATAAAATTAGTAAACATCACAAACACTACATACAAAACTCATACGTAATATGCAGAGTATGTATCCTAAAACACACACAAAATCCTTATGACTCAAGCCCAAACTCCTACACTGGCCTCACACAGGGAAAAACATACACAAATCTACATACATACACACTACATAGGCATATGCCCACACAACAAACACCAAGACAGAATAAAAACACACACAAACAGCTTGATAAACACATACATCTCACCCATACATACATAACCTACCCAAACCACAAAAAACAGAGCCTAAATATAAACTCCTCCCCGACAATACACAAACATCCCCCAAAAACACACCACGCACACCAAACGTCTGCCAAGTATAATCACAAATACACACAGCAAATACCTTCTTCAAAACATACAACTCATCAGAGGCAGCCTACTAACTAGAGAAAAAAGGAGCTCAATGTGTACATTTAAAGGTTCAACACCTTATGTCAGCTTTTCTTTTCTAAAGAGTGGGGAAAATGACAGATAGATGGACAGAAAGGGGAAGAAGAGACTGGGCAGGAGGTGATAGGGAGGAGGAAAATGGAAGTTGCCTTGTGGGGAAGAATATGGATCAGGCTGTCATCTGGAGACCCATCTTCATCCAGAATTAATGCACTAAAGTTCTTTGTTTTTACTCTAAATGGTTTTAAAGAGACAGCAAAAGCTGTGCTCTGGATGCCAGGCGCAAGGGTATCTGGGCTGGCTCAGGCACTTTGAAACTTAAAAAGGCAGCAGGTTCGGCATTTTGGGGCCAAGCCAGAGAACCCGTGTACGCGCTGGAGAACCAGGACTAAGTCGCAAGGAGGGAGGTATTTTTTTTTTTTAGACTGCTACACATGTCCTAAAAAGTTTAACCCATAGGCTCACTCATAGTGCTCACCCAACGGGGAGTACGGTGGCGCGAGGCAAGTGCGGCCTCACGCTACCCTGTCAGCAGCTCCGTCATAGTGCTGTGGGAGAGGGATCAGCACTGGGATCCTCCGCACTGACCAGCGGGAATGCACTGGCTCCGCAGAGCAGCTGGAGAGAGCTGCAGAACGCTGCGGGGAGGGCCGCCGCAGCAGGCCCCCATCCTGCCCAGCTCTGCCACGGAGCGGGGATCGGATGGGGAGTCTCCAGGCACAGAAGCGAGCAGGCAGAGAGGAAGATGCTGTGGGGAGAGCAAAACCTGTCACCACTTACAAGAGGCACGTTCCAGCAGCCGGAGCCTGCAAGAGAGGTCGGCGGCACCACGGGCAAATGCTGCAAGTTGCTTGTGGAATGGCTCCTGGGGCCAGCCAGGCAAAGCAGCCCAGGAAAGGCCTCACACGGACACCGGGAAGAGCAATCTTCACTCACACCCCCTGCGCCCCTCAAACCACACACTGTCCCCAAGACAAAACTCTGGAGGAATGGTACAAGCTGCATGCTGACCCCCCCATACCTCCTCCCTCAAATGAATCAATACATCCTTACCTCCGACTCCCATACCCCGGGGGGGATGCTATGGTTGGGGCGGGGGAGGAAGAACTGAAAGCAAACAACAGCAACAGGAACAGAGTTGAGCCATTTCAATTATTCATATGCCAGATGGATTCTTTTCCTGCCCTTTTTTTTTTTTTTTTGCTACAAAAATAAAAAAAGGGGGGAGAGCACTGATGTTTGGGGATTGAAGGGAGGAAAACATATTTTCCCCAAAACAAAGTGCAGAAAAGAGAGGGGAAAGCCCCAGCATACCCATCTCTGTGCAGGAGACCACAGGGAGTGCGAGAGTTTCCACTCACCGGGGAACTCACAAATGACTGATCTTTTATTTTACATGCGCAGAGCAAAAGAGAAGGAGAAAGTACACCCAAAAAAGAAAGAGAGAGAGAGAAGGGGGAAGAGGGATGGTGACAGAGAGAGAAAGGGACACAGACTATGAGAGAGAGGGGGAGGGAGGGA
>JANZLQ010000001.1:5674316-5696418 GCA_026212715.1 Elanus axillaris
GAGCAGCGGGGCCGGGGCCGGGGCCGGGCGGGAGCGGACGGGCTTACCTGCACTTGGGGCTGCTTTGGGTGACTTTCCAAGTCAAGGGAAATGTGTGTGTGTTTGGGATGGAGGCTGCAGCGCGCATGCGCCATCAAACTTGCCCTGATCCCGGATTTTTCCTCCTCGCGCTCCCCTTTGCTTTGATTATTGAATTTTCCTATTTCTAACAGGAGGGCGGGCGGCGCGCAAAACCCGGGCTGGAGTCCGCCGCCGCCTGCCCCGGCCCGCCCGGGGAGGGGAAGGGGGGAGCGGCGGGGAGGGAGCGGGCACGGAGCGGACTCCGTCTCCAGGCAGGCAGGGCAGGCAGACAAGGGAGGGGCGCCTGCAAAACCCGGACCGGATCGCCCTCCCCTGGCAAGGGAAAAGGCGAGAAAGTGTCCCCATTTCCCAGCCCGCGCGGGCAGCTTCCCACCTCCTGCCCTGTCCTCGCACCAGGCGGTTCCTCTCCCCGACCCGTCCTCCTTCCCAGCGAGGCACTGGAAGTTTCATAAAATTTTCTATTTTGCAGCCCGGTGACCCCTGCTCACCTTAGTTCCCTGAGACCAAACTCCATGGAGATCACAAGTAACTAGGCTGCCTGTGTTTCTTTATTCTCCAGCTGGGTTTCCTAGGCATAATGTTCAGTTTCTATTTTACAAACTTCTAAACTTCGGTACTTTTCTTTTGCTTATGTTTGTAGTCTGGATTTCACTCAGGTTTAGAACTAACCACCGTCTCGTCGTATCTACAACTGTACGATCTCTTGGTTTGGTAGTCTGCAGTACCGGCTTTGCTGGCATTTATGCACAGGACTAACTTTTGCAGGTCTGGATCCTAGGGAAAACGTCAAGGTACAGACGTGCAAGCCACGGGCAGCCTTGTGGACTGGGCTGGTTTGGGGGGATGTCTTTGCAGGATCAGAGCCAAGGGTTCCCCTACATTTGCATGCACCTGAATTTCCAGCAGGCAGGCATCACATTTCTGTGGTAAGAAACTACTTTCCTCAGCTCTACCTTTTCTTTCTCAGCTCTATCTTTTATCTTACTGAGGCAGTGAGTATACGTTACAGTTACATAGGCGCATTCTGGGGTGACGGATCTGCAAAACTGTCCACAGAGACCCTTTCCTTTGTCCTCCGGTTCCCTCTATGGGAACCAAGAGCCTTGGCTCACCTGCACCCCAGCACTCTGTGTTGGGGCTTGAAGGTATGTACGCCTGCCTGCCCCTAGTCCTTGCATGAATTAGATCTGTGGGACTGCGTGCAGGTGAACATATCTGCCTCCATCACAGGGCTTGCAGGATTTGGGCCCTAGGCCCAAGCTATGCAAACCTGTAAACTCTTGAATAACTTTACTCATTCGGAGCAGGGAGCTCTGCGTCAGCACACCCACACAGAACCCCTTGCAGGAGCGTCTCGCTCTTCCCGTGAGCTTCCCTGTCTGTGTCTGTCTCCACCTGTTGCCTCTTGTCCGATGCTTACACTGGAAGGTCTTTGGGGCAGAAACCATGGTTTTGCTCTGGATTTGTCAGTGCCTTGCACAATGGGGCCCTGCTCCATGATCACAGCTCCTACGTGCTCTTGCCACACACATAAATAATAACAATAATTAATAATAATAGACTAATTCCTCTGATTTCGATGTGACTACTCATGTGAGTAAAAGTGACTCACATACGTGAGTGTTTGCAGGACAGCTGCCAGCTCTTGAGCTTTTATTGTGAGTCTTCCAATATTTGGTGTTCTCCTTTGATCCCCAGCTCCTGGAATGACATGTTTCTAGCACTTGTGTTTACACAGGGAAGCTTGGAAATGTGGCCTAGTGCTCCCCAAAGCCTCTGAAGCCAGAGGACAAAGAAGAAACTTCCAAAGAAATGGATTTTTAATAGCGTTTGAGAAAACCCTGTGATTTGGCAGCTTGGGGAGGGGGGGAGCCTGACTCATGAATTTGGAACAGACAAGTTTAGCAATGTGCATCATTGAGTTAAATATTTAGGCCCCTGTAAAGACGAGGCTTTTACTAACGAGGCCAAATTTAGAGTGGAGTGATACATTTCTGTGGAAGTACTCGGAGCGTTTAAAGTGTCTGTGTCTTTGCAGAATCTGGACTTTTGTTTATTTGAATATTGTTTGGTATTCGTCGTTCTGTAGTTATTTATTTTTACCTGCTCACAATAAGAAAGCAGGAAAATGGGGATGAAAATGGGATAATTAAAGTAAATAGGACTGTGTGAGACTGTTATAATAACTGTGGCAAGTATTTATAAATTGCTGAAAGTAAAAAGACCAAACTTCTTGAATTTGTATGCTGAAGAGACACTGCCAGGTTAAAAAACATGTGTTTCTGAAAGTAAATGTCCCAACTTCTGGTACAAAAGTATAAAAGAGCAGGTCCCAAGCTATGAATTCTTGCTTGTGAGGCATCCCTGAAGAATGAAGGGTTGGGAGAATAGGTCCCTTTAATTAAATCTGCATCGTTACTTTTAATTGCATTTACTACTTATTTTCTCTTGTTTGCTTTTTTGCATTTCTCTCATCTGGGGTGCTGAACACAGACTGAATGGTCTTCTTTCTGCTTGGAAGTTGGCTAATTTTTGAGTGCTGTGCAGTTGTCCTAGTTAGGAGGAGAACTTGGGCACAGACAAGTGTTTTCGAGGCAGTCCTGTTTATCGCCAAAGAGCTCTCCTACCTGTGCTCCCCTGCACGCGGCATGAGGCTCAGACGCCCTACCAACTGTACCTCCGACAACAGCTTCAAGCCTCCTTCCAAACCACACCTTGCCCAAAAGCTTTCTCTGCGTGTGTTTTAGAGCCCCACTCTGCATGCTTAACCTGTGTCTTTTGCCCTTGTAGTCCCTGCTTTCTGAAGTTTGCTTGTGCAAAGCCCCATTCAGCCCATTTGATGTTTGCTGTACTAGCTCCCAATAAAGGCCCCAGAGCGCATGGCTCCTCAGTCAGATAGAACATGAGGTAATGACACCTTACACAGCCCGTTCTAGATAGAAAGAAAATAATTTAGCAAATTGCAAATGATGCATACTTAACTATTTATGCAGCATCTTCCTGTCATCAACCCAAAGCAATTTTACTTCCGTGTTGAACAGTGGATGAAAATGTTCTATAGATTTAACCATTGCAGGAGCTCCTTTTAAGTGGTGCAGTAATCTCTCTCCAGCTAATTTAGTGTTGTAATAAGGCACCACCCTCACAAGTCCTTTGTGTTCTTGTGTCAATACTGCCCCCAAACCATAAGTGCTGGCATTTGCATCTATCATAAAAGTGGGTCTGAAACACAGAAAGACTGAGAAAAGAGCAATATGGCCCTCAGCGGAGCAATCTCAAGAGCCTTTTACCAATCCTGGACATACCCAATTTAATTCAGATTCCCCCTAAAATACAATTTACTTTCTCAACGAATCAATGCTATGGTTTACAGCACTGGCAAATTCCATGATAAACCTTCTCTAACAGAAGCTGAGTGAGAGGTACTTGGGGAGGAGGACACTTCAGTACAGATTCAGTTTTCTTCTTGCCAGTGGAGGTTTCTTGCCCACTGCTCAGGATTCAACTTGAATCAGACCGCCTCTCTCTCATTAGGATTGAAGACCTTTTAACCAAAGACCTCTAACCAAAACGTCTCTTGGTTTTGCTCTTTTCTTTTTTACGTATACGACATGACAGTGGAAAAAAAACAAAAGGGGTCTTGGACATCACTATCATTCCCTTTCCCTTTATGATTTTTCTTTACCAGCATTTACTAAAACCAGTGGGACCTTACACAGTTACGGTTCCTACCTTCACTATTTCCTGCTTGCCCGAATATTTAACAAACAAACAGTTCAGCTGTACAAGATCATTGCCAGCTCGGATTCCACGTGCTCCTTCATCTCCAAACAGGTTTCATCTATTCCCAGTCTTTCTTTAGCTGCCATTGCATGTAGCTACACCATTAGTTGCTGCCCTTGGGGAGAGGACATCCTGCTCACTGAAAGCTTACTGCCCATAAGACATTGGTGGTATTGAGCTACATATTTCAAATAAATTTCCATGGACTGAAATTGTAGGACACCTTTCATGCTATTTATCATTCAGCAATTAGCAATAATAGCATCCAAACTCATTATTAGGTCGTCCTCTATGTCTGCTTTCCACAACTCTTGGTTGAATCCGGAAATCTCTCTCTTAAACCAAACTTTGTGAATGGGTCCCCCTTTTGCTCAGGGTCCTCTTATTTCTGCACTGGGGTGGTGTGGTTGCAGCTTGTGTAGGCGTGCTGCAATTACCTATGTGGGGTGCAAGGACAAAGAGACCGAGTATCTGTCACATTCCTTCCTGCGCTGCTGTGCAGCAGTGAGATATGAGCATGATGAGGTAGTACGAGCCATGCAGAAGAGAAGTGAACAGAATATTTAGCCTGATGACAGGACAGCTGTTGGTAAAGCATATAGGCTACGCCTTTACTGTAGACTAGACGTTAATGTATTTTATTCACACCCAGTACATACCTCAGAACACACTCCATCTGGCTAAGCTGTGCAAGTGCAGCCTGAGAAGACTTTACATACCCTTAAAAAATTACTCACACAAGAAAAACGATGCTAAAACAACACGAGAAGGGCCTGGATTACAATGACAAAAGCAGAGATATACATGCTGAGGGCTCTAACTCTGTCCTCAACTCACGCTGCTGTCACCTGGCTACCATTTTTTTGAGAGGGGAAGACAAAGGACTGCAAAAGAGGTTCCTGTTGCTCTGAGGCCCGTGGCAACAGAGAATCAGGCCTAGATGCCTTGTTCCCGACCGCTCAGACCAGACGGCATGCTTTACATAGGCCTACATGCCACATGAATTCCTCGAAGAGGCACTTAATCTCTGGTAAGTGAGGAGGAGGCTGAGGTCTAGGCTGACCAGTCTACCAAACTGGACTGAGACAGTCATCTATTTCACACAGACTACCCAACAGCCATCAGGTGTCACGAGTGACATTTTCCAAACCTAGCATAGACCAAGGTGCTATCCAGGACCTCTCATCCTGCTTCACAATGCACTGGAAGAATTAAGAAATCACTCACACATGCACTAGAAAAATCCTGTGGATTTACTTTGTTTCGTAATGGAAAATGAAAAATAATTGCAAAGAAGGAGAAGGCATTTTTTTCAGTTGCAAGTAAATACGATCTACTTTCTTTTTTTACTGTAAGAGTGGCACAAGTAATCAGAGAATATCATGTGGTCATTGTTTGTCAAGTGCCATTTTCTCACAGGCAACAATTTCTTTGCATATGCACGCTTCAGAAGAAAAAAGAAATTGATTGGATCCCCATTGCACCCTGGTCCAAATCCTCAGAGCAGAGTACACATTGCTTCACATTGACAGCAGTGGGGCAAGACTTATGAAGAGGATCAGGCCCTGTGTTTTGAAACTTCAAACTTTTGTTTAGAAATATATATAATGAATATCAGTATGTAAGTATACAATAAAAATATTGAAATCGCGTGGGGCAAATTTTAGGTGTACAGACTGATACTGAGTTTTGGCTGGTATAAATGAGGGTAGACAAGAATTTACTCGGCTCAAAATCTGTCCTTGTATGTTTTATTTGCCTTAAATCTGTATAAAGGTTCAAGAAAAACACTTGGCATTTAGCAAGAAATATCTGGCATTTAACCCCAGTTCTGTCCCAAAATTTCCCAGTGACCTCATTACTCTGTGTGTCTGGGTAATATCCACTGCTTTGGGGCTTAGTCCTAAGGGAGGCTACTAAAGGCAATAAATAAATGCAGAGGAAAACAATAATAAATAAGCAACAACAATAATAAAACTGGAATTCCAGTGTGAAGTTGTACGTTTGTAATAGCCTGCCCGTGTTAGAAAATAATCAACTAAATAGCAATAAATAATAAAAATTTATATTAACAATTCATTTGTGCTGATACAGACCTTCAAGTTAGAGTTCATTATATTAATTTACTAATTAATTAAGCACTACATCACCTGGCACCTACATAGGTTTTATTACACTTTATAGATGGAAAACTTAAGAGTCTTGCCTAGGGACACAGTGAATCAGTGGCAGAGCCGGACACAGAACTGGAATATCCTCCACAGCTCTAAGTCTGTTTACAGCATAAAGTTGCCCTGATTTTCTGACTAATTTAGTTCAACCAGATGCAACTCTTAGTGTGGAGACTCCAATTTGGGTGCAAGAGGGAGTTATTTTGTTTGAGCTTAAATCAGTTCTTAATTATATCAAGCTAGTTACATAAATGCAGTTTTAAAAATATCCTTGTAGACATCTACATTTCGGGCCATTGACTTAAAAAACACACCTTTAGTTTAAATGCTGCTATTTTGCAGATAGGTCCCAAGTCACAACAGTTCTTTGGGTCCCTCCCATCCGCATTTTACCAGTAAACTTCATCTACTAAACTGAGATGTGCAATTTTGAGTGCCTTTCACTAAACAATGCAAACATTGGTGAATGCCTTGATTTTGGTTAAAGACAGAGTTACTGCAATTTAGTTTGGCCTTTTAATAAATGGTTTAAACTTCTTCCAAGTCAGGCTTTGCAACCAAGTTTCAATTGCTTAAGGAGCTGCTACTAAGCAAATGAGCCGCTCTGTTTTAAGTGTGCAAAGCCAAGTTAACTACAAGACGATAACCCTCCTACACTCCATCTCTCAGGTATCACGGAACGCTTTTATCAAGGCACATTTATCTATGACTTTTCTGAAATTTGATCCCTTCCAATATGTGTCCCAGGTTGACACTTGCTCCCATTTGGTCACCCCGCACCCATGGACTGGGCAAGAGGAGGTCACTTTATTATCTCTGCCTTGCTCAGTGTCTTCTGTGGTCATGCTGGCACTGGGGCCCGGGCACAAGGAGTTGCTTGGCCCTCTCCTTTTTTTACAGCAGTGTGTGCCAGCCTGATGGGATGGCATGGGGGGCTTCACAGGCTGGCCAAGTGAGATGGAGGCGAAGCGAGAGCTGTGTAAGGAATGCATGAGAACTGCACAGGATAATGGGAAACATTATTTATAGCCTGAATGCAGAAAACCTCCCCTTCCTCCCCCCTCACCGACAGACAAACCCATGTCCAGTAATGACAAAGTCATTACCTTTTTATTATTTTTCAATAGGGTTCAGATGTAGCGTGTCTATTCCTTACAGGCTGTCCTGATGGCTCCGGGCTCCCGTCTCTCTGAGAACATTCAGCTAAACGCACCGAGTGGGTGTGGAGTCACCAGCCCTGCTTTAGAAAATTTGGGCCTTACCCTCCCAGCAGCCTGTTATCTCACTTATTAAGGGAGAATTATAATGCTTCCCTTCCTCCCAAGAGGCATTTGGGACTACAATAAAGGCCTTGTGAGAACTGCTGCAAGATCAAAGCAGGGATCCCATTGGAGAAGTTCAGCATAGTGCTGTTCCTGATAAGATACGGTTTTGGGGGCTCTTAATAGAAACTATGGGCTTTTCAGTATTTTTTTCTAGCATGAATGCTATCCTTGAAAAAAAAAAATTTCATATGGAAATCCTAAAATTATGCAATCCTCAGATAGTGAAACGGTTGAAATTCTTTTGGATTTGGTGGCTTTTCAAGCTTTCCATCCCAATGCCCTATGTCCCATGAGAAGTCCCTATTCTGACATGCTTTTGCTTATTGATTATTTCACCACTGATCGCTCTCCAAAAAGCTTCTTCCTTCTTCACCTGCTGCCCCTCTCTAACTCCAATCCCTCTTTTTTCTTGCATTTAATGCCATGTCTATGCTTTGTCTTTGTCTTTGTCTCCTGCTTTTTAAATGTCCTTCCCTCCCTTCGTATCTCCAACAAGACCCCTGTGTGTGAGTGTGATAACCCACGTAGCACCCATGTCTCTGGGATTTATTTTGAGATCTGCTGCTTGTTTATTTATTTCCCTTTTAGCACACCCAGCGAGGCCTGTGTGGCAGGAGATGTGAAGGGAGGTGATTATGGGAGACTATTTCCCCTCGCCGCTCATTCATGACAAACAAAGAGCAATGATTGATGATTAAAAATGCATTCTCTGGGCTTGTTTTCTTTTGTTTTACCATTATGGAGATATTATAAATACTGAATACTAATCAATCCAGACCTGGCGGGACCTCACAGACCTTCTGCAATCCCAGGGCTTTGCTCTTCCTTACAACCTCTGCAGCTTTCCCTTCCCTCCTTTGTTTCTGAATTAAACACCTAGAGTCCTCCATCCCAACCAAAAAGGATTAGGTTAACTTCAGATGAATTCACAAGGTCTTTTTGGACTGGCTGGGCTCTCTCCTCTCCCAAATAGCTATGCCCTCCCCTGCAGGGACAGTCTCTGTGTTCAAGCAACCTGGCATTCCCCTGCCCTTTTCTGCCCTGCAATAGGGGGAAAACAGAGATTCATTCCTCCGATCAGAGGAAAATTCCTCTTATTTAGGAAGCCCAGAGTGCCACGAATTTGCTTTCAAAGTGGATGCCTTGTGGACAGGAGAAGAGATCAGGAAGTCTCCTCTAAAAAGCCCATTATTCCTAGCAGTAAGGCTGGATTTCTCCCTGGGCATTTCTGTGCAAAAGCCAGAGCGCCACATCTGATTCCGCAACATTACACAATGTCCAGATAAACAGCAAACTCGGTGGCGCTTGCATTCTTTTATCTTTATTCAGTCAAATTAACTGCTTTCCCTTTCTCTTCCCGCACCCCCGCCCTCGCCTCATTCTCCCTCACTCATGTAAAATAGAGACACATTGCACTGGCCACTGCAAAAATGGATCAAAATCATCTATCCTAACTGAATGAGAAGATTTCTCTTCACTTTGGCCTAAACTACTACTTTTCTCTAATCAGCTATTTCCTGTGAGATTTTTCCAGTGTTCTGCTCCCTGCTGTAGTCAACATTGAATCTCCCACACAGCAAAGCTCTGACTGACTCCAACGGGAGCGCAGTTAGGTTGAGGCTAAGCTTTTGCAAAAAATCCCCCCCAGAGAGCAGACTGAGGTCCCTCCTCTGCTCTTTACTGCCCATGGGCAGACCCAAGGTGCTGACAGAGACCCTACGAAACCAGCAGAGTGTAACAGCAGCACAGGGGGTTGCCCGTGTAGCTCAGATTACTGAAAATAAACTACAGTGGGCACTGACATACATTTTTCTTAATATGCTTAGAACCAGCCCAGGAATAGCTGAGCTCAGCTGGAGCGTATCAGGAAGGAGAAGGAAGAGAATCTGAGCTGGGCTAGCAAGAAATTTTAGTCTGAACCATATGGCAAGAAACTGCAGTATGTTCTTATCTTGAAGCCTGAGGATTTATTTTATGCACATAATTCCCTGATCATCTTGATGTAGCATCTCTTAGGAGGATGGTGTTACACTATCTAACCACCACTGCTGGAAGTTGACAATCTCTCTATCATCTTAACTTTCTTAAATAATTTTAAATATATATCTGTGTTTATAAAATATCAAGGGCCTGATCCCATTGAAGTCTGGGGAAGGAGTCTAATCAGTTTCAGTAGGCATTTGGATCAAGCCCATAGATGTTCACTACTCTTCTCTTTTAAAATATTGTATCTCTGTATTACATCTTTGCATGCTACTCTTCCCTAGCACGCACGGGATCGTCCTTTCCCTTTGAAATCTGTGAAATTTTTCTAAGAGCATTTCTCTGTAATCTGTGTTAAAAAATGGAAGCCACCACTCCCAAGTAACAAGGGAGCCTAAAATGCTGATTCTTAGCCAACACACTTTATTCCTGTGTGTCTCCAGATTTACTTTTTACCCCCTTCTCAGAGCAGTGTGAAAACAACTCATAGTGAAAGGGGCTTTGCAGCACGTAATGATAATTAATATGCTTCAGATTTTTTAGTTTAACCTTGAGTCTGCAAGCAACCTTCAGTTGCAATGTAATTACCATCAATTCACCAACAAACTCTGGTTTGTAGACTTGTTTCACCAGATTTAGCACGCAGATTGATTCAAGCCACTCTTTGGTGAGCCTCTGCAATGGAATTCTATCTTTACACAGTGGTCTGTTCAAAGGAAATATTGTTATAGCTATATTTTCAAACATATACACTTTCACCCAAAGATCCTAACTCTTCTGGCAGTTTATTTCAACGATACCACTTAGCATAAGCTTGGCAGAGAAATAAATACGTGTATATGCATGTCTATATGTATATGTATGCACATGTACTACACCCACCCACACAAGTTACTAATCCATTGGCTGATGTATTTATGGCTATTTTGCTTATAAACCACTGCCCTCTATGAAGCTTACAGCAACCACGGGAGATACTTGCTTGCCTCAACAATAAAAGTCTGCACTTCAGAAAGACTCAGTTTGTAATCTAGTTGAGGATAGTGACCTTCGTGGACACAGAGAATCAGTCTAACAGTGCAGTCTAGACCAGAATGTCTTTTGGAAACGTTACCTTTAAGTTTTGCTTTCCTTGTTGCCTGGTTAATGCACTACCCAACCCAACTGTCTGCAGTTACAGTGACCCCCAGAGGCCAGTCCCAAGGAACAAGAGGAAACACCCTTTCCTCTGGTTTCAGCTGATGGCCACTCATTTCTCTCTTTTTCAAAAGGTTTTTCTCACATTCTTAACTCTCATGAAAAACAGACCAGGTCTGGGTTTAGGTTGCATGGTAAAGCCAAAAAGCATCGGTCAGAAGTTAGATTAGAAAATGAGTTTGGAATGTTTTCTCTGGAAAAATGAACCTAGAACCTGAAAGTGAAGAGATGGGAAATACTGCTAAGTCCCACCTGGATTCATTGGCTAAAACCAGGGCAGGACTGCTTTCTGCTATGTGCTTACCAGTGTAAAGAACAGAGGTTGGGGCACTTCTTCAGCCCATGATATGAAAAAGGTCGGACAGAAAATCACACTGGTCCTAGGAATATATGAATCAGATTACAAGGTATGACAACCGGACAGGACAATGCTGGTTAAAGATACCCAAGCTACTGCTGAATAAGTACAGCAAGCAGTGGAAAATTATACCAGACAGATCACTGTACTAATAGAGCTGTACTCTTCTGATATCAAGCTAGCTCAGGTATCTCTGAAAGGCACTGTGCTGTGCAGTGTACATATATATTAAATACTGCAACTGGTACTTCTATTTTTTTGTCACTCTACCTCAGTATCCTCATCTGTAAAATGGGGGAAAAGATCACTACCACATTCAGAAGGACCTATGAGACTTATTTGATCTTTTTTTAAGAGCCCTGAAACCTCAGAGAAGGGCAATTTATTGTTCTTATTTTCCTGTGATCACACTATTCCCATAGGGATTGTTTATTTCTCAGCTCTGGGTTTCAATTTATTTATTTCTCATTGTGTTCTGGGTTTCCATACAGAGCAATTTCCACTAGCAAAGACTAAAGGGACTATTTTCCCTTTCTGGCTTCAACTTAACAAACGTACAGGCTGATAAATCCTCTTGTGAAAATCCTACAGGGTGAAACAGGCTACAGATCAAAGGGAAAGAACATTTGTCCTCTAGTATGATACCAAAACCAGCAGAGCTTACTCACCTTCAGAAAATGATCCTTCATAAAAGCTCGTGTCCTACCCTCTCACTCTCAGTTCCCAGACCCAGACTTCTGACTTTGCCACACATTTCTGCCACCCAGATCTGCTAGTGGAATCCGGCTTTGTTGGCATTTAAAAGTTCAATTTCCTTGTGAAAGACACCTCTGAAAACAGCAGGAAAACCTAGCAGAGAAAACAGTTCTGGATCCCAGGCTCTGTTTGGTATTTGGAGCTACAGGTCATTTGTGAGCTTGGGGAGAAAACCCAACTATATGTAACCAGGCCTAGCTCCACCTGGGAATGCCATACAGAGAGCAGCCACCTCGGTGCACTCTGTCTGTGGGGTAGTCAGATCTGTGCAGACTTTCCTTATCTCTGCTTTGGGCTGGTTCCAGGTAGCTCTCCTTCCTGTTCCAACAGCAAAAACATGCTGTGCCTGAGACACCTATGGAAATATAAAGGTCACTGCACTGCTATGTGTGAGTGTTTGCCAGAGCCTATTCACAAGCAGAAGGGACACTCAGCACACCCAAGGACCTGCTTCAGTATGATCTCCATGTGATGCGTTCAGTCCTGGGAGAAAGCGAAAGCAGAGTCCCATGTAACCCCAGCTCAGTCTTGCTCCTTCCACATGCTGGAGCAGTTACTATAAATGCCTCATGAATGGTCTCGGACCTAGTCCCAAAGTCCTTGCTCTAATTCAGGTATCAGGGAAGGTGCTGAAGTTGAATTTGTACAAAACCTGACCAAAGGAATCAGAGTATATCCCTTGGATGTAAAATGGCTAGACCATTTATGGAAGCAAAGTCAGACAGGATATTTAAGGTGGGAAGTGTCTGACAACTTTATATTTCACTTGACTCTAATGCACATGGCAGCCACAGACTAGAAGAGCAGCTGAGCACTTGCTTAACCAGAAGTACTGGAAAAGGTCCCAAGTGGTATCAAAGAGTTCTGAGCAACCATTGAACCAGCTGCTTTCGGGGGTGTATCTCACATTGTTAAGCACAGCTATTCCCTTCAGTGGATTCAGGGGAAAAGTATGAGTTTTGGTTTTGCTTATTTATCCTCTGCTATTAAACTGTTTCTCTCTGGGGCTGTTATGAAGTAACACATGATGTCCACAATCGGTTCATGTACTTGAAAAAGTAGATAGTATAGTTATGTCAAGAAAATTTGTAGGAGAAGTTTGGGGATTGCCTGTACACTAAAGGTATGTACAAATTATCTCAAGTGGCTGAATTATTACAGCTTAATGTTCCCCTCTCCCCACCTGAGACGCAGTACCTGACCATACTCCTGACCAGTTGCAATGGCAAAGTAAAATATATTTGTCTGAATCAACATAAATGCCAACATGGTTCAACCAGGCAAATTTTACTCTGGAACTGCACTGATAATTACTGTAGCAACTTTACTGGTAACCTATTAAGTTGAGGTTTGACTTGAATCATACCCTAATACCAATAAATTTGGCTTGGTGCTATTGGAGACACACTGCCTTTCCATGGATTGAAACAGTTTATCAGTTTCAATGGCTTATAATGATAAACCGTGTTATATAATGGTGCATATCAAGCTGTCTCCAGCAGACTTGCACGAGTTCATATAGCCAGGTTTTAAAATCCTGTTGAAGAGCTCTACATTTTAAACCTCAGTCTCCCTAAGACTTAAAGCACACTTAGTCAATGAATGTGCAAACCAGAGCAAACTGGGGTAACTTCCTGCAGGTGAATGGAAACCTAGTGCAAACTAAAGGAGCCTTTGCCTCTTGATATTAAAATTAAACTCTGTGATAATCAACACTTCGGGCGAGCATCTCAAAACTGACTGCATAATTTCAGGGGCTCAGTGGGAACAATGATCGGAAATCCCTGTAGGCACTTTTATAAAAACACCCCCTGTGAGTGTAGCTAAAATGGAGAAAACAATTCAGGTGAAAAATTAAAAGGAAAACTCTAGAAAGCTTAGGTGCGACACAGCTGCTAATCAGTCCAAAAGGGTGGGGAAGATAATTTATTGCTATAAAGTGGACTTATGTTCCCTTACCTGTGAACGTTATCATCTTTGATAAGCCATATGCATGCATATTTTATATTTCTATGTTAAAAAGCAAAGTACAATCTTATAATAAAAATTTAAAAAAAGCCCACTAACTGCAAAGCCAGGTTGCCCATGGAGGCAGGTGTGTGTGTGTGTGTGTGTTAATGAAACGCTGCTTGCCCCAAAGAGCCTGCCTTTACAGCCTGGTCACGAGCTGAAGTTACTGTAAACATGGCCTTCTAAAGTCACCAAAAAAGTTCAGCACCCCTTGCAGGAAGGATCAGTTTACACCATCTAATTTTTCTGTCTGACTAATACATTAAGTCAGATATCGTTTCCTGCTCACAGACCGTTTATCCATTCAACCAAGCTTTCTCCCTGTCCTCTTCTGGATTACTTCTTGAATCTTTCTGCCCCTTTTCTGCTCCCTGTTTTTCCACTGTGCTCATTATTTTTCCCACAGGCCGTTTCCCCTGAGCTTTTTCCAATATGAAGCTGAACACCTTTATGGGTATCTGCAATTCCCTCTGGCCCAAATCCTGAGAGACCCATTCAGTTTATATTCCAGAAAATTTCTACCATAGCCACTGGGAACACTGAGCTTCCAGCACATCTCAGGATCTGACGAGCAGAAAAAGCTCAGTTATCCCATCTCCTGAGAGGAGAGTAAGTCAGTGGCCAGACTCCAGAGATGGGGATAAGCTCACTGTCCATTGGTGATGGGCACAGAAAATCTCCACTACAACAGCAAGGAATGGGAGTACTCTGTTTTGTGCCCAAGCTGTCTGTCCCTGGGCAAAGGAGCACAAAATACTGTTTCCTGTTATGCTCCTGTGCTTACATTGTACAGAACAATCTCTGGGCACAGAATGGCTGCTGCTGCTACCAGAGAGACGTTAGCCAAAACACTTAGGATTAAGGGAAGGCAAGGAAGAAGGAGATAGTTTTAAAAAAAACAAAGGTTGCCACTATTGCCACTATGGTGAGAGAACAGTACCAAGTGCCTGCAGCGCTATACTACTTTTCCTGCTGGGAAACAGGCTAGTTGTACTTCCCTGGGAAGTGAAGAAAACTTTGCATGTGCTGCCCACGCATCCATACCGCCCACAGGGGGCAACAGTGCCCAAAATCTTTGAAGATGGGCAAAATTTGATGAACCCCAGCCCCCCAGCAAGGGGTGGCTCTGATCCAGACACCTGTCGACTCTCCCAGTCTGAATTTGGCTTATTCTCAATGGGCGATCTTGGGGAGGCTTACTTACTCCAAGAAATCTACCACTGATTCCAGCTGGATTTTACAGCCTCCATGGTCTAGACCTGAAGAGCTTGCAGTGGACTCTGGTGGGTGTCTGCTTCTCTCTCACTGTGTCACGGGGCTTGAAGGAGAGGGTGTCCTATTAGCTCATATGCTGTGAGTCTGCAGCCCCTTGGATGATCCTGGCTGGAATTTCACTAGTCCCAGTAAAGCTCCCTGCAGACAGAAAGGGGAAATAGCTCTGCGCTCTGTTCCCCTCCTGCACCCAAACATGGTATCTGCATCCAGGGAACAATGACTTAAAAAGGACTTCAAAAACAGGCATTATTTGTCATCTGGAAGAGCTATAAAAAGAAACACTTCTCAAGTAGTGAGTGTGAATACCATTACTTTACAGATTCAAGGGAAAAAAAGCAGATAACCTTGGGGAGACCCGACCTTCAAACAGGTTCAAATAACTTTACCATGCTTTCCCTTCCTCTCTCCCACACAAGCACAAAATTACATACGTGCACATGTTCCCACACATATATACTCCCACGTAAACACAAATTTGTAGACATACATATGCCCTCTCTCACATACACAAAAAGCCTCTTGCACATGTTATCATGCACAGGCACTTGCCCACATTCACATGTTTCCACACGTTTTTCTGCACTTACAATAGCACCACTCTCATGTGTGCGCACATGCACAAAGCATAATACATCAACTTAGTACGATAACTGCAGAAGAAAGATCAGACCTCTCAATGCTGTGTGTGTTGGAATTTATTTTGGAAAGGAATTCCAGTGTTTGTTCCATACCCAGAGTGTTTGGATCATCAGAATATAATCCGTGAATTTACATAGTTAAAAATCAGACTATCTAAAAAATAAAAGCCCTTACTTTTGCAGTTTCTTGTCCCTTCAAATCCAACTTTCTGGGCAGTCTGGATTAGCAACAGATCCTAACAATACTTTCAGAGAGTGGTGCACGCCTGTCTGAGGAGATTTGCTAACTGTGCAGAGATTCACATCCAGAGCAGAACTTCGCAGGATGTTGCTATTGCAGTCAAGCACTTGATCTGAGACTGGGGCAGGTCTGTGTGGCTGTTCTCTCATGTACTCCTCATTTTGTGACTGGCCACCCTTATGCACTTTGCATGTGCTGGGCGTACACTTATGATCTTCCGTCAGCTACACCACACATCTAGCTTGCAATCATGCCAAGTACCAAAACCAAGAAGGAGATTCAGAACAACTCAGTTAAATTCTCAAAGCTGGAGGGTATGGCTACGCACTGTGTCCTCTTTTTGCCAGAGACTGAGACAAACATCTTCTCTATGATTTTCAGCATCAGCTGAATATTCTGCTCAGGTGGGACCTGCTTAAGTCCTTGGCAATGCTAACAACAATGCTGTCTGCTTCTCTACTTCCTTCTATGCAAGTACCTCAAAGTTCAATGCACATGCTCAGTGGCCTTATTCTCCAGTGTATTGGGCACCTTGAATATACAGTGATTTTGACTTGAGGTACAGGTGTTCAGTAGTTCAGAAAACCAGATCCTACCAGCTCACCTCACAGCGTAGAGACAGACAGTGGTAAGTTTCTTACCCCAGCCTGTTATCTCAGACAAAGTCATTGTACTATGGCATATGGACAGGGCGTATGTTTTGAAAATAAAATCCTATATAAAGCATGGTTTATTTCACAAGTACATTATCCAAGTAAAAGAATGTGGAAAAGTTTTCCCTCGGACCATGCAGGAAAGCAGTGGCACAGCAGGATGAGGAATTCAGAAATCCTGTTTCCTAGATCCTGCTATAATCATTAGATAATATACAGTGTCCCTCCTTCCTAGGGAAAACAATGATTTCATCCTTTCCTTAGAAGGTGAGTTTGGTGGAAGGTAGGGCTATAGGCAGTTTTGCATTTTCTTCTACTGCAGAACCAGGTATGCCGCTGCATATCTCATCTGGAACTCACTCAGCTTAATTTCAAAAGACTAGATAACACCCATGCTGAACTTTTCCTTTCTGTGGTTTAACTGCGATCTGCATCGTCGTCTGGGAAAATGCAATGAAATCAATACAATTACTCTGTATTTTACCTACTGCCACGAGGCCCAAAATTCAGTGCTTTCTGAATTTTGGTGGCATTTAGTAAAAATTTCATGTCAGCTAGTAAAAATTGGCCTCATTCAGGCAAAAGAAATCTAGGAAAGAAATTTAGTGTATGGTCACAGTCTTGGAACTGCAACAGGAAGGAGAAACATTGGGGTTGATGGGGTTGATGTCCTGCTAAGATCTTCTCTCAGGTGGGAGTAAGCCTAGGCAGTACTATGCTAGCTTACACCATCTCAGGTATCTTTTCAAGGTTTGTCTGAAGGCTGGTAAAAGGCACTCATGAGCGTGAGAGCTATCCTGCTGCCTCTCTACCTGCAGTTATTGATACCTGGGAAAAATCATACTTGAATTTGAAAGGCATGAGGTGCTACTGTGGCCACAGCAAAGCTTCTCATGACATTGCACTTCCCATAGTGGACGCATCAGCATTTATTGCATGGCTCCATGCAAAAAGGGGAAGGTTGCAAGGCAGCGAGAATACAGGGCAGGATCTGGTGCTCAAATGCTTGTTTCTGCTGTCTTCTGCAAGAAGAGAGAAAAGGCCTTTGCAGGGTCAGATAGCAACTGCAAAACTCAGGACAAAAACCCACAGCCCAGTTCCACCCACTTCCATACACACCCAGAAACTTCAGCTGCTGACTCCACGCAGCTGCTGCTGAGGCTCTGAGGAGTCACAGGGTAAAAATCTACTTCTGGAGCACTCACAGCACAGGCTGGCTTGGGGCTGGGGTGGCAGCCACTGGAGTGAGAGCCACTGAAGTGGTCCTGCTCTGTCACACAGGGCTCTAAGGCCCAGGTTTTAAACTGCACTTGCTGTCCTGGAGAGCTGACACGACGGCAGTCCAGCACCAGTGCTCTTTCTGGCAGTCACAATGCAGTGTTTTCTCCAGTTCACAACCAAAACTAGCCAAGCCATCCAAAACCCGGTAAAGACTTTTCTCACTTCTGCTTTCTGTGGCAACAGTACAACTGTCCTTACAGAACAGACTTACCTGCTCTTCAGTGTGTTTGGCAAAGGGAGTGATCATACTTTTTGTACTTTTATTGCCCACTGCAATGGAAGCAGTTAGGAAAATCAGGAGTTTGAAACGAAGAAGACAGACTGCAAGGCCAGTCTGTTGGTACCAGAGATTTTGCTGCTGGTCTAAAAGGTCTTATCTTACCATAAACTTTGAGCAGAGAGAACTGAGCTGCTGTGAAAACGAGAAGCAATGTCAACTGTCACATGAAATATACCAGTGAGAAGAATTGCCTGGACTCTGAGAATCTCTTTGGGTCAGAAAGCAATGGCTGGCCAGTGAAAATGTTTCTAGTGGCCCAGACATCAATAGAAATGCTTTTACTGACTTTCAGAGAGAGCAAGAACACTCCATGGCCTGGATGACTGGTAGAAATACCCGTCTTGGTTAACTACTAAAAGGTTGTTTCAACTTGTAAAACAATGGGAAGACAGCTCTCTCAGTATGTCTGGCTGACTAAGAGAGAGCCCCTTTTGGCTGGAGAGTCAGCTGGGAAGGCCTGTGCCTTGCTGAGTCTCAGAGTACTTCCAGCTTTAGAACAGAAATGATGTTAAGACCTTCACAGTTTGCTCCAGAGGATGTGACAAAAGGTCTCCAGAAATCTTGTGAATGGCCAGTTATGTCACTGAGCGCTGCCTGCCTCTGCTGGCATCATGGATGTGATAAAAATCTTGCAGTGGAACGGCAGTGAAGCAGAAATTAAAAAAAAAAAAAAGAAAAAACCACTCTAGTGCCTGACATTCTTTTTAGGATGCCAATAAAAGATAATGTTACCTGTAAAATGTGCAAGCTGCTTCTAGCACTGCGCCTCTCTCCTCTCCTACGCCCTTCTTCTGTATTTGTACTATCCCTGCAATGGACAGAAACTCGGGAGAAAAGAGCACCAGGGCAAGAATGTCACAGACAGACCCTCAAGAGTAAATCAACAGTTAAAGGTACCAGTCAGTGAGAGAGGTGCTGAGAATCTGACAGCTTTGCCTCCTGCACCATTTACAGTCTTGGTGGTTCCAGGGAAGCTTTTGCACTCTCTGACTGAGTTTTGGATCAAGCTTTATCTCAGTGGATTTTCTAACATCCACGTCAAATATGGGACAGGTATGAGAAAAGATGGGGGAGATTAGGCTGGGAGAAAGAAAACACAGTCAGCACATTCGAGCAGACCCACTGTGTCAAATTCAGCTCTGAGAGCGCTACAGTGGGCTGTTTGTCCCAGTGTGAGCTGTTTCAGCTGCCTCACACTCGTGCATAGTGAGAAGTTCAAGGACAAATGCTTTGATTTGGAAAAATTTTCTTGTTTGCCAGAGACATAAACTATGCAGTGAGGTGCTCAGAAAGTTTGGCTGCACCTCTTTTGGGTTAAGTTTTCCTGTGCATTTGGGATGCTCCTGCTATTGGGATCTCCATATGTAATATAGATTAAATACGACTTTGTGCTGATGCAGTGAATTTCATCAGAGGATCTCACAGCGTTTGCAAATTAATTAATTAAACTCTCATGGCACCCTACTGCTAGTATCACCATCTTATTTAGATGGCAACAGAGGCACTGAGAAAGAGCTGCCTTATTCTGGACCACCCAGAAGGTCTGCAGAAAAGCTGGAAGAAGAGCTCTGCAGGCCTGATGCTAAGTCCCTTCTTCCACTGACTCGACCAATTCCCTCCCTGCCCATTATCACACAGGCTAAGGATCCCTGTTGCAGCCTAATGTAACATGAAATAGTTCAGCAGAGGAGATTTTTGTGGGAGGATACAGAACTGCTTTTGAGCACCAAAGTATAATTAGGAGGGGTACAGGGTGGGGAAAGCAGAAGTATTCCTTGGTCTGAATTGAACTGTACAGATAATGCCTACAACACTTTTCTAACTCTGGCAGAGGACACCTTGGACTTGAGCTTTGCTGCTTTCATCTGCCTTGCAGCGCCTCCAGTGAACAGGATTTATCTGAAAGAGGCATTTTCCCTGTGGGAAGCTGCTGTGGTGCCTTTAAGATTTGGAGTGATGCCCTCTGAAAGGGAAGCAAGAATATTTCAGAGGGACTCTCTCCTTCAGGAAAAAAACCCAAACTGTGTCTTTCCAAGATGGGGTCAACTCCTCAGCCCTTTATCTGGAAGCACTTACTACACAATTAATGGAAGGAACTCTCATCAAATGAGGGACAAATCATAAAATTAGGGAGATGGAAATTAGGCATGGACAAATGATCCAGGTGCAGGGGAGATTTATGGGGGAGGTTGTATCATAGCTAATGATTTCTGCTAATGATCCTCCAAAGTATAAAGTGGCACAGAGCCCACTCTCGATGGGACGAGAGAAAATCCTGTATGCAGAGTGAAGGGCATTCCTCTCGGGAAGGGAAGCCAGACCCACAGCACGGCAGTAGCATCAGACCAGTCTCTCCATCTCCTCACCCAAACATGCTGGCTGTAGAACTTGCCAGCCAGAGGGCTGCGAGAACTGTGGGGGCCTCTCTACCATGATGAAAGTCATCCAAAAAGCAGCACCTTTTCCTGTGCCTCCCTCAGCAGCTTCCAAGAACATCTTATCCCAACTCTCTACACCATCTTCTTTTTCCTGAAAGTAGCTTCTGACACAGTACTCGACCAGATGAAGGTTTCCCTGCCATCACCACCAAACCAAGCTGGAATCTCACTGCTAAAAATGTGGAGGGGGCACCTGGTCCTTCCCAGCTCTCCTCTCTCCAGCAGTCTACCTATACCAATCACATAAACAAAGGGAACACAACAAGGTGTGTCAAGTTAAGCTCTTGTGTTCACCAAAAAGGGTCTGCCTCAAGTGGTAAGACATTTCATTCACTCTTTCATTTTCTATTTGGGAGTCTCTCCTACTGGCAGCTATTTCACCTTTCCCCTGCAGAGTAGCAGAGCTCTATCATAACCCTGAAAGCCACTGCTTTGACTCTAGCAAAGATGGGTGAGCTGCCTGCTCTTCACCAAGACTTATAGCTGGCACAGAGTAGATCTTGGCTTCCTGGCATTACATCCCTTCTTATTCCATTTCTCACCTGGAGGAGGCTGAGCCTCAGCCTGCAGCAGCTACAAGCTTTCCACAAAACCAGAGCTCCTTGTGGCATCTGTACCAGTGTGGGCTTGCCTTAACCAGCATTTCTCTGTTGTTCCTTGGACCAAGCCTTCACTGATGCCCTCTGCTATGTCAGCCTCTAACTTCTGGTAAAATCTGGGTCTAGAAGGGTTGGGAACACCCTTTGCCATCTTTTGTGATGAAGGGTGTAGTCCCAAGAAATGAGGCTCTAGAAAACTGGGCTCTATGCTTGGCTCTGCCCCTAGGCATGACATCCCACCTCGTAGTGCCTCTGTGAAAATAATAATCATTGTGAAATGAAAATAATGATCCTGACCTGCTTCACACAAAGCTTTGAGATCTAGGGATAGCAACAAAGAGGTGTTCTTGCTAGCTAATCCAAGTGGAGGATGTTATTAATGATTTCTAACAATCAGACCCTCAGCAAGAAATTCAGCAACTATTTTCATCCACAAAGGCAGCATTATTCCAAACCTTAATAATGCTTTTCACAGAAAATGGAAATTATGGGATCTGAGGTTTTAGAACAAATATAGGATGGGAAAGTTGTAAAGGGGCTGGGGTTTCTTTCCTACTGTCAGGGAAAGGGGGGGGAAAAAAAGGACAATTAAAGCTGTGCTGCCCTGTGCTCCCCTAGGAGCCCCGTCCTGCCAGCTCCAGTGATTGGTAGTTTGGACTATTACTTCACTGTTCTTGGAGTAATAAAAATTCCTGGTGAGTTTCATTTGGAGCTCTGATCACGAATGGCACAATGATTCACAGAAATATGGGTAGGAGTGGATGCCAAAAGAGTACCAAGTAAAATCTGCTGAGCTGGTGGGTTCATGCATTGTGCGTTGTGTTTCTCCCCCCGCCCTCCCCCACCCCCGCGGCGGGCGTCCCCCGCGGGCACTGCCTGACCGGCCCGAGCCCACCCCCCCGTCACGCTGGCCGCCGCCGCCGCCGCCGCCTGACCGCCCGGCTGCGCTCTCTCACCGTGGAGGTACGCAACCTCCACCCACCGTGCCGCGCCACAGCCACTTCCGGCGGGCACTACGGCGGCCGCGGCAGGG
>JANZLQ010000001.1:5696518-5726544 GCA_026212715.1 Elanus axillaris
CCCCCCCCGCCATGCACAAAGCAGCACAGCACAGAGGCAGCTCTTACGGAGGAGTAGGTGGAGGACGCGCTCGAGGCCAGGGACAACACCGATCCATGAACTGCAACAGAACAAAACCCAGCGTGTCAGGGTGCCCCTAGCCAGTAGCACCCCCAGGGGCTGCAGGTGCAGGGCATAGCAGGGTGCATGGGGTGGAGCTCCCAGTGGAGGGGGACTCTGCGGGGGGCCAGGGGAGACAGAAGGTGGGACAGCAGCTGCTCAGCACTGCCCGTTTCTCAGCATGTGGCTGGTGACCTCCCTGGGCATGTGGCATACAGCAGGGTGTGGGGAGCACCCTTCTGCATTCTCCGCTCTGGCTGAGCCTGGGGGCTCTGCCCCCCTCCTCAGCTGCTTGGATCCCTGCCTCCTCAGTGCCAGAACACCCTGGGGCCAACCCAGGGACACCAGGCACCCATGGGTGTCACAGCAGACTGTGGCTCAGGGCAGATGCCAGCGCAGAGGGGTCCACCAGGCCCCTCAGGGCTGCTGTCCCCTGCTGTGATGCTGAGGACAGGATGCACCAGCCTATCTGACAGTGCTGCAGCAGTGCCAGGAGGAAGGGACAAGTGTGCAGAGAGCCCCGCTGCCCCCACCCGCCCCAGGAGCCCCCTCCACCTGGGCAGGAGCGCAGCACACTCTCACCATCGTCCACAGGGTCCCGGAAGGAGCCCGAGCGGATCATGCCCTTGGGCTTGTCGGCCAGAGAGAGGGTGCTGCCCATCTGGGACGTGCTGTACAGCTCGAAGGTGGAGTCGTGGGTGGGGATGCTGTTGGAGCGGGTGATCCGCGGAGTTGCAGTGGCAGTGGGGCTCACTGCAAGGAGAAGGCAGGGAAGAGGCAGGGTCAGAGTCACGCTTGGGACCTGGGATCAGTGTGGGGAAGCAGGTCTGGGAGCGATCCACAAGAGCTGGGATGCAGAGAGGAAGCATGACTCGTGGTCCCAAAGCAGGGAGGGGCTGGGGGAAAAGCTAAAACGCAGATTTACACTGGGAAGACCTGGACACCAGCATGAAGGTAACCACAGGGCTGAGACAAATCACCACCCCGGGGCAAAATGGGCACCACCATGCCAGAGCCTGCCACCTGCGGGTGCAGGAGGGGAACACCTCATCACCTGCTGCCCTCCACTGGGAGCCCCAACCTGTCTGCCTGGACCCCCTAAACCCTCCAGGAACATGTAGGTCCTGGCAAGAGCAGGGCAGGGATCACCCCCTGCCCTGCCAGGCACCCCCAGAGGAGCAAGGAGCTGCAGGCAGATTCCCAGGGGTGAACAAAATGGCCTGAAGCAGAGGTGATGAACATCTCTGGCCCCTGGGCACAACCCAGCACCTTGGTGGGCCAAAAGCACCAGGTGCTGGGTGTTAGGGCTGCTGGAGGTGTTGAGGAGAAAAGCACCACCCAGGACAGCAATCAGCAAGTAATATGGGAAGCATAGGGTGATGGCAAGCAGGAGGGATAGGGGTTGCTGCAAAGCAGAAGGGGGCTGGCAGTGGAGGGCACTGACCGATGCTGGTGAGCGGACCCTTCCCAACCAGCGCCATGGGGAGGGCAGAGGGGGAGGGCAGCTCCTGCTGGTTGTCCGACTCAGGGAGCCCACTGCTGATGGCATGTGAATGGCGCCGCTCCTTGGCCTCCTCCTGGGAGTGGAGCTGGTACCTGGGGAGCAGAGCAGAGACAGGCATGGTGAGGTACACCAGCACCATCCTGGCTCCTGCTTGCTACACTGCAGCCCAGCCTCCCTGGCATGGAGGACACCACCAGCCCCCCCCCAAGAAAGCTCCACATGCCTGCCCAACCACCCTCCCTCCCCAGGGCCATCCAAAAGTCATTCGGGCTCTTTTACCTCAACCCTTTCTTGGGCAGCGTGTTCCTGTCACGGTTGGCACTGGAAGGGAAGGAAAGATCAGTGACATTCCTGCACAGATGAGGGAAGGTGCCATGGGGGTTGAGCTGTGGGAAGAGGGAGCTTTTCCCCAAAAGTGTAGCAGGAAGAGCCTCTGAAGCAGGCAAAGGTGATGGCAGGGATAGATCTGAGCCCACAGAGGTGCCCCAGCAGCCCCATGCCCTCTCTCCAGCCATACCTGTCCAGATGTGTGAGCCGGGGGCTCCCACTCCAGCCCAGATCCCCTGCCTCTTCTTCCTCCTCCTCCTCTGTGCTGGCAGGGGGTGCAGCAGCAGGGGTAGGGGTGGTGGTGCTGCCCCCTGAAAAGGCACTGGGCAGGCTCATGGGCATCTGTAGGGACTCCATGCTGCGATGCAGGCCTGAGAGCTTGGAGTACATCCTGCCCTCCTTGGGGACGCTGAAGCTGCCCATGAGCTCCAGGCCCTGGGAGAAGCTGGCTGAGTTGATGTTGAGGATGGGGGCAGGACTGGGGCTGAAGCAGGGTGCAAGATGCCCGCCAGCTGGGTGCAAGTCCTGGAGCTTGGCAGTGTGTGGGGGATGGAGCTCACTGGAGGAGGGTAAGTCCAGGCTGTTGGAGTTGACCTTGTCCAAGTTTGCCAGTGAGGGAGGCTTCACATAGGTCTTGGCAGCTGCTCTGGAGAGGGGAAAACAGGTAAGGAAGCAGGTGAGACTTGGGAACTGGACACAGCCAGGTGCTTAGCACAGCCATGCCGGACACCTGATGCTCTAAGAGGTGGAAGGATCATACCTGAGAGGTGTGGGGGGCAGCTCGGCCACCTTGGCTGCTGGAGGAAGGTTGGCCTGGGCTTTCGGGGTGCTCTCAGGTGAGCTGACGCTCTTCAGTGTCCCACACTCAGAGTCAAGCGCTACCGCCTTGGCTTTGGCCTTCTCCTTCTCACGGTCTGTCTGGTTCACAGGGGCTGGCGTGCCACGGCCAGCACTGATCTTGGATGGCTCTTTGAGCCGCGACACCGAGATGCTGCCCTGCTTGGTGCTCAGAAGGCTGGGATCAATGCTACTGCTGACTGGCCGGTTTGCACCGCGGCCACCGGTCACACTCATGGAGCTGGACTTGGCTGGCCGGGGCAGGCTGCGGTACTGGATATTGGAACGAGCCCCTGGGGCCAGGAAGCCAGGCTCGGCTGCATTGGAAACGTCCAGGCTTGTTTTCCTCCCACTGACTGGCTTGACAGGGATGCCGGAGCTCTTCTGAATCTTGCCGAGCGTGGCCGAGCCTCCAGCCTGCATGACGGTGGCCGTGCCAGTGGCAGGAGCTGGTTTCTTATAGCCGAAGGAGCTGGAGGCCGAAGGGCGCGTGAGACCCGAGGGTGGCTTCTTGGCATCGGCAACACGGTCACGGCCAGCATCAGAGGATGAGCGCTGCAGGCCTGTGCTCTTCACAGACAGCTTGCTCTTGTCGGTGGCTTTGGTCTCAGGCTTGCCTGGTGGGCAGGGAAGGATGGATTAGCGTCCTAGGAGGCTTTAAGGACATTTGGGTGTGAACTAGCCCAGACAGGACAGTGGCATCAGAGAAGCAGGGATGTGATGGAGAAGAAGTGACATGCCACCATCCCAGGAGTTGAGGCAGAGCCACAGCCAGGCCCCTGCTGCACCCAGCTAGACTCCAGCCTGGAGTGGCCATGAAATCATGGGGCAGGCACAGCCCCAGGCAAGCAGGGCCTAGCGTGGGGCCAGACCCACAACCTGCCTGCAGGAATGCACAGCCCTGCCACCCCTTCCAGCTCATGTCCAGCTGCCAGGTCTGAGTGCAGCCACAGTGCGTCCTGTGGCCAACATGCTCAGGGGAGGCCCATGAAGATGCCACCCAACCCTCTCCCCATCAGAGGAGCTGTATCCTGCCTGAATTGGGTCTCACCTGCCACTTTGAGGGTGCTCTGAGCAGTGTGGGTGATGGGGGAGGTCACAGCCACAGGAGGAGTCTTGCCCTTCTTGAGGGAGCCTGGGGTGCCCAGGCTGACAGGCTTCTTCAGCTCACCACCCTTGGGCCCCTCCTCGCCACCTTCTGAGGGCTCCCGCCGCCACTTGGAGGAGCCATGCTCCATCTTGAGACTGCTGCTGTCGTAGTCCAGCTTCTTGGGTGCCTTGTCCTCACCCTCACAGTACCAGCTCAGCCCACTCTCTGCCAGGGAGCGCTTCTCCGAGTCTGTGCGTAGCTGTGGGCAGAGTGGAGTCAGGGGCACTCCTGGCACCCACTTCAAACCCATCCCTAAGAAGCATTGGCCAGCTGGGAGAGGGATGAAGCAGACACACTGTGCCATGCCTCAGTTTCCCTATGCCAGCACCCTCCATCCCCTCTTCCCCATAGAGGCGGTGGCACCAAGCCAGGACCAGTGCCAGGAAGGGTTTGGGTGACACAGGCACCTACCGCTATGGTCGAGTTCCTGCGTGAGGCAGTGGGGGTGGAGGGCAGGGAGTTGAGCGAGGAGCTGGCGTTGAACTCCTCCGAGCTGAGGTTGTCAGAGGCATCGCTGAGGCCACTGCTGATGGAGCTGCTCTCATCCCAGCTGCAAGAGCAGAGACAAGAGTCAGATTCCCCTGGCCAGCCCCAGCTCTGCCCAGCAGGTCCTGCCACCCATGGGATTTCCCTGCTCCAGGCTGCGGGGGCACAAACCTCAGCTCCTGGTAGCACCTGCTGCAGGGTCACAGCAGGGAGCTGGCACTCAGTGGCCATGGCTGGCTCTAGCCCAGCTTGGCACAGGCTCGGGGCCCCACCAGCACACAAGTCCCAGTGACCCCATGTGTCCCTGTTAAAGCCCCTGTGGGGTTTTGGGGGGGATGGAGGGTATCTGCACAGCACAGGGAGGGCAGCACCCATGCAGGTACAGCTGGCAGCACCGCAGTTGGCACCAAGACCCCTGTGATCTGCCCTGCTGAGAGGGTCAGGAGGATTGCCAAAAAGGGCAGGGACCAGCTGGAGTAAACAAACCAGCTGCCCCAGAACATCCACCATTCCTCAGGTGGCTCCCACTGACCACCTCACTGCAACCTGTGACCCCCTCTCCAGCACCCCGCATCTGCAGCAGGCACAGGCAGCAGCTACAGGCACCACTGCTATGCCAGGGTGGCTGCTCCATGCCAGGGGCTCAGCGGACCGTGCACAAGCCCATCTGCAGGGCTGTCAGTCAGCTCCATGCTGGGGCAGCAGCTGCCTGCACACCCCACAGGCCTGGGTGGCTCCACAGCACAGGGCTGTGCCTGTGGCGATCCAGCACAGATGGGCACGGAGCGTTTCCAGCAGGATGAGCATGGCCCCTTTCAGGTCAGCAGGTGAGTAGGTCAGCAAGGCCCCACAGCCTCTGAGGGGGCTGTGAAAGGCTGGGGGTGACAAGCATAGGAGAAGGGAGCAGAGCTCAGGAGCTGTGGCCAACCCCAGTACCTGCCACAAATACCCATTCCCCAACACTGCGGCCACAGAGGTGCAAGGAGGAGCCCAGCAACTGGTGAAACCACTTAGCATCACACAAATGACACTGTGACCCTGGCTGAGCTGGGGACAAGACAGCATGGCCTGGCAGAGGAGAGGGTACCTGCTGGGAACCTCTGCCAACTGGGGTGCCAGGGCACAAGCAACAGCCACCACCATTCCCTCTACAATGCCCACACCCCAGGACAGAGCAACACAGTCACAGTCCCCTTCACCCCCACGGTAGCTTTTGGGACAGAGTCCCACACACACTGCTGCCCACAAAGGGATTTAATTATGACCACATGCCTGGGATATGCTGCTGGGCTGCCCAGCTCCAAGCATCTTCCACAACCAGCCCCTGTGCTGGGGGTGACTTCTCACAGAGACATAAATCCCCAACCCAGACCACGAAGCAAAGCTCCTCTCCTAGGCTGGCATCACCCCAACAGCAGGCAGCGCTGGGAGTGAGGCAGGGCTTTGGTGAGCTGTGTTCTGTGGGCACACGGCTGTGACCAAACGTGGTGCTGGGTCTCTTCAGCTCGGCTTTCATGGCCTGGCAGGGCAAACCCCAAATGCTCTCACAGCCTCACATGGGAAGCCCCTGCTGCCCTAGCCCCAGGCATCTCAGGAGCCCCGGTGAAACAGGCACAGGGCCAGGGGCTGAACCGGGGCAGGAGGTGACCCCAGATCCTCCTTAGCAACCCCATGCCAAGGAAGGGCAACACAGAAAGTCACAGGTGACATCTCAAAAGCACTCAAGACGGGGTGAGGCCTGAGAGCCAGCTGCCCGCTGTGGGGTTATCTCTGGCTCTCTTATGGGGCACATGGCTGGCACACCAAGGGGTCCCCAAAACTGACATGTGTATGCTGTAGCCGGCACAGCAAGGAAAGCCTCAACTCAGGCTGCACTGCAGCACCAACAGCCCCTCGGCAAACACAAACTCCCAGAGCCCAGCCAAGCCGCGGTACCCCAGTCCGTGCCAGCCGAGGCCACGCGACTGCGCCCCGCAGAACCCAAACGGGTGGGGGGGGCAGCCATGCCGTAGCGTCACGCTGGGGGCAAAACTCAATTCCTGCTTTGTGCTCCAGCCCCTCCATCTTACGCAGAGCAACTCCCCACCTCCCGTCAGCCGGCACCGCACCAAACCCACCCTGAAGGCAGCGATGCGCCGGGACGCCCGCAAGCCCTGCGTCCCTCTGCCCACGACAGCTCCCAGGGAAGGGATGCTCAAGGACAGCGGCGGCAGCGAGGCGGGTGCTGCGGCAGCGTGACCGTCCTGCCGCGCTCGCCGGCACCGGCCGGGCGTGGGGGAACCCACCACCGGCCAGAAAGGTCCCGAAACGGCGCCGGTGATGCACACCCCGACCCCGACCCGAGGAGGTGGCTGCACCCCGAGGGGAGCAGGGGATAGACCTGACCCGCGGCCGCGGTGCGAGGGGGGCCGCGTAGGGATGTTCCGCTCCCCTCCCGGCCCAGCCCCACCCCGCTTCGGAGTCCCCCCCACCCCCGGTCAAACATACAGCCCGGCAACCCCGGAGCCCTCCCCGCCCCGGCGGGGTCAGCTCCGCCAGCCGGGGGTACCGGAGCGCCGGAAACCCCGCGGGGGCTCGTCCCGGCCGCGCTGCAGGTGCGGGGCGGGGGGGGGGTGGAAATGTGAAAGAGAAAGAAAAAAGATTTGAGACTATGAAGACAGAGGACATGGAGGTAATGGGAGTAGAGAGCTACACTGAAGACTGCAGAAGGAAATTGCAGTGGCTTAAATCAGTAAGTCAGTAGGCATCTGGGTCATTGATAGATGTTAGCAACTGATATTGTGAAGTGATACAAGTAAAAAAGACATAAAGGAGATATTCTGGGTCTTAAGGCATATAGCAACCCAGGAGACAGAAGGAGAGAGTTAAACTTGTTTGTCCAGTCTCTCAATGAGCCCCTCCAATCTCTACTAGCACAGCAGACTCCTCTTCAGGGCTTGTTTCTGTTTATGCCCTGCTGGATGTATCCTAAACTTGGACCATATAACAAGAAGTATCTCCTTCCTTCAGCATTGTCATTAATTACAGTCAGGGTCCTGGTCTAGTCTGTAATTTGGTATACGGAGTTTGCTTCAAAAGCCCTTTTGTACCCACAGCCTTTGAAGGAATAGAGTTTTTACAGAGACCAAAGAGAGCTTCAAGTTTTCCCCTCCTCCTGCTAGGAAGAGTTTCGATTAACACTGACTGCAGTAACGAGCCATACACCTCAGAGAAGTGTCTCAAAGAAAGGAAAAGATTGCCAGATTAATGAACAAGTAGAGAATGGTGGTTAAAAATGAAGAATGTGGAAAAAAATGTTCTCTAGTGTTATCTTTGTGTCTTATTTTCTCTCTCTTGTGTATCTTTGCCCTCTCCTTAAGCCCGCTAGGATAAGGAATTTCTCAGTTTTGGTTCGTGGGTGGTTTTTTTTTTTCCTATAGGAATTCTTGTTTCCTACCTCTTTTCTTTTTTGCTTTCTCCCTGTTAAAGAGGTGAGATTGAACGGTTCTCCTATAACTAAGACAACATTCATCATACTCATCTTCCCTGATCTGCTCTCACCCAATGCAACACAACCCCACATCAAGTGAAGTTTTCTATACCTGTGGCAGGGAAACAAGCCTTCATGAGACCCTGCACAATATTTGTGATTGCCAGTCTAAGACTCAACAGTGATGGACAGCAGCAGTGCAAAACATTTCAGATGGACAGAGATACAGATAATGTTTTATGCTCAAATAGAAAACCTAATGAATAGGCAAAGCTGTTGTAAACTTCCCTTTCGTTTTATCAACCTGGTCTGGGGTTGGTTTTGTGCTCTGATTAAGCAGAATGAGCAGTACAATCTGAACAAGACTGACCTGATGAGGAAACGGGTCAGGGTGAAAAGGGTCAATGTAAAGTCTATACAGTAAAACCTACAGTCTACGTACATTCTCTCCAATTCTCTCTCTCTCTCTCAAAAAAGAAAGGAAAAAAAACCCCAAACCCCAAACTAAATAACCTCTATTTATTGTTATCACACAGCATGCCCAGGAAAGTATTTTACATACTGCCAAATTACCTTTCTTGGTGCCTACACCTTTGCCAACCTGTGCAGTGCTCAGCTCTCCCACATTTTCTCATTGTGGAAATGGATGCTCAGCTGAAGTTGCTCTGCAGGGCTAATGTGCCGTAGGTACTGGCTCTGGTCACACAGGTAGTGATGCTTTTTCCCCACTCACCTCAAATCACTTCCAGAGCAATGTTTCAGCATGTTATGAAGGTCACAGAGAGGTATTTCTTGGATGAGCTTTAACTAGCAGAGGTCCTTAGCATCATCAGGTTCTCACCAAAACAGGAATTTTATCTGTTGCACCCTAGCTGGAGTTAAGACTGACTGCCTTTCTCAGTCTGCCCTGCTTTTTTCTAAATCCCAGCCACCATATCTACTAGGTACTCTATTTCTAATAGAAGTGTAAATTCCGCCCCCCTAAAAGGGATCAATAAGATCACCTAACCAGCTGAGATTAGCTGTGCAGAGATCACCATGCTGTGTGTAGAGTAGAGTACTAGTTCACAGTTCAGTAGGATCTAGTCCTGAATTCTTGTTGTTGCTGACCCATGCTCTCTTGGGCCAGCTCCTTTAACATGTTCAAGGAAAGTTCATATTTCAGTCATCACTTGATTTTGCCCTAGGGTAGAGGATGGACTACCTATTACCCTCCCTCCCAGGAGACTTCTCTGTCCATTTCTATGATTATCATGCTGGAAAGGATCCCTTTAGGTCAAGCTCACAACCACCCTGAGTTTCTTTCTGAGAAGAATAGCGTACACGTTAGCCCACTCATTATGCGTTTTTCCTGCTGCATCTCCATGTTTTACTCCCTCAAGGGTATTCCAAGTTCTGACCATAGGAGCCTACTGCTGCAGCCCTTATACAGAGAGACCCTTTGAAATAAATAGCAGCATAGCAGTCTGAGTCTGCTGGATGCTGAGACCTCCCAGTCATGGGTTACAGGACTATATATATTGTGCGATTTGTATGTCCATAGCGGTATTGATCACAGCATTTGTAATGTTTCTCCATATACAAAGAGCAGACTGATGCTGTCAGAATAACATTTGTTTTAGATTACATGGACAAACTAACTATAAGCAAAATCTCTATGAGACAGCTCTGTGTGTGAGCCTGTATCTCTCTTTTTCTTCCTCCGTCCTCTGGCATGCTGCAATGAAATTAACACAAAATAGTCCGTAAGAGCTAACAAAGTGCAAATAATGCTTAGCTCTCATGTAATGCTTTTCATTTGCAAATCTCATGGCAAACTTCACTACCCATACTGCACAGGCAGGGTAGCTGGGGCATGGAGGGACAAGGTGGTATGCCCAAGGCTGCAGAAGAAGTGAGGGGCAGAGCTGGAGAGAGCCCCTTGTGATCCTCGACTCCCAGATCAGTGCCTCAAAGCCCACCAGTCATGCAGCTATGCACGATGCAGGCAGACAAACATACAGATAAGACCTGCTGTTGGAACAGATAGAAGGCCCTTCTCTTTGCAGGCCTGCTCTTTAACTTCTTTGTCCTCTTGTCAGATTTTATTCCTAAGCCCAGATGGACCTGATTATTGTGATTACTCACACATCACTGTAAGGTGAAATATACAGCTTCACCCCACTGACTAAGAAAAATAAATAGGACTCTCTCCCCACCACCCACTCCCACTCCCACACTTCCCTCCGAACTTGAAATAAAAAACCTGCAAAAAGATTCCCGATGGCTTTGTCAAGGAGGGGGGATGGTGAGGATTGGTACAGTATATAACATCTCAGCTCTCCCGGATCAGTCACGCTTCCTAATTCAATAAGGTGAGAAGGAGCATAATTTGATCATATTTGTTTTGCATCACTGCAAAAACAGAAAATGAGGGGCTGCAGAGCCGCACCAATTTACTTCATCCGACCTTGATTAAAAGAAAATTAATTGCCGCATCTCTCAGGATATCTCAGGCAGCAGCCAATGGCTCTCCAGAATGGCACAAAAAAAAAAAAAAAAAAAATAAAAGAAAGAAAGAAAAAAAGGAAAAATACAGGGAGCAAGGCACAGAAAATCTTTGCCCTTTCATCTCATAGCGCAACTGTCTTATTGGAAGTGTTGGCAGGCTGAAGGAAAAAACCAAGTGCTCAGGAAATCATGGGGAAGCCAACACAGGTTTGCCAGGGTTTTCAGCCTAAATTTCCCTTCTGTGTTTACCACTGGATTCCCAACTATTGGGGACTGTACCAGTCTCACAAGGTCTGTCTTGTGAGGCTGCAGGAGCAAAGCTGGGAGGATCTCAAGGCAAGACTTGGCTTAGGGCAGCTGGTAATAGGACACAGAGGCTTTTCTTGCTATATTTCCCCATTCACTCAGAGCCAGGTCTATGCTAGAAATTATTTATGGTAATGTCAATTAGGGCCATGATTTTTTAACTGTATTTCTACACTGCGAAAAGCTGTAGTGTAGTTGCAGTGATACAGGAACCAAAGTGCTTTTACCAAGATAGCTGATTTCCCTCAAGAAACTAATTTGAGTCATGCCAAGCCTACAAAAGCACTCTTTGGCTGATCCAAGCTCTGTCTCACTAGTAGGATGTACTGACAGCAATACCAGCCAACATGTTCTAGCGTCAATTAGGAAAGACAGTAAGATGGTGTAATGAGTCTGGGATAGTCTTAAAGAAAGAAAGGGGAATACATTTCAAGTATTATTCCAATACCCTTTCAAGGGATATTCAAAAGGGCTAGCTTTTGCCCAGTGAACTTTAGCTTTAATCTTTCAAAGCTAAGGAAGAAAACAGGCTACCCCAGAGGGTGAATCAGTGGCTAGGTTGGCTTCTACTCTGAACTGCCATCTAGGCAAGTATGCCTCTCTCCGAGTTTGCACAGGGAACAGAGAGATTAACCTCAATAGGCTAAAGACAGCCTCTGTGAGCAGTCCCCATAAAGACTCCACCTAGAGGGAAGAGCCTTTCAAAGACTCGCTCGCACTGTAAAGCCAGTGACTCCCCAAACAGCAGTTCCTACTGACGTACAAAGCAAAAAAAAGTGTCTGTGTTCAAGACAACTTACATGTGTCTTTTTCTTCTTTGGTCCTTTGGACTCAGCCATCTGAATCACTATTTAGTGGAGAGGGGTCGGACATTAGTTCCTATTAGCTGGCTATGCTCCATGCTGTAGGTGCTACTGTATGCTCTTTTTGACAATTTCAGCAGGGGTCATTGACTAAATAAAGAGCAAGAATTTCTCTTGACCTTGCTTCTATTGACAGGATGCGAAGGGATGAGAATCAACAGCTGATGGCTGCCCATGCCCTCGCCCATCCTGTCCACACTGCTGCCCCGGCTCCCCATTCTCTGGCTACCTGGAGACCTTGCAAGCCCTCAGCCTGGGAACTTTCACCAGCACTAAACTCTCACACAAAATTTCTGATGGGAAAAAAAGATGATGACTGTGGCTGATCCAGTGCAATTATCAGATCAGAAGCGCCTGCTGCAATCCCACTCAAATCTGTATTAAAAATTCATTTCAAGTGTTCTTTTTTTTTTTCTTTAGCTGCAAGTAGAAGAATTTACCCAGCTGTTTTATTAGGAAATTAAAGGGCACATTTTTCTAAGCAATGCACTGGAATTTAGATGGACCATAACCATGACTAGTGTTAATGTGAGAAAGGATATATCTGTCCTCAACATCCAACTATCCATCCCACTGCACACATTTGCTGTATTAGCTATAACCCAAGCAATGCTAAATCTTAGACTCTTAATATCATAGGAATATAGGATTAGAAGGGAGCTCTAGAGGTCACTTAGTCTGGCCACTTACGTCTATGCAGGACCAACTATAGCTACACCATTCTTGTTTGCCTAGCCTGTTCTTAAAATCTTCTTTTGATGGAGATTATACAACCTACCTAGACAATCTATTCCAATGTTTAAATATCCTTATTGTAAGAAAGTTTGTCCTAATGGCTAACCTAAATCTTCCTTGCTGGAATTTAAGGCCATTATTTCTTGCAATTTAATTCCTACTTCCTGGGTCTCATCCTTTACATAAGAGCATTTCTGCAAAAGTCTCAAAGTTTTCATAATTTAACATTTCCAAATTCCATCCTGATAAAGGTCAATCTATTGCACACAGAAAACAGGAGAGATGTCCAGTTCCTTCTGAGGTAAAAAGGAAACCAAACAGATCATTCCACAGACAGAAAACTTTTGTGCCACAGAAGATTCCCATGTAAGAAAGAAACTGCAATGTTTTAAAATCGTGTTTTTACAAATAAATTCAAGGCAATGTGTTTGTTCTTTCCATGTTATCCCTACTGGAATACTGTAGCTTAGGGTAGCACACAATCTGTTGTTTTGGAATGGGTGGTAAATGTCAAAAAAAAAAGAAAAAAAAAAAAGCACAAATATTTGCTAGAGAGTCCTGATTTAAATACAAATACTTTGGGCAACCCATAGGCCTGTCCTGGTCCCTGAAATCAAAGGAATGATTCCCACTGTTGTCTGATTTACGCACAAAATAGTCACAGATTTTACCGGTTCCCAGCTGCAGAGTAGAATATAGGTCATAATTAGGATGGATGAGTACAAAGAGCAAAACTGGAATCAGATCCGATTTTCTCAGTGCTCCAAGATGCAGAGATAAAAAACTTTGATTCAGGCTGTTACAGAGCTTTACAGTAGCAACCACAAGGCCCAAAGACAAGATGAGGGGCTGCATGGTGTCTAGTTCCATACTAACTCCCCCAAGCAGCAATATGCCAATGAAAGCCCCAGTCCCAGATTACGGGAAAATTTTATTTCACTTACAAAATAGTGAGAATCTGCTTGTTTAAATTAACTGCTCCTTTGGGTGCTTTTGCTGGGCAGTCTTGTAGAGGAAAGAACAGTTTTAAGCTCTGATTCTGCAAAATTTGAGGTGGCACTTGGCAATAAGTAATGCTGTGCAAACCCATCAAGTCACAATGAGGCCAAAAAGGGTCTTACTGCAACAGAACTTAAGTCTGTCTATAAGTATGCGAAGAATCAGAGACCAAAAGAGCAGTTTGGGGAAACAAACACACTTTATACATGAAATCAAATTAGCACTCTTATGGTGACGCAGACAGTAGAGTCAACCAACCATGAGAGTTACAGTGGAATCAACTTAATTAGCACTCCTGTTTTTAACAGAGCAGCCCATCTCCTCCAGAAAAACCCTACAGACTTTAATGGAAGTGGAGTTCCATGGAAATTTTCATAAAACCCTCCAGTCAAATGGAGAATGAGGTCCAGCTCAGCTTTTGAACCATTCTACAGATTGCTATAGGAAAGACAGAATTCTGTACTGAGTGGACATAGCCCATCAATAGAATATATGCAAACACACACAGTGCACACAAGTATGTGTAGATACACAGGCAAAGTTTGTAAACTAAGAATTTGCAAGTTACTGTAGATCTCAATATAGGGTCATACAGGAACTTGCACGGGACTTTTGCTCAGTATGTATAATTTGCACAAATATTTGTGTAAAAATAGTATGAAATTTTGATTACAAATTAGGGATGCATACAAAACCTAAGATTACTTTAATAAAATATTTGTGTATCTATAAATGAGTCTGCAGAAGTATTTCAAGTAGCGTAAGCACGGTGGGAACAGGCTATATTTATCACATGTCATTCTATGTGCAACATTTAAGTATACTATTCTAACTATTTGTGTGATACATACCAGGTCTGACTGCTTTTATTCTGAGTGTGTACGGAACTTTGTATATAAAAGATAACTAGCGTGCATATGCATATATGTACTGTGCATATGTAGCAAGAATATTTACAGACTCTTCTGTGTGTGTATGCATGAATGCACATATGTGCACATAAGCATGTGTTTGCAGTGTATGAGATGCAGTGGGGGACCTAATATCATTGCAACCACATGTGCTCTTATATAGAACATGTGTCTCAGAAAAAATCATCCTGATGTTCTTTCTCTGCTCTCCAAGGTTAACTTAAATAAAAGAAAGCAAGCAGTTTCCCTTCTCAATAATTCATGGCTTGCTTTAATAGCCCATCTTAAAAACATACATAATTTCCCCCAATTTTCTGATACACTAATTACCTAGCTCTAAAGCCAATGGAGTTATGTATTTGACCTAAGTGATACATTATCTGGAAACCCCTTCTAGCCCACACACAGAACCATTTGCTTTCAGCATCCATCACTTTTGATTTTCTTGGTGTTTGTCACCATCTATCACTTGAGCTTCCAGGTCCTGATCCTGCTTAGTCTGGAGTCAACAATACAATTCCAGTGGGAGCAGGACTGGAGGAGCACCCAACTTTTCATTTCTTCAACTCTGTTCCTTTCTTTTTCTTTGCTGTGTAAAGTAGCTGGTAACAGCAATATATTGCACTGATACACTCGGGAGTCCCTCAAAGATCTCAAAGCACTCTAATAAACTACGTAGACAAATATTTGCTAGCTCAGTAAATCGCAAACCACTTTCCAAAAGTTCATATTACTAGCCTCATTTTACAGATGATGAAATGGAGGCAACTGGCATAAAGTGATCTGACTTCTTCCAGTGGGCAAGGGACAGAACCAAGGAAGACGTGTTATGTCCTAAGCTCCCACTGAGGCTCCACCAGCTTGGCCACACTGCCTACCACTGCCCTTTCTGACACGCAGCTGTCTCTGTGGTGGAGCACAACTGCTGCTGAATGACCCACAAGAACAGTTAGGCCAGTGCAGCCTGGAATAGGAAAAGAAAGAGTATCCTCTTTGTAGCTGAAAAGTGCCAGGAAAGTTTAAAGAGGTTGAATGCAGCTTCTCACACTGAAATTTGCTCACAACTCCCAGACTAAGACTATTATTATTGTGAAAAGTACCACTAGATCTTCCCAGTCAAACAGCAGGAAAGTCTTTGGAAGAGAAGATAACATCCCCACAGCAGTGATCCAGACACCAACTGAATGATCCGCACCATTTCCCTAGCTTATTGTTTGGTGTCTAAAGGGGAGCTCTTGAAAATGCCCTCAGTTGTGGGTGAAAAGTATCTGAAAATCTAGCCTTAGAAGAACAGAAGTTTTAAAGGTTATGGTTAGGGCATTTGTATAGTTCTTGTATCAGAGCAAAGTGTGTAAACAGAAACCACTAACACAGTAAATAAGTCACATGTATGTAAGCATGTAATGTACCCTCTGCAGGTGAGGGAGTATATGGTGACTACCGTGTGGGTATAGCACTGTACAGCGTGACTTTCTGTCACCTACCGGAACTGAGAAGAGGCAGGGACTGAACACAGGACGTTGAGCACAAGAAGATAAAAAAAAAAAAAAAATTACAGCTGCTGGTGGGCAGCTGGAGCCAATTCTTATCTTTTACAGATTGGCCACAAGGAGGGGACAAACAAGCCATATCTGTCTTGCATTTCTTTAATGGGGTGTGTGGCTCTAGAGGAGGAATGTGTGCTATAACTTCAATGCACAGGTGTACCTTCCACGTCCAATGGCCAAAACACATTGGTGCAATGCAGTGTGAATCCTCTACTTCCAAAACACAATCTGTGTGCAATGTGGATTCAGTGTGTGTCGCAGAGTGTAGTAGGTGTGACTCTGGGTGCATGAGTATTATATGTGCTTCTGAGTACAGTAGGTGTGGTGTATATGTACAGTACAGCATGTGTTTGGATTCTGGGAGTAGGGGATGTTTAGTAATTAAATCCCTTTTCATCCTTCTGCACCTGTCTCCTTCTGAAAACTGAGAGAACAGACGTCAAGCGGGACAAGGGCTGGATTGAATACAGCCAATTCTGAAATATTTATTAGCTTGTGACACCACTCAATGGAGGAGAAGGAATGCTGGCTAATCCGCCCAGCAAGTGCTCGCTTGGTGGAGGGGCATTTTTCTACAGTGCCTCATTATATTTCAACTACTGTCTACTTTGTCAAAAATGGTATCATTTTAATTTGTGTCTATATTTATTTTCAAATGCTTTTGCTAGTAACCAGAGATTTCAGAGCACTGGGTTCTGAATCTAGGCTTACCTCCTGGACACTTATGGCTTTTTGGCCATATTACAGAGCTGTTTCAGAGCTTCTGTCTTGTGGGTGTATATTCTTCACATTGCACTCTTCTAACTGCCATTCACACCAGTGAGGACCATGCAAAGTACACTGAACAGAGAAGAGACATCTTAAATTTCCTGGTTTTGCATTCATACACCTGCACGTCTCAATTTGTAATGCAACATGAAGCTCTCCACAGCATTACAGATAGGAGTTGAAACCCAGATGCGAGCAATCCCTCGCTTTCAGTAGCCCTGAGATTTCACATAAATTGAAGTTACATGAGCTTTCTTCAGGCTGTTGCAGGACACTGGTCAATGCCTTATGGTACAGTAGTCAGCAAATTTGTCTGATCAGTGACTATGAATTGACTTCAGCCTCAGGTATAACTGTGTAAGGTTATGGGGACCCAGATTTTAAGCTTCCTTACATTTGGGAGTTCTTGCATTTGGACTCTGGTTTTGAGTCACCGTCTGTGCTGGCGAATGGAGTTTCCACTAGCTTCTCTGAAAAGGTTCCTGACCCATATGGGGCCATTGCTGGCAAAATCCTGAAGTGTTGTGGCCTGCCTGTGGGGCAGTGTTGGACCTCCTTGTGCTTAGAGAACTTCATCAGTTTATTAAAGACTATCTTAACCAGCAAGAGTCCTCCCACCAGGGTATGCATTATGTTTGAAACTGAACTACCACAGGCTGAGTTTGTATATATCCATTTACCTTCCTATATATGTACAGGTAATGTATAGCTATGCATTCCTGCATATATATGTGTATACATGTGTACAGGCAGGCATCCATCTTATAGCCACATACTTGCATGCAAGCTTGACATTATCTTTGTTTGCTCTAAGTGGCCACACCCTAATCCCTGAGAAATGATGATAATTTTTGAAGGCAAAACTACACTGGGGGGATGACAACCAGGGCTTATAATGTCAGAGGAAGGGTTCAGAGAGAGCAAAGATTACGGTCAGTTCTCGAGGCAGCAAACAGAAATATTAGTGTTCTTTTAAATGGGAGCTTATACATGTAGTTAGATGCCTTCTCAAAGACACTATCACTGAAGAGACCTTGTCCTTTTTCTGTTAAAGGGTCTTCAGTGCCCTTAGAGATAACTTCAGTCCAGAGGCTGACTTCAGCTGAGGGGAGGACTGGACTTTAATTTCTAGTGGAGAGCAAAATCTGCCCACACAAAAAGCCTCTATGTGCAGAGACCTCCTGGGAAGGAACTTTCTCTTCACCAAAGTTGAAAATATCCAGTGATCTTCGTGGAGCTCAGAAGTAGCCTTGTCTTTATGTTCTCTTGGGGATTTGACAGATGCCAGCTAGATGCAGATGCTGCAGATCCCTGAATAGGAATGGGCGTTAAAAAGTTTTCTTACCAGCACTGCACAAAAAAAGAAAATTTTTTTAAAAAAGGCAAGACCGACAACAAATCCCACTGTGTGAGGCTTATTCTGGATGGTTTTGGCATGATGCATCGTTGCAACAATTGTGTTTGAGCAGTAATTAGACGTGGCCCTGGGGGACTGCAAGTGCATTAGAAGGGACGAGGCTCACCATGAGCCAAATGGCTGCTCTTATTGTTCTCCGCAGGGTACTTAGGATGTTCTTAGAACCAAATCCTTCCATAATGATGCAGAAAAGGGACTGCAGCATGAGATCTGCAGCACCACCACCGATTCCTTACATCTGATAAAATTCACTCATTTTAGCACTTGCGCATGCTCCACTCGCCCACTTACCTGACTACATGGTCAAGCGTAATTCATCATGGTGGAGCAACCTGACACCACTTCTACACCACAGCAATGTGCTCATGCTTTTGCAAACTGTGTGCTAGATGCGTAATAACAAATATTCTTTAAAGCAATTTTCACCGTCAGGAATGGACGGCATGAGGCTGGAAAGCCAAAAGACCTGATGTCCCATTGATTATATCATTAGGATTGTCTCCACACCCACTTATAACACTTAATCCCTTTTCCAATTCATCACATTGGGTTCCTCATATCTGTTGACCATATTAAACCTCCTGGTTGTGGAATTATTCTGTTTGTCCCATAGTACACCATCACACTAGCTTCAAAACACTGTAGCATATATTGATTGTACCAGGTATTCCCCATTACACCAATTGTACTGAATCCTTTCACTGCACTGATCATATTGAGTCTTCCTGTCTCATTTGCTATAGTGGCTTCCTCAGCTGTACTAATTATATGGGTATTTTCCTGTCTCAATGGTTATAGCCAATCTCTTCCACAATGACACCAAGATCCAGTTATCACTGATTATATTGGAACCAAATTGCTCCCTAAGTCCTGCTGTCTCAATGACTTCACATCTTCTCACTGAACACCATACTACTATTTTATATGAAATAGTCTATATCAAGAAGCCCACTTAGATGCTTCAAGTCATTTGGTTTCCTTTCAAACTTACGCATGTAATAAACAGACAACACCATACATTTTCATAGAACAGAGAGAGAAAAATACTATTTCCCATAGGTGAATTCCTCTCTTGGCCCTATTTCACAATTTCTGCTCAGATTATGTTGCAGCTAAAGGGAGGGAAAGAGCAGCGGTAGGGCCCTCTTACGAAGATGGAAGCCTCATCTTCATCTCCATCTCAGCTTTTGAAGTGCTCACCGACAGAAAGAAACTGCAGTCTCAGATTTCCATTTCCCCTCTTCAAGACCCTGGTTTCCTTATAGCATTTTTAAGAAAGTGGAAAAGGAGGTGTAGACATAGTGCATGCAGTATACCAGAAATTAGGAGAACAGTCTCATTTTAAGCAAATCCAGACAAGTATGAGACTGTCTTCTTTGCAGCTCACAACAGGACCTGTCCCTTCCTTCTCTACTCAGTGTTGCCAACGTGCCATTGACATAGTCGCAGGAACCCCATTGAAAGTGAAGAGATTCTGGTTGTGCATCTTCGGTTTGTGACAAAAGTCTCCTAGAAATCCCATGCCTCAGCCAGGCAGACACAGTACTCAGAACCTACCAGAATCAGTTCCGGGGTCAGTGTGTGGGACAGCCCCGGAATGTCACGCTGATGATGTAGGTCATGGTGAGCACTCTGTGTCTCTCACTCTTGCTTAAAGGGCCACCTAAAAGGGACAGGAGTCCCCAGACTACGGCCACACAATCCCTTCTTGCAGTTGGGCCAGGCCTTCTGTTGAGAGTATCAGGGCCTATATACTACTTTCAAGAGTGCTTCCCCTTTAAGACAGGACTGTGCAGTCTTTATTTGCTTGTTGAAACTGTTCAGTTTTAGGACAGGGGGGGAGGTCACACCTGTTGTGGAACTTGATAGAAGGCTTATTTATAAACTTTCAGAGCTTGGGATTCTTGCAGAGCTGAATGCGCTGATGTCCGGAGGGGAAGGTCACCGAAATGCTTGTTTATAAAAGCAGCAGCAACTGGAAAAACCATAAAAGTCTGAAATGATGAAATTAACAAGCTATTTGATCAGGCGCATCGGCTATGTGCTCTGTGGTCAGCCAGAAAAACCTCGCACGTAAGAGACTACCCTGCTGGCTGCTACCCTGAAATTCTCCTTCACAGAGGCGAACACATTGCACCCGAAGAGGGCAAAAAATAATCAGCTGCTTAGTATGGTCTCCTTTTGGGTAGCTGGCTGGTCCAGTCTTAATTTGACCTTGCATGGAAAGGGGAAAGCCTACTCTGCACTTGGTATCACAGCTAATCCACTCTTTAGTTTCGCAACTTCAAAGAGCTACACCACTTGTTAACATGCAGAGTGTTCTTTTAGCAAGGAGTCTGTCACACCCCCAAAATCTGCCACTACTGGGGGGGGCGGGGGGCAGCGGAGAGAGAGGTGGCAACTTCTGTCTTCAGAAACACTTCCGGATTTCTGCAAAAATATTGTATCAAAAGTGTTGGATTTTTTGATTGTTTGTTTGTGTTGCTGTTTGAAAAAGCACTTCAAAGATTACAGTTTGGAGAGAAGGGGAAATAAAAACCTTCCCTTGGGTTTTAGCTTTAGTTTCTATTCTCATTTCACAGTGGAGCAAATTAAAAAGAATTTCCTTTTCTCCTGTCTTTTTTTCTCTTTTTAGTTTTCTGTATATGTCAGAATCTTGGTTTAAGGAAAGCTTCATTTTCACTTGGTGACTGATGGCTGAACAGGTGGCTTCTGAGTTTGCAAGTGTCAGATGAACGAGCAGTTTAGAAATGGACAATTTGCAGCTCACTTTCTCTTGCTGACGGCCCTTTTTCTGTTGACAGATTCTTGCCCCTACCAGCCAAATCATGCACACAGTATCTGCCCTCCACCCCTGGTGAAAAAAAAAAAAAAAAGAGAGAAAAAAAAACCCTAAGAAGAAAGAAGGTGGTCTCTTGGGAACTCCTAGCCGTAAAATGGAAAGAACTTCACACTTGAAGGCATTCTTGCCAGCTCAGCCTACTTGGACATAATTTATAAGAGGGGCAGGATTTTCTGCTTCATTTTCTTTCCTGGAAAGCTTGTTTGTTTTATGGGATTTTTCTGCAGAATCCTGTACAAAGTGGTGGGATGCCAGACCCAGCACCAGTGAGTGTCCACTGAACATGATGAGTTTGTTCAAATACCAGAGCCACCAACCCCACTCCACAAACCTTTCACTTGACCACAGCTAGCCAGGATCCTACCTAGAAATACTGCTGACCAGGGGATTCTGACAGACGAATGCCCTTCTGCCTATTAGTGATTAATTCTTTCAATGATTATAACAAATAGGGTTGTATATAACTTTCTGTTATATATGCTCGTATACAGCATAGGCATTCCGTCCCCACCACAATCCTTATCCCATCATCCAGAGACCCAGCACCCAGACATTAGCGAGCAGAGCTCTCCCAACCACTCCTGGCTGGCTTGTCCCACAGGCACAGGGGAAAGTCCTGCTGAGAACAAAGGAGAGCCAATGTTAGTGGCAGAGCCAAGGAAACGTGGGCAGGACCCACACAGGTCCGTTACTGCTGCCTGAGCTGACAAGAGATTCTCATGCCGTATCTTTACAGGATCATGGAACTACCAAATGCTGTATTTCATTAATTAAAGCAGATACCAGAGTAACCTTTTTTGTAAACTACATCGTTAAAGTATGGATTTACCTAAGGTAGCAGACACTCTTCTGATGTTTGGCTATGGGCAAGTAACTTAAAAGCTGCTTTTTAAAGGATCTTAGAGGCTCTTGGTACCAATTTTTCAAAAGGATTTAGATGCCTTTGAAAGATAAGTGCCCAGAGGGGTCCTAAAATTTTCAAGGCAGGCTACATTAAAATCATTTGGATTTATGTGCCTATCTTAAACAGTTTTGATAATCTACAAGGTGCCTATCTGAATCTTTACATAAAGAGAGCACTTTGAAAATATGACACTTACGGACTTGAGGAATTGTAATCTGGAGAACACATCTCGCTGACTTTCAGGGGCATTTAAACTCCTAAGCCTCTCTCAGAAATGAAACTTAGGATCCTAAGTCACTTAAGTGCTTAAAAAATGTTGCTATGTGTCTGTACAAGCTGGATGAGGACAGATGAGCAGGGAAGGATTAGATGCATGCATCTGTCTTTCTGTGTAGCTCTCATAACACTTGAGTGTCTCTGCATATGGATAAAGGTGGATTGATGAGTGCATGACCATATGCATGAGCATATAATATGGCCGATTGGATGGGACAGGGAGGAACAAAAATTGGGTGGAAGTGACAGGTGATTACACGGATAAATAACATCATCTTGCTGAACATTTATTTAGTGCTTTTCATCCAAAGGTACCCTTAAGTGCTTTACAAACTGTTATGGATATAAGAATGACTCCACCAGCCACAGCAGCTCTTTAAGAGTACACAGCCAAATTATATGATCAAGTTATGACCAGAAATGAAGAGTATCAAGTCCCACTGAAATTACCTAGAATTTTTGGCCATCAGCCATTTAGGATTCAGTCAATACACCCAGGTTATAGCTGTTACACAGGGAGAAAGTGCTATGGAGATCTAACAATGACAAATGGGAAGGACCTAGTTTTCAACACCATTCAAAAAGGAGCACTGCTAACAGCACATGAGCTGGGGAAACTGGTTCAGCTTTAATGCAGAGAGGAGAAGGAACTACTAGCTCTCCATGGATGGCAAAAGGGAAGATGGGGAGGGAGATGAATAAATGGTTATATGGTATTTTAACAGGGTACAAAGTTACAGGAGTTTATTTGAAATAAACCTGCACAAAGAGAAAAGGAGCAGAACAGTGAATGGATGAGAGATCCAAGGGGGAGAGGGGTAGTTCAGACCTGAGAGGTTTTCAACACTGACTGTCTGAAGGTCCAAGCCCAAGTTCTCACTGGGAGGAGATCCCATCTCTTCCCACATTAGCTAACCTGGGCTGTCTTTCTCCAGGCGGCACATGCACTCCAAAGAAGGCAAGTGGTGCCAGCTGCTCTCTTGCCAAACGGTGGAGTTAAAAGCTGTACAAAGTCATAGACAGTAAACAATGAAACAGAAACGACAACAGCAGTTTCTCCTGCTGCCTCTACCTCTGTGCCTTGCTGCTCCCCTCTTTCAGAGTCTTTCTCCTCCTCTATCTGCCAAAAGGATGAAAACGTGATTGAATCCATGCTCTGTGACACAGCCTGGGGAAAAGCAGCTGCCCAGAATATATATTTATTTCAGTACAGTAGATGAATGAAGACTACTATTATAATACAACCTAAAAACTGCTAGACACTGAACAAACAGGGGAAAATGTGTTCATCTTCTCTTCTGCCCTCCTAGCTACATTTCCTCCATCCACAGCACCAAAACAGTATCTCTGACAAGTTTAATGCTAGCGAGGTACTGTCAGGAAAGGATGCACCATTTTTGTACACCTAACCTGTACAGAAGTCTTTTCCTGCCATGAGGAGGATTTTTGGAAATGCTGCCATTGCAATGTATAGTTTCCTCATCATGTTGAGAAGACAGTGATCCACTGAACAGAGCGTGAAAGGGGCCAGGTCTGTCCTGCAGCTGTAATAAAGAATATCCTACTGTCATGATAAGTGAGTGCTGGTTCTTCGTTGTAGGGAAATCTGCCCTTGAGTAAGGGCCAGGCTGCACAGCTCACACACGCAACACTCTCCTTGACTTTGGGTGATTCAGGCAATGGATGACGAGTGACTTACAGAACCAGTCTCCTGTAATGCACGTTGCTCAGTATCAGATGAAATCCACTGACATCTCTGTGTTGTTCCCTTCCCTCTACCACTTCTGCAGCAAATACTAACTACTGCATCTTCCCATGCTCTGTCATTTCCAAGATCCTACCCACAGAGCCCTCCTTGCTGGCACACTCTCCCCTCCCCACTGCCAAGTGCCATCACACCCTTGATTGATTGGCTTTCGCCAACAGTGCCTTGCACAGCCGTGCTCATTGCGATCTCTGCCCACACCAAGATGCTGTTACGATCGGGTCTATATTTGGAAGTACTGCCTATATAACTATGTCTAGTGTTGGGATTATGATTCTTCCCAGTGTAACTGTACTGCCAGTGCCCAAGCACATAGGTGGTTATGCTGACAAAATAATACTCCTAGTGGTAGAGATTATTTCCTTTGAGGAAGTGGTATAAGCTGCAATGGCTAATACATTCATTGGCCAGGTAAGTGAGGTCAGAGCTGAGAGGTTCTCACAGCACAGCTATACTGATATATTCCAATTAGCCCTTCCTATACACAAGTTTAGCTCAAAACCTGTTCCTACTTAGTACTGTTTTCATTGGGTCTCATAACTGGATCACACAAATACTAAATGACTAGTAGCCCATGCTAAGGTATATTTAAATCAGGAAAGGAGGATGATCTCATTTCTGAAGCAATGAATGGCCTGTGAATCAGGAGATGCAGCTCCAATTCCTAGCTCTGCCAAGACTCTATGGCTAGCCTGGACAAGTACTTCCTTGGGGCTTCGCTAGTAAATTGAGAGCTACTCCTGCTTCCTTTTTCTGCTCCTCTAGCTGCAATGCAAGCTCTTCAGGACAAGGACTGTTTCCAGCAATGCAATTATATGGTACAAAGCATGGTGGGCCTCAGAGTTGGTTGAGGCGTTTATACTAAAATATGAATCTTAATTATAGCAGGGAAAATAAACAAAACAACAAAAATGAAATACGGTTATATTTTTGGTGAATGCTCAGGTTGCAGTTTTGTACACCAAAAGGAAATCAGATTTTTTTTAATAAGATTGTTGTTGATTTTTAACAACACTTACTTTAGTCAAAAAAAGCTATATTTGGGGGGAAAATTGATTATAAAAACAAGCATCAATGCTTTTGTTCTGCACCACGCATTTTTGCCCACTTATGAGTTCCATACTTTCTTGGATGTATTTAGTGACACTAAGACTACAGAAGCAGAGACTAAGTGCAAACCAGCTACGCTGGCTATCAGCTGCCAGACTACACAGGGTACAGTCTTGGAAACAGCTAAGAAACCGTCTTTTACTCTGCTTGCCTATTTGAGTATTTGCTGTGTCTGCCTAGAAAGTACCAAGTTTCTTTTACTTAAGTTTCTCAGGGTGCTGGTGAGCATCCTGTGGTGCCCAATCGAGTTTCTGTGTAGTTGTGTTTTTGTCTACACAGTTACAGATGTTTTCCTCTGTCTCTGGGTTGACTACGTAAACAGGAATGGGGCCTTGTGATCTTTGAGTTTGCTTTCATTTTTCAGTATATACTTCCTTTGTGCACAAATGGCACTTATCATGCAGGAGTGTTTTTGCTATAGCCTGGACTGTTAATGCTTGTGAGTAGACTTCACTCTCCTTGTGAGTAAACAGATTTCCCTGTGCCTTTGAATGCCTGTCAGTAAGTGAAATTGCTTTGCTGCTCTTAGAAGCATTCTGCCCTGAATTTCTGAACAACTGAGCTGACTTAGTGGAGGACTTTTGCAAGCATGTTTTACTCATACTTGAGTATATTTCTTTCTCTTATTATTTCACTAAGTTTGTGTTGTGCTTACTGAGAAAAAGGGAGGTCCACAATGCCTAATACAAGAAGAGTCTGCATTTGTGTATGTGTCATGACATGTTTACAACTGTGTATCACTATGTTTGTCAGCATGTATCAGTATGTGCACCTGTTTAACTGTATTCATGCTTGCTCTTTTTTTTTTTTTTTTTTGGCTTTGTGTGAGAATCTGTGAACATATCTTTTCCTTTCTTTTCCACCACAGAAGTGCACCTTTTTTCCTGGGTAGGTGTGTATATATATATATATATATACACACATATCTCTCAGAAGTGTGCTTTTGATATTTACTTTGCTCTTCATATGTTCCTTTGCACTTGTGTTGGAGTGTTCACACAGGCATGTTACAGTATAGTTGTGCATTGATATCTGTTCCGAGTCGTGTGTCTTTTCCCGTGTGTGCAATTCACTGGTTCTATCTGTGTGCTTCTCTGTATTTTCTTTCCATTTCCCCCATCTATGCTGTATGCAGTTACCTGGGTTTGTACATGTATGTATCTCCCTGTTTTTATTGTCTGAGGGGTTTTTCTTTGATGGGGTGGGTGGTGGTGAAATTGTTTGTCATTTTGCTTTGTATTTATCTTTCGATGTTTTCCCTATGTTTGCATAAAGTAGATGCAGACTACAATTTGGTGATGAATTCTATGAATACTAATCTTAGGCTACCCTTGACCCTGAGGTCAGCTAAAGATCAAAACCAAACCATTTAATATTTTCCTTTTGCAGATCAATAGAAGCATAAATTCACTCTCAATGACAACTATAATTTCAAACAGATCTATAGGAGGCATGCATGCATTTCCAGGACGAGCCGCTCATGCGCCTGTTGGGGAGCACAAGAAAAAGAGTTTCTCTGTTGTTGTGGGTTTTGGTTGTTTTTTTTTTTACCATTGAATCTCTTTTGCCTTTTTTTTTATTGCTCTGAAATGCTATTTTCAGCAGCTGCTGTCATATAAATATCTCTTGTTTTTCTTCTCCTCTTTCCCTCCTGGTGAAAAGGGCAGGGGACCTATTGAAAATTCTGCTTTATCTCTTTCAGGAGAGTTCAAGTGCGGGTCGAACAATCGATTCCTCCTCCTTTTCTTTTTTAAGTTTCCTGTCGTTCTTTTGCCCAGATCAGCACTGAAGGAAAATAGGAAGGGCAGCCTGGAGTATGTACATCTATACACCCAGAGACAGAAAGAGAGAGCACACGAGTGTGCATACATGAGCATATATAAAGATGTTCATATATACACACACACGCACGCACACACATACATACATGTTTTTTCCCATGGCTATCTGTATGTCATGAACCCATGAGATGTTGTTACAGTAAAACTATTTCAGAAGACAGGAAAAGAAGCTGGGAAGTGGGAAAAGTTTGGAAGTACTGTTCAGTTCTAAACCGGAATATTAACCCTTCCAAAAATTCCCCTCTAGGAATTGCAAAAGCTTTTAAGGAAATGCTGTAAGATCCCAGACAGTTCCTACAATTTTCCATGTGGGGGAAAAGGAGGGTTATTCTGCAAGCAGCATTGTTTCAACAGAATAAATTCAGCTGATAATCCACAAATCTTTAAAGCTGCATTAGTCTAAAAAAGGTACTTTTCAAACATTTTCACCAAATCTAAGTGGCAGGAGGGGGGCAGACAGAAATATAAAAAAAGCAAAACAAATGACACCATTAATCTGCCTGGATTTTCCACCTCATAGAACAATCTGTTTAGGAATGACTGAAATAAAGTGGAATGTGGTTTAGATTTTTTTCCTCTGCAATCTCTCTCTGCAAATTCCTTGTTTATGGAGAAACATTGAAAACAGGAGTTAGTCCCACCACCCCCTTAGCAAAAAAAAAAAAAAAAAGGCACCATAAGCACAGGGGAAAGAAGGAGGGGGGGTTTGCTTTGTGTAGGAAATAAAGACCGTAAAGTGAGGACTTTTATTGCTGGCAATCAGAGTATTGCTGCTGGCAGTGGCTAAAGGTGGAAAGCAAAGATGATTTAATTTATAGAAAGGACAAAGATGTCATGTAGCAGATTTAATCACTGAAAAGAAAAAAAGAAAAAACCTAGCTAACGTCATAATTTACATTTTGGGATAATAGAGAAGAGTAAAAGAAAGAAACAACTGAAAAACCCTGAATGGGTGAAAAAAATAAATGAAGGAAGATAAATAGATTTGCCTGTAAAACTAATAAATTTAAAAACAAAACCAGAAAGCAAAACACAGCCCCTTGAAAGTGCTGGTAAAATGGACCATCGATTTTGGAATTCATCTGCATTTTGTATTTTAATAATGCTTACTCTCTCTCTCCCTCTCTCTCTTTTGCAAAATATAAAAGCTGATCTGATAAATATTAATTTGAACCATCATAATGTATTTGAAAATTCCAGCTAAAATGTCACCACATGGAACATTAATGTAATATTTCAAGGCCCTGAGAGCAATACTCATATTGATTGCATTTATTTCACTCTAGGGAGGAGAAATAATTCTTCAATGTGGGACACATCTGGTAGCCAAAGATGCAAAAGGCTGAGGGTAGAAATGCAAAATTATATGGAAAAAAACCCATAAGCTAACCCCCCAAAACAAAACAGAAGTGCAAGTGAAGCTGACATGCAACCCATTCAATCTCATGTTTCAGCTGCAGCAATTTATTTTTTTTTCCAGAATACTTCCCTTTGAATTTTTAGTTTGGGGGGGGGAACAAAACCAAAAACAAAAAATCAGAAAGCAACAAAAATTCCCATCATGTTTTTATGAATCTTTTGGCAGGAAAACCAACAGTATCATCACAACTCTAAAGAAAGAATGTATGTAATTGGATTGCATATTGGAAACACAGAAGCCAGGCTGAGAAGACAGCACAGCACTTAATTCTGCAAAACTTTGAGAGAGGTTCCCAAGCAAGATGCTCTTATCTGGGGAGCTTCCTCTGAGGTTGGGGTTTGAACTTTGTAATGGTGGTAACTCAAATGTGTGTGAGATTGGGGTTATTTTCCTGTGATTCTGCAGAAGGAGCATAGAGACGCTGCCTGTCTGGAGTCCCATAAAACAGATCTTTTCCTTGTCATTAAGAATATTGATGTTCATTAGGCCCGGGCGTCAATGAGTCTTTGTGCAAATGAAACGAAATCTGAGTCAAATTGTGACCCTGACTCCAACACATAACCGCAGATTGGCTGCAACTGGGGGGGCTGGGGACAAGAGATTCCCCCAGCACCAAAAATTCACTATCCCTACTCTGAGACAAAAAAAAAATTTCTGCAAACACAGTCAAAGAACCTAAGGAAATGCTCCTGCCCCCCCCCCCCCCCAAATCACTCTTCACGTAACATGGTTTCTGATAAAGATGGAACAGATCAGGGCTACTTTTAGTAGTCTGTCAAGGCAAGATCTCCCCACATAAGGTAAAGGTTGCTCTCTGCCCCAGCTCTTGGCAGGGCATTATCACTTTTGCAGGTAACGCTCTTTCCTTTTAATTTGCCACTAGGTTTTTCTTCCTCTGCTGTGGGTCTGAGGATGATGTTTCTGCTGTACAAACTCCAGGCTAATAAAGAATGCTCGAGTCCCGTAATTCACAGCAAGCCGCTTTGACGGAGCACTTTTAGTGTTAACAGTGTGACGGGTGCTTTTCGGAGCTAATGTCTCACTGATATTAACGGCCATGCCCATAGAGCGAAATCTGCAATGTAAAAGCAAGTGGCTTGCTAAATATTTACAGGCTTGCACATCTCGCTGTCCCATTCATTTCCTTGACCTTTCATGAGGGGGGATGGGGAAGGAGAAGGAGATGCCAGGGAATGGTCCCTTCTAAGGTACAAATGCACTACAGCCAAATTGGGTCCCCAGCCTCTCATAGTGAGACCTTGAGCTGGGGTCCCACTCCTTCCTCACCAGCAGTTCATAAAACTAAGTCAAGAAAAGGCACCGCAGGCACTGGGGCTGGCTTGGGCCCGAACTTTCTGAGCAGGGATGGGGGAATAGCTCCCAAAAGGAGAACAGCCCTGTTGTGAACTGTGTGTAGGTCACTGAAGCATTTCACTGCAGATCAGCAGAGGCCAGTCAGATCCCAAAACCCAGTTGATTCCAGGCACAGCTGTTCCCAGCGGAAGGCAGCATTCCCAGGGAATTAAAGACAGGAACAAATCAAGGAGACTTCTCAGTTCTGCATCCAGCTCTGCCACTGACCCCGCTGGATGATCTTGGGCAAGCCTTTTCCCATCTCTGCACCTCAGTTTCTCCTGACAGCATTTAAAATAAATAAAGGGTGTAGCAAACCCTCCCACATGAAGACGGGAGAGGGCATTGTGAGGCTTGTTTAATGCTTAGAAAGCACTTTAAGATCTGCAGATAGAAAGCGTTACACGAGAGCCAAGTATTATAATTAAACTTTATATAACCGGGCTTTGTAGAAACCTCGGGGGCAGGAGCAGCAGCTCCGGTACCTGCAGCATCGTGCAGCCTGGCCGCCGCGCAGCGGGGCGAGCCGGGGGCCGGGGCTGCGGCCGAGGGAACCGGCAGCCCCCGCCGCCGCGGCCGGGAGCGACAAAGCCACCCTTTGTGCGCG
>JANZLQ010000001.1:5726792-5763062 GCA_026212715.1 Elanus axillaris
GGTGCCGGCGGCACAGCCGGAGACCCGGAGCTTGGGAGTGCCCGGGGCGGGGTGGGGGGACCGGGGGGCTGACGGCAGGAGAGGGGCTCTCCGGAGCGCGGCGGGCGATAAGGCAGGACCGGGGTCGTGTGCGGGTTTCGGTTCGGGTCTGGCCCGGCCGTGCTTCCCAGGCAAGCTCCCTGGGAGCTCTCGCCCCGGTTGCACACCCTCGGCTAAGCGAGAGATGGAAGGAGGGCTGCTTTAAAAAAGCAGTTCCTAAGTGGGGATTTAATCAAGCCCACCAGAATCTGAAGTTCTTGTATAGAAGAGAGGATGCTGCAAGATTTCAGCGGAGAGTACCTCAGCCTGGATAAGTCAGCCCCATGCACGTATGTGAAAAGTTACAATGGCCAAAACAGTTCAGTACAGAATTTACCACCCATTTAAGGAAGGAATGCACACAATACAGCTTTTCCTGCGGATAAACCTACAGGTCTAAGGACTCCGCCGCCACCTCAGCCCCAGTGCTTTCTCCAAAGATGCAGCATCCTCAGACTGACTTTTATTGACAGATTCAGAGTTTGGATAGTGTCCAGGACTGGAGAAACTAATTCCCTGCAACTGGTCTGCTAACTCTCAAAACCCCTATGCTCAGGGTGGGCAACTGCGATGCTTCCTCCGGGCAGAAAAAGGCAAGAATTGGTGCTTTCCCTGCTGTTCCTCATACACCCCAATGCAATACATGAAACTGCTGGGAAACTTAGGTGAGGACTACACCCACAGGAGGTCCATCGTGCCATAAGCCCCCACCAGCTGCACAGCAGCAGCAGTGTGAGCACAGGGCGTCGGGTGGGCCTGCAGTGTTCAGCCGCGTAAGGGCTGAGCTCAGGGACTTTGTACAGGTGGCTACGCTCAAACCAGTCACAGGACAACCTCTGACATGACCCTTTGAGCACCATAGCCTCAAAGAGTCATGCTCAGGGATGTGGAGATGTTTCCCCCAGTCCTTCAAGTATTGCACAAGGAAATGCCCTCCTCACTCTCTCCTCTGCTGCAATTTCCTCCCTTGTCATTTACATGGGCGTCAGTTCCAAGTACCAGGGGCAGGACAGAGCTCCAGCTAATGAATGAGCCCAGACACTCCTTCAGGCTTCCACTGAGTGTCTGTCACTAGAAGCAGGGGATTAAACAGGATAGTGGTGGAAAGGTTATGATCCCAGTCTTTCACATGAGCAACCTTGGGTCTGGGTCACAGAGGAAGATAGCTTTGGAGTAGCCTATACTCTTCCGAAAACCAGCACCCTGTCTGGCAACCTGAGCTAAAGAAAGAGCCAGGACAGGAAGAGCAGGTCAGGAAGGAGATGCAGTGGCAGAGCAGCATGTCTGTGGGAGCTTAGATGGTGCATGCCAGTTTCTGGGATGCGTCAGGCTCACACGGAGGGCGATAAGCAGCAACGCCTGGGGCAGCATGCAGGGCTCAGGATTTCATTCTCAAGATTCTTGCCAGGTACAGAAATGGGATCTGAACACAAAGACCCGGTCCATGTATTTAAAATTTGCTATTAATTTTCCCAGTGCTTCCCAAGCCATGGATGAGAAGGAAAGAAGAAAGGCAGGACTGACCATTGCAGAGAGAGAATATTTTACAAAGGCCTTGGGTCTCCATAGCTCAAGACCTAAGGGCTATGAACCTGCAATCTACAGACAAAAAATAGCCTATAGTAACAAAATGTTGGTCTGGAAGCTTTTCTGCAGCAGTCCTTCCCCTACAGACCATGTAGTTGACCTTGCAGACCCTTAGCAAGGCAGCCTTACTGTCCCAAAGCCAAAGTCCATGGAAGGCCCAGCAAGTGCCCACCACCCACAGTGAGTCAGGAGGTGGTTCCCAGGCAGCTGCCCTCACTCGCTGGAGGCACGGCCCCAAAGCCTGTGTATGTGCTCGCTGCCATCAAAGGCAGCCCCACCTTGGGGCTAAGCTTCAGAATGCCTCATCATGGCCCACATCTCTGAGATTAATGACTGCCTACACTAGGACTTCTCCTTTATCCCAAGATGATCCCAATGCATATTTCACATCCACATGCTGCTGAGCTCCATTCCTGCCTACATCTATGAGCTCATGCCTTCCTCACCCGTCTCTACTCCCTGCACCCCACCCAAGCCAACTTTTCTCTTTTTTCTTCTTCTTCTTCTGCCACACCTACCGTATACTTGTCACTGTACCAAGAGTGGCACTACAAGCCAGAATCCCCAGGTATCTCTACCACTTCCTAATTCTTCCTGGAACTCCACCTCTCCCAGGAGGCCTGTGTACATGCTATTCCAATAGCAAACTTTCCTGCAATTAGTGGAGGTGTCAGCATCAGGAGCATAACACAAACCACGTAGTAGGGACAAGCCATCCCTGGAGAAGGGAGTAGAGCAGCTGAGCCACTGTGGGATCAGGCAAGGTAGTCGCATCCCTCTTGTTATCCTCCTTTGTCCAATTTTAGAAAGAAACGGGTTGCGCCCTGCCTGTCCTCCTTCTTGTCCTTCACACCAAAGAAAAGTGTTTCCCCTTCCCCTGCATTGAGGGTTTACACTGGGAGAGTTTTCCACCCACTTTGCACTGAAGGGAGGAATGACAGTGCAGGATGAATGTCCCACATGTGCTACTACCCCCAATACGCAAAGAACACTGAGACAGACAGATTTGCCCACTAAGCATTCATGTCAGAGCTGAAAAGCACCCTGGGCTCCTAGGGCAGGCACATGGAGCATCAGACTGGCTGGTTTTGAGTCCAGTGCTGATCCATGAGAGCTGAGCATGCAGAAAGCACTACAAAAACCTCAACATTATGCCAGACAATTCATGCGTTTGCCTTCTCCTCCAGCACCACTGCCCTTCTCTGCAGCCCCTCGTAGGTGCTGAAACATCCTTCCTTGGCATGCACAGTGAGGGCCACAGGTCTGTGGTGTCCCAGTGCTTCGTTGCTGAGGCTGCAGCAGAGCAAGGCAGAGTGATGCATGGGGACAGTGCTCAGTACATTAATAAATAATCACCTCTCCCATGCTCTGCAGGAGAGCGTGACTTCACAGTGATGTGTGTGAATGTCACACAGGCCCTAGGAGAGCTACTGCTTTGACTGCTAGCTTAGTTCCCGAGGGGCCTGCTTCTCCTTTGCTCTCCATCCTGAGCCAGGGATAAAGGTAAGAGACTGTGCCAGTTGTTGCATGCAGACATAGACATACTTCACCAGCTAAAATATCTCCATGCAGTTGATGATTCTCTGCCATCAGACTGCAAAGGCTTCTCCACGCATATTTATAGGCTACAGAGAGCCACCTTCTCCTCTTTCTGTCCCAGACCTCATGACAAATGAAGTCACCTGGCACTGCATCCTCCTGCTTAACTGGATCCCTGGAGTCCTGATGCTCCAGTGTCCTCATTTCAGCTGGGATAGAGTTAAGTTTCTTTCTAGCAGCTAGTACAGTGTTGTGTTTTGGATTTAGTATGAGAATAATGTTGATAACTCACTGATGTTTTCAATTGTTGCTAAGTAGTGTTTATGCTAAGTCAAGGATTTTTCAGCTTCTCATGCCCAGCCGGCAAGAAGGCTGGAGGGGCGCAAGAAGTTGGGAGGGGACACAGCCAGGGCAGCTGACCCAAACTGGCCAACGAGGTATTCCATACCATGGGACGTCATGCCCAGTATATAAACTGGGGGGAAGCAGTGGGATCACTGCTCGGGAACTAATTGGGCATCAGTTGGCAAGCAGAGAGCAATTGCATTGTGCATCACTTGTTTTGTATATTCCAATTCTTTTATTATTATTGTAATTTTATTATTATTGTTTTCTTCCTTTCTGTCCTACTGAATTGTATTTATCTTAACCCATAAGTTTTACATTTTTTCCAGTTCTCTCCCCCATCCCACTGGGGGCAGGGACTGAGCGAGCAGCTGCATGATGCTAAGTTGCTGGCTGGGGCTAAACCACAACACCCAGTCTCCTCTGAACTATTTGCTTGCACTAGCGCAGCAGCATGGGAAAGGACTGTACCACATTCTCCACATTCACTGTGCTGCCAAGTCCAGGAAAGAGAGGAGTTTTTTCCAGGACAGTTGAGGCACAGAAACATTGCCCCCAAATCAGGTATGCATAAATTGCAGCATATGCTGGAGTACCTTGCAGACTGGTGGATCATTGAGAGGCAGAGGACTGGCCCTCACTTTTGCATTAGCACCCAAGATTCAAAGCAGTGACGGGTGCCCATTAAGACTAGGACACCTAGCTGGGACTGACCCCCATGACCCTCACAGCAGTTTATCTCATGCTGTGCCAGACCTTTGCTTAATGTGGTCATTCTTCTCAGCTTGAGCCCACACTGACGTTACTGTACTGCTTCCCTTCTTGATTCTGCACCTAACACCACCTCCTGCGTGAACCTGCTTTATATGCCACAGACTGAGGGTCCCTCTGAGGCAAACCCCTAAGCGCCCTGGAGAGACCAAGCTAAATACAGTCCTAGCTAAGTGAGAGTCTGTGCTCCATGTTCAGCAGAGGATCAGATCAGAAAATGCTACGTCTCCTTTATCGCTTTCTATGGATCTGAACAAGCATCATAAGCATTTGCCCTGCACTGTCCATTCTGTTACCTTATACCTGCAAGTACTGGTTCTCCTTCACTCCCCACCACTGACTCATTCAGCTTCTTGGCAGGGCAAAGGGGAAGGTGGGCAGAAAAGCTGTACTTGATTTCCTGTATAAGTAATGTGGCAGGACAGGGAATGGGCTAGCGTGTAAGTGTGAGAGGTACTAGAAGACAAAAAAAGCTTTGCCTCAATTCACTATTGCCCCTCATCCTTTGTTTCAGGGGTATTTAGGGAGTGAGATTTCCCCTGTATCCTCTATGGGCATCACATCCCTGGCTCACCTCATTTACTCAGCTAGAGCATGTTTTATTAATCTGGAGTCTCGACAAGGTTCTTTACTTCTATTAATTTATTAATATTGCTAATTAAATATCATATTCGCAAATGTAAATTTCCTAATAGTGTCCCTTCCATTTTCAAATCTAAAAAAAAAGAAAAAGCAGCAGCAGCTTGTTATGTTAGTCAATTGAAAGCAATTCAGTCTAATCAGAAGAGCAAGGCTGCCTTGTGTCTGCAATAGAGGGAGGGCCACTGTTCGTTTGCTTTTGGGCAAACACCCACCTTCTACCACAAGTTTTAACAACTGGGTTTCAGAGCAGGAACAAAATGGGGTGCATGGAATAAATGGAAGAGGGTGGGAGAAGGGAAAAGTACAGAGTATGGTGTACATGGGAACAGGTACCAGGAAAATACCTTAGCAATTGGCATAGCGTGATTGATGAGGGCAGAGGCGCACAGACATAGCCAGACTCCAGGGACAGCACTGGGTGTAAGGGAAGGAATAACTTAATAGGCAGCTGGCGAGCCTGCAGAGTGTCTAGTTTTGTGTGGAAACAGTAGCAGGAGGAGACTGGCCCCTCTGTAGAAATACAGTTGATGGGGGAGATCCAGCATATGAAGTATATTTTGCATGTTCCCCTGCTGACACTTTCATCTATGTATTTATATATATATATTTGGGAAGATGTGATAATCTGAGTGTTGGGATGACTGGGCTGGTGTTGCATTAAGGAAAGTTTTAAAAATACATTATATCATTTTTATTATTAATGGTAATGATAGGGGCCTGCTCGTTATCTTTCCTTTTGTTATGAGCACTGTAATCTGAGGATGCTGTGGCAATGTGAAATGGATAATGCAGTGGTACTGCTCAATTTGGTTCTGTTTTAAAATTCGATCCTTCTTGATATTTGTGATCAGAACCCAGAAACAAAGACATTTTGTTGCCTTTTTCAAAGGGTTTATCAAAAGCCAAGAAATGTTTTTCTTGCTTCCATTATGCAAAACAGACTTCAATAAAAAGAACCTTATACTCATTGTATGGATGGAGAAACAGAGGCACAGAATGAAAAATACAAATCCTAAGATTATTGCTGAATGCCTCTTCAGATGCCAGACCTTTCCCTAAGTTAAATTCCAAAGCATTTGCAGGAAGGCACAAACCAGTACATAATGAAAAATTTGGGTGCAGAATGTGGGCCACCCAGTATTTCATCTCTTGCTTTAAATGCTAGACTGCCCTAGCCCAAGGTATGAAAGTAGTTAGAGAGGGGTACACACTGAACCAAGGGAAAATACAGATCATTGTCTCCCAGCAGGTAATTTTTTTCTTTACATAGGAAAGAATTCCTAAACATAAATCCATGGATAGCAACAAGATCCCTAAATGAAGAACAGTACTGACCAGGACAAAAGCAGATCCCTTTCAAACAGAGACCTCTATGGTGAGACACATTCACTCATGCAGTCAGACCTGTACCTTCTGGGACAAACAGGTGGAAATAAGGTCCCAGACCAAACACCTGTGCTGAATCCAAGAAGCTGCCCGGCTTTTTCTGGTGTGTTGCATGTGTTGTTTGTTCCACAGACATAAGGGCTGGTGAAGGATGAGTGCTTTGCAATCCAGTCAGAGGGGGCTGTTGTTTTAACAGTGAGGTATACGTCAGGTGGAAGGGTACAAGTAAAGGGGCAGAGAAGGAGAAGGGAAGGAAACAGCCACAACAAGACCCCTTTTCAGTCTCCCACAGAGACCAGAGACAACACAGAAAGCCCCAGCTGAACTGGAACAAACTGGTTCTTGTCACCTCACACACACTGGTCTCCAGCTGTTAATGATCTCTGTTGACATGAACATCATTTCCTCTGCGTCCTGGCGTTTATAATTGAGTGGGTCTGTGATGGGGAGACAGCACTGCCAGCTTCCCAGTCAGCAGTTACTGACAGCCTAATCTCAGCTCAAGAAATGTTGCCGAGGTATTGGCTTCTGATGCCATGTTATCTCCCCAGTTTGAGAAAGTATAGAGCTCACCTCCCCGTGCAGATATAATAGGAGAGGACATCACCTTAATTCCACCTCCATTAGACCTCAGAGAGTCGACTGCGACCCCACTGACCTCATCAATATTCAAAAGCTTAACAAAAAAAGGCTATAACTGGGGAAGTCAGAAATAATGTAATGCAGTATTGATTATTTTATGGTACGATTAGGTGTAATTACATCTCTCAAATTTTATTTTAATGTTACTTTCTACTACTTTTAGCCTTTTAAAATTATCCAAAACATCTCCGTTTAATGGAATGAACATGCCTTCAATTTAAATGTGAAACACTCTTTTTCTGCTAAAGTGTGACCTCAATATATTTGAAAACATAAATTACTGCTATGTATAAACCATAAAAAATGAATGATGAATTTAATTCTGGTGAAGCGTGAGGGACTGGGAATGCAATGGGGAAATACAGTTTATCCAGAGGAGAGGGGACAGCCTGGGTGGAGAGAAGGAGGCGAAATATGACCTTCTCTAACACTGAATGGGACATGACGTGCGAAGGACTTGACTTTGGACTTGCAGACTAAGGGCAAAAATCGTTTATTCCCTGGATCAAGTCTTCAGCTGGCCTTGATCAACATAGCTTCATTGCAATCAAAGTAGTGATACTGATTTATACCAGTAGAGATTTTAGTCCACTGTATTTGCTTGGTATTTGATTTCCTCCAGCTCTGTCAGATGAACAGAGATGAGCATTACAGCCGAAGACTGTAGCTTCCTAACTTTTCACTTCACCTTTCAGACCTCTTTGCACTGCCAGACTGGTATAAAAGGACCTTTGCATAAACAAGCACAGGGCCCTAAGAACCCAGCTGAACCCTCCCATCTCTGATTTGACAGTATCACCTCATCCATTATTAGAACTAATTACATTCATTACTGTGGGATCTAGGAGCCTTAGTCTCAAACCAGGGCTCCATTACTGAAGAGAGGGGACAGCTGAGTGTCCCTATTCAACCTCTGCTACAGAGCCTTCTCTAATACTCCAGTGTTTGGGTCCCCTGGCATTATCACAAGAGATATATTAATAAATATCAGTAGCCCAGAACAGCTTGCTCAGTGACCACAAACATGGATGATTTTTTCCTCTGGGACCCCTGTTTTAAACATAAACTAAACCTGGACTTTACCAATGTAATTGAGTCCTCTGAGCACTTACTGTGCAAGGGTAAGTTAAGACTTCATATTCATAGTGTCCTCAACCTCCATCACAAACGTTTCCCTGTTCTACATGTTAACATGCAGATACAGAAGAAAGTATGCTCTCACCCATAAGTGTGTATAATAGTTCAAGTTTATGCTTGAGGAAGGGAGAAGCAGGGTGGCTGGTAGGGTCACTGATAATGGTCTTAGAGTTCCTTTGGGCCACTATGAGTGACAGACTGTTAAATTAAAGTAATTTTCATATCAGTTCCTTCCCCACCTCCTGCCTCTCACCCACTGAAATAATTTAAGTCTAAGCTTTCTATATCACTGGGGGGTATAAAGAAAGTGTGTAGGAGGAGAACTTAGAAAGACAGACAGACAATTGAAACATAACTGCTGGAGAATCTCAGCTTCTGTGCTAATGTATTCCATACCTTGATTGTGTAGAGTCTTTTCCATTTGCAAATAATGTATCAAATACCTGGGGAGAGTTATCCTCCACTGCATCTCTCAGCTATGCACTCTGAAGGACATTGCACACAGTGCACTGTCCCTATCTGTGTCAGAACTGACAACAGGGGTGGATGCAGTTAGCAAGCCATCCTGGCTGGGCATTCATTGCTCCCTGAGGTCAGTGACCAGAGGCTCCTAACAAGCTCCAGATTGCAGCTCTGCTGTTAGGTAGGTCTTGCCTGAGCACGGGCTTTCAGGGCTAACTCCAAATTCTGTAAAACCATATACCAAATCAGGAGTTCCTCTGGAGGAAAATTATAAAGGGAACGGGTTTTACTACAGGATAAAATCCACCTCTATTCTTTTAACCTGCAAAGATAATTTACAGGCTTTTGCCTAAAGTTATCTCAATTGTTAAGAAAATGTGGGAAACAAAAAATTATTCACCTGAAACAGTATCATCTGGGGAAGCTCTGTATTGCTGGATGGTTTATTCAGTAAACTTCAGCGAAAGGAATTAATAAGACCTTAAGTAAATTATCCATCTGTGCAAGTGTTTCGTATTTCTTGCTGTTGATGAAAAAAAAATCACTAAGCTATTTCTAGGCTGAGGAGAGCACCAGCCTATGATATGCTACACCATCTTACCTGGCAGCTTAGCAAGATCTTCCATCTCAAAAATTGCTCATAAACTGCTTTCCACTAGCCACCACTGTATTTAGAGTGCCGATTCCTCCATGTTGGTAAACACTGCCCTTTCATAGACATTTTTACAGGGGAAATCCTTTTGTAACAGGAGTACTACCCAGTGATACCACTCATTACATTCTGCTTACCAATTTTCTCCATAAGTAAGTCCTGACAAAGAATCAGGAGAATGAGCTCAGATCTGCAGACTTTGAAGTCCCCCACGTTTTTAAAGGAAAGATACCACTTCTGTTTAGAGACCTATACCTACAGAGAGGTGGCATGCCTACTGGGTGTTCCCCTACTCAAAGAATGGATTTAGCCTTTCCAGATTAGCAGAGAGAGCCTGCCATTTTGACAGTCTAGAACGTGCCTAAGACCTGCTTAGCCTATGCTATTGTACTTCACCTCAAAGGAGCAACTTTAGCACTGTGTACAAAAGACTAAGTTGAGCCGCAGCAGCACAACGTTGGTTGAAATATCAAAAAATTCATTTGGAGGAAAAATCAGAGCAGCCTTAAGTCTTACACCAGAAAGCTTACACCAGCAGAGATCCATCTGCTAGACTGTTCTGAAGGCACTGCATTTTTGAACATTAAGCTAAACTGAAATACACAAAGCATTAGGTAAATTTATTAGGTGGGTTTTCCCTGGCACAGTTGGATCAGCTCTGGTCAAATCGTGCAAGTTCACTGAGAAGACAAAAGTGGTAATTTTAATTATGTGAACAAAAGAGCTATCTAGTTTGATTGTCAGTCTGGCCAATTTCCGAACTTACACTTCTTGAAACTTCATGTACCCCGTCTTAGCACTTGTTCAATCTGAAAATACAATGGGCTGTGTAAAGTGGTAATTGCAGGGATTGCTCCCCATAGCTTCGTAAGGCTGGCCTTTGTTCCAGAACTACTGATATGGACTTACCATGAAGGATCTGCCTGTTTAATCCACAACTTTTCAAAATACCTGCCAGCAGTTCAGTGAATTCAGCAGCCAAACATCCCAGGATGCTCATCAGATGGACTTGCTGATTTGTTGCTATCCATTCTTTCAAGTGTTCCCTTATCTGCTTTACATCAACAGCTAGGGTGCCAAGATGCTCATTACTTCCTAATGGTCCATATTCCATTTCTGTATTTTTCTTCTTAAAGACCAATTAAAAAAAAAGTTAAGTAGCTCAGCCATTTTAGAATCACCATTGATTCCATCTCTCTCCTAATTTATTAATGGGCTTACCTTCTCTCTCGTATTTCTTTCCCCTGATATACTTGGAAAAGCTCTCGTTATTTATTGTGGCCCTTTGGGCCAACATTAACTCATTCTGTTTCCTACCTATACTGAAAGCTGGAAAGGTTTCTCCATTTGCCTGCTGGCCTCCTCCCCATCGTTGGATGAGTTCAGACATCTAAAAGTTTTCGCATTTGAAAACCAAGGAGTCCTGTATCATTCCTATTCAAGTCACACCAACTCCAGCAAGCCTTGGAGATTACAAATTGCAAAAGCAGGCATGTTCTAGTATCTCAAGAACACAGAAATGATACGGTATTTCAGGAGCACTCTACCTAATCCAGATTCCATTACCATTAGTTGAGAAACAAGTGCTTTGGAGAAAAGCACAAGAAACCTGACAAAATAGGAATAAAATAATTTGGCTCCATGGAAGACTCCATCAGCTCCAACCAAAACAAATGAAATACACAGGTTCAGCATTGCAAAAGTGTCCCAAGGTAGTCAGGCACATAATTTCCCTGTTTTTATTCTGTATTTTGGGAGAATCTCAACCTGTGAGGATAGTTGAGTTGGCTGCCAGGATTGACTGGATTTTTCTCTCTTTTCAAATGAGCAAATTATTCATAAGACTGAAGTAGGGAAATCCACTCCTTGGCCACAATCAAGTATTCCATCAATTAGACAAATTGACACGAGGTTTAACATTTTCCCACTTATGTTTCCAAAAGTACTATGAAAACAACTCCTCAAATTGATTCTCAAACTAACCTTGCCCTGTAAAGCAACTCCAGGAAAAGGTAAAATTGTTACAAGGTAAAATTGTTAACCAGAAAGACAGAAGTATAATCAGCAGCAAAAGATTGGCCAAATACAAAACAGTTTGTGAGAAGGAAGGACTGTCTTCAAACAAAGTGTATCACACAGGCACTGAGAGAACTCACAGGTCAGACATAAGATTAGCATTCGCAAGTAGAGAAGAGTTACTTCTACAAAGATTTCAGTTGCCTATATTGTAAAGTAAATTAAAAAAGGATGCTTATGGAGGCACTAATAAAAAGTACAGCTGTGCACAAGTGTGCATGTATGTACATCTGTGTAGAGCAGAATATTCCTCCACAGGTGAATGTGCTTACGCACAAACAGATCTTTTGCTCTTTCTCAATACTCTTCCTCCACCCCACCCCGGTTTGCAGTAGTGACAGAGAAAAGCTCACAAATGCACTTTACCACTTCACAACTAGTCATTCTGGGCTATATACAGGCTCTGCCCCTAACCTGACTTTGATTTAGAGCAAGATGACTAAAGAATAGCTTGCAATGGTGCTTAATCACCTTTTTATCAATCATTTTTCAAGTCTCATCTGCAGAAGCAGGAGTGTAATCCAGTGAGCAGCAATGTCAATCCCAAGGGAATACCAATCCCTGGGGACAGCCAAGGCCCTGCTTCCTGTTTAAAGAATATGCAGTGACTGGTTTAGGCAAATTGTGTGTCTACATTTCCTATGAATATCCCTGACCATCTATTCCCAGCTCTGCTTTCTATTTAAAGTTGGCATGATGGATGCTCAGAGAGATCCTGGATGCTCATCCCTAACAGAGAGTACCAGTATCAATTCTCCTGAGATAATTCAATTTATCCATTATCATCATCTGTAGCAGAGTAGCACCTAGATGCCATATAATGCTGAATGGAGGCATGCTAAGAGGCAGCTCCTACCTAGAAAAAGAGAAGTCTGAACAACCAAATATGCAGAGAGGGAAAACAAACACAGGGACAGAAAGCTTCCCTCCCCTTGACCAGTCACACACAGCAAGCCAATGGCAGAGCTACAAAGGCAAGATTCCAGATCCCCAGTCCAAATCAACAAGTATAATGTGAACAGCTAAAGGCTTAAGTAGCACTCTTTGGGTATAAACTCAAAACTCATTACCAAAAAAGACAGATCACCAACTTCCTTTCCCTGATGCTTCTGTTCTTTATTGTATCAGCACTGGATGGCATAGAAACTCCAAATATAGCAGCTCAGAAATCTCTTGCCTATTCCCTACTTGCCGGCAAAAAAGCTTGTTTTGATATTTGCAGGAGTGAATTAATTTGGTATTCCCGATAAGATCTCAGACACACCCCAATGACACTTACACCCACAGCCACAGAGGCTGATAACATCATCAGCTGACTTCTCAGCTCAGCAGCAGTCTTTTTCACCCGTTTCTAGGATTATGAAATACATATTTTGTGTGGCTGGCTAATGCCAAAGTTACAAAATCCATGTAATTAAGATTAATTTAAGAGCTGGATTGGATCAACTTGTGGCATCCACCCATTAATTAAAAGAAACACTTTGAATTTCAAGCGGCTGCCTTAATATTTCACTCTGTGCTGGCACTGTTAACCTCAAATTGGCAAGCAAGAAACAAGTGCCCAGGTGCGAGAGGCTGGGGGCCATTGGTTAAGAAAGGCTGCCTGCATCAGGAGACAGATGCCCTCTTCTGGAAGGTGCGTACATATTATCTGTGCTGGACTACTTGATTCAGTGCTTGTATGCATACACACACATATACTCCTGGCTAAATATACACAAGCATAAAATCTGTGTAAGTTTACATAGACTTAGGTACATATGACACACCTTTCCAATGCCACACACATGATGTACATAGATGGTTACCTGTGATGATGACACATTTGATATATTACATAAATGTTGGAGTTATTTCTGAAAGTTTGGGCTTTTTACTACATATGCATATTAGCTCTAGAGAAGAGTATGTAATATCCACATGTGCTAGAACTTGAGCCACACAAAGACAACACTGAAATGGGTATGTGTTTGAAGTTGTAGGGAAAGCATTCCAACTCAGTGGAAATAACAGTGACAAACTTTCTGCACAAGTTTACATGGATGGCTTTGTATGTTTTTGCGGGTCCTTCCTACCGAGCTCATCTCATCTTTCCATAAAATCTGATCATTGTTATTAATTATTTCCACTGTCCTAGCACCTAAAGTCTTAAACAATCTGACATTGCCTTTGTTGCATAAACAAGGAAGGGAATCTACTAACTGCCCCGAAGAGCTTACAATCTGTGGTACAGAATGTTAAAACCATATTATATGCTGAAATGTAAAAATTCAGGTCCCAAGATTACCTTTCATTTGGAATGGGTCCATTTACCCCTTGGGAACAAAATGAGAAGTAACAGAGTTTTGGAATGACTTAGTTTTTCAATTTGAGTATGTTGATCACCTCATGCATATATGGGAATATGAACAAAGATACATATATGCACCTTGGGACATACTGATGTATATGCATATAAACCCATTAATTCAAAGAGGAAGTTCATTTCTATGAGATGTTGTACATGCACATAAAGTGTGTCAAATATACAAGAATGCTGGGATATGTACATAAGGAGATTGCATGTATATGACCATATGAACATGTCTATAAAGGTCCTTAAGCAAACTTGTCAGAAAGGACACAGACTATATGTAAACAGCTGGAAAGATGCATAAGACCAAATGTTTTCCCTTACTGTCACGGTACAAAAAAGTTAAGAATCTCTTCCAAATACAGATTTTTCTCTTGGATTCTACAGCTGCTGAGTCTATTTGTTTTATGTATTTTTTATAATCTGAATTGCTCTCATGCAAAGACATAATTTTAATTCATTTAGAACAAAATCTCTCCCTCTTCCCTTTATGACAGGGTCACATCATCTTTAGGGGGAAAAAAAGACTGCCCCAGCACAGCGTGCTCTTCTCTTCAGCACCTCCTGTTGGGTGTAGTTAGACTGGTCTCTCTCAAACATATCCCATCATTTAACTCATGGCCTGTGGCTGAATCAGAGATCAATAAGTCCCTCATAACAACTTCTTCTGGATGAGATGCAAACCAGCCACTGTCTTTCTGCCTTATTGTCCCTATATCATTCCATCAGCACTCAGTGCTGTCTGAGTACAAGGCTTTGATCAAACTAGTAGTTTCCCTTCCAGACATCATCATGATCCATATCCAACTATCCTTCAGCAGGGCAGGCTCCAACACCCCTTATTAGTGGCTTTTTATTTGCAGAATTGTGGCAAGTACAGGCGGGATGAGAACTTGCATATGTTTAATATAATCTAAACTGAGCAAGTACTGGATTTAGTTTAGTTTACAGATTAGTTATTCCCAATTTTATTACCCTTCATCGCCTCTCCTGACACGCTGATCAACAGAGGTAGTTCAGACACATTTCTGATACTAAAGCAAGTTACAAACAAATAAAAGAATCAGATATAAAGGCAGGGATAACCTTACCTGTCTGTGAAATGCAGCCACATCTGGAGTGTAGTACAGCCGATGTTCAACAGAGCATGACAAAACTGTGGTCCAGTGCATCTGCAAGTGAAAGCAAGAATTTGTTTAACATGTTATCCTGTACCAACCCTAAATCAGTTAACAGGTATTTTTTATTTTTTGTTTCTTAATAGGCATATCTGTATTTTTGCAGCTTATGTGTGAAAGCAGGGTAGGGGTGAGAGGACTTGTTCGAGGTTATCAGCAAGTGATCCAACAGTAGTTAGCAGTAGAATCTAGAATTAAGGAGCAACACAGCATTGTCTATTTTTCCAGCACTTCGGCTCAGTTATGCTTAAGAGTACCATGAGATCTTTAACAACCAGATATGACCAGAAGGTCACCCAAATGAGCCTGCAGAAGCTGCTGTAACTAATAACCAACACAAGTTTCCATGGTGAGGATTATAAGATAGCCACCTCTTCTGATACTAGCAGATCTCTGCCCTGCTGATAGACACGAAGTCTACCTGCACCTGAGGCCAGGGCACAGCAGCAGATTTTGAGGTGTCAGTGTACTCTACATGTGTTCTCATTCTTGGGGAAAATGTTCATGATTATTTCATTTTGTGGCAGTAATGGAAAATACATTTTAGTGCTTGTGTTCTGCATTTGCAATTCATGTTCCCATACATGATTACATTAAGTCTGTGTTCTGTCATTTTTGATGAATGTAGCTTGTTTTCTGTAAAAAACAGACTCTGGGATGGAAAGTGACAGAAGTGAAGCTGTAACAAAGGATGATCAATTTTTTATGGCCAGCACCAAATGCAGGGGAAGTCTCTGAATGTCTCTCTGAAGCTGGGGACCCTTCAGTCACAGGCTGAAGTATGACCCATTCCTGTCACCATACTGCTTCTGGCAGTCACAGGGCAACAGGGGCTAATACTGCTTTCTTCTTTTGCCAAAGTTGATAAACTAGCTTTTCATTAATAGGTCAGTGGCTGAGAGCAATTTGGCCTCTGCAAACAAGCGTACACAGGTAAAAAGCAAGCAGCACAGCAAGCAGCAGTGGGTGGGTGTGATTTCCTTATTAACACAGTAACATCTATGATCCTCAGGTAGGTTGTACTTAATAACAGAGACCCTGGAGCATGGGCTGTCTCTCCCAAAGTCAAAAAGCAAAGATACAGGAGGAGAAAAAAAAGGTATGATGAAGAGAAGTTATTTGCTCAGAGATAACTGTTGGAGGCTCCATTGGAGATTATCAGGATAGCTGCACTAAAGGTGACAACCTAAAGGACTTATTCAACTTCCTAGTGACTTCAGACTGGAAAAGCAGAGTAATACAAGTCAGGCATTCTGCTGGAGGTTTTAGCTGATCTTATTCAGACTGAGACCCCGAGTAAGAAAATTGATCCCATTTATTTGTAGGGACAAAGAGTTCTGTTGATGGCAGTTCCAAAACCTGTCCCCTGTGTTGTTTTTGTTCACATGGTCATGAGCCAGTTCTTGATCTCTGACACTCAACAGTAACCACCCTGAAGATGGGGAACTGACAATAGAGTTTTCCTGCTTCATAAAAGCTGAGAATAAGGCCTCTTGACACACAACTCAAGCTTATTCTGCTGTTCAAAATTCTTACTCAAGCTACAGTGGAAGAAGTTGTGGGGCTGCTGGATTTGCTTCTTGCCCCCCCGCCCCCCAGGACATGTGCTCACCATAAGCAGATGGTTTCAGAGATTAAGTTCTAAGGAGGCATTAGCAGGAATATCTGCACACAGCACCCCAGCAGCTGCCTGTGCTCACACCTGTTCTAAGTTTCACAGCTTTCAAAGAATCAGTGTTCAAGTCTTTTTTGCCCTTTCCTTTTTTGGAAAATAGAAGCTTTCAGGGCAAATGCAGAGCCGGCTTCTACAGACACTCAGGGGTTCTCCCCTTTGCAAACAGATTCCCTTGAGCTGTAACTCAGTCCAGATTTTTGACTATCATAGTCAGGCTCTGAAAGAGAATCAAGCAATTTCCCTAATCCAGAAATTACAATAACAAAGAGAGCTGCATCTTAGGTAGAAGTCAAAAGCCCTTATCACAAGAAAGGGGACTCACAGCTGTTCTTTAAGTAATAAAAAAATCATTGGATCACAACTGAAAGACCCAGGGACCCACCCTTCACACTTGGATACATTTCTTTGGCCATGTTTCTTCTGATCATCAAATTTAATTCAGACAGATCAACAAGAAAAATGGCAGCAGGTACCATTGGGGGCTATAACAGTGGTCTCCAGCTGCTGGGCACATGGTTAAAGAATGTAATTCCAGGTTCTGCATTGCTGAGGACAGAGTCTTGTGACATGTGATGTCACTGGTGGTGCTGAGCTTGGGTCACTTTTTGCAGGAAACAGTAAAGGGATCCTCCATAAGAGGAATTTAGGCACAATGTGATCTGGCACCTCAAAATGCAACCAGTCCATAAAAGTAACAATAAAATCAACAACAAAGCAGCCATGTCAGAACATCTCCTTGATTTCACCATACTCTCCAGTTGCTTGCCATCAGAAAAATGGGTATTTCACAGCCTACTGCAGCATCCAAGATGCCACACAACAGTCAATTTAAAATATATATATATCCATACAATAATGAACATTTGATTCATTCATGTGTACCTGATTGTGGGAAGGTAGGAGATGAGTAGCCATTCTTGAGTACTTGTGATGTCTAAGTAGAATTCTTAGTGCACATAATCACTTACTAATGCACCTAGCACTCCTTAGAGCTAAAGCATTTATGTGCTTGGATGCATGTGCTCACTACTATTTCAGTTCATACATCAGCCCATGCAGTCCTCTGGTAGTGCTTCATGTTCTGTCTCCTGGTCTGATAACTGAAGCCATAGTCTGGTAACATTAAAAAACCCAGTCTGCTGAGTAGTGATGAGTCTCTATCACCACATTTGGAATCAAAGATGTTTATCCAAGTGATCCATAAGCCTTTTCTCAGATCTAGCGTAACCCCCACCCTCTTCTATAACAGCCAGCAGCAATGTCCTTAGTCTCACTCCCTCTCCTACCCAGCATGAACCAGCGAGGTATAAACATGAAGAGGATGCCACTGGTAGCCAAAAACATTCCAGGCAAAGGCATGAGCATCAAATAAGAAGCAAAGGGGTAGAAGCAGCAGACAGAATGAGACAAAAGAGAGTGGAGCTAGCACAGGAAGCAAGAAGGAAAGCAAAGTTTCAGGAAGGAGGTGAAGAAATTTAGGCTTCACACTGCCAGAAAACAAGGAACGAATGCAGAGAGGACAAAGATGCCCCTCACTTGCCCGTGGCATTGTGCCACTCGGCTATCCCGCTGGCCCAGGCCCTCCTCACTACTTTGCCAGCAGTGCTCATAGCTTATTAGCAAAGTGCCATCTGCCCCCACCACGGCCAAGGCACCAACCTCGGCAATCAATACAGATCTGTTGGTGACATCTGTTGGGACGGTCCGCAGATACCAACGGCTTTTCACCGCTCGCACTTGTTTTAAACAATGCTCAGCTGGTACCCGCGAGTACCGGCCTGACCCCCGCGCCCTGCCGCCTCCGGCCCCTCGCACTGCGGCCTTGGCTTGCCCGCCGGCCCGGCCCCACTCCCCGCGCCCGGAGCGCGGAGCGGGGCGGGGCGGGGGCCGGGCAGGCTCTGGGGCATCTTATTGGGGCAGCGGAGCTGGCGGCGGGGCGGTGGGTAACTGTGTCCCGCTGCCGGCGGCTCCCCCGGAGGAGGTGTTTTTTTCCGGCCCTCCTTCTTGCTTGCGCCTGCCCGCTGCGGCCTCCCCTTCCTGCGCCGCCGCCGGCAGGGAGGCTTGGCCGAGAGGAGGGAGGGAAGGCAGGGCCAGGCGTTTGGCGGAGGCGGTTTGTGGTGCGAGACGGTGGCGACGCGCGGCCTCGGCCGTGTGAGGGCCGAGGTGCCCGCAGCGTGGCGTGAACGGCGCCCTCGGGCTGAGGGAAAAGGCCGCCTTGCGCTGTTTCTGCCTAGTCAGGTAGCAAATAAGCATTGGAGTTTATGACTGGCGGCGTCGTTGGGGGTTGACCCTGGCTGGATGCCAGGTGCCCGCCAAAGCCGCTCTATCGCTCCCCTCCTCAAATGGACAGGGCAGAGAAGAATATAACGAAAGGCGCGTGGGTCGAGATAAGGGCAGGGAGAAATCATTCAGCAATTGCCATCACGGGCAAAACAGACTCAACTTGGGGAAAAAATTAATTTATTAACAGTCAAATCAGCGTAGGTTAATGAGAAATAAAACCAAATCTTAAAAACACCTTCCCCCCAAACCCCTCCCTTCTTCCCAGGCACAGCTTCACTCTCGGATTCTCTACCTACGCCCCCCCAGCGGCGCAGGGGGACGGGGGATAGGGGTGTCGGTCAGTCCAGCACAGGTTTCTGCTGCTCCTTCCTCCTCAAGGGCAGGACCCCTCTCTCTTCCCCTGCGCCAGCGTGGGGTCCCTCCCACGGGAGACAGTCCTCCATGAACTCCAGCAGGAGTCCTTCCCACTAACTGCAGTTTCTTCATTAACTGCTCCAGCATGAGTCCCTTCCATGAGGTGCAGTCCTTCAGGAACAGTCTGCTCCAGTGTGGGTCCCCCACAGGGTTACAAATCCTGCCAGAAAACCTGCTCCAGCGTGGGCTGTTCTCTCTGCACAGTTCCTGCCAGGAGCCTGCTCCAGTGCAGGATTCCCACGGGGTCACAGCCTCTTTCAGGCACCCACCTGCTTCAACGTGGGGTCCTCCACAGGCTGCGAGTAGAGATCTGCTCCACCGTGTCCCTCCCTGCAGGGGGACAACCTGCCTCACCATGGTCTTCACCACGGACTGCAGGGGAATCTCTGCTCCGGTGCCTGGACCATCTCCTCCCCCTCCTTCTTCTTCACTGACCTTGGTATCTGCAGAATTGTTTCCCTCACATATTCTCACTCCTCTCTCCAGGCTGCAGTTGTGCAGGGTTTTATTTTCCCTTCTTAAAAATGTTATCCCAGAGGTGCTACCACTGTCACTGATGGGCTCAGCCTTGGCCAGCACTGGGTCCGTCATTGAGCCGGCTGGCATTGGCTCTGTTGGACACTGGGGAAGCTTCTAGCGGCTTCTCACAGAAGTCACCCCCTGTTGCCCCAGCTACCAAAACCCTGCCATGCAAACCCAGTAAAATTGTGCCCAGAGCGTAGTTCCCAAAGGCCTAACACTGGCTTTATCAACATCAGTGAGATTTGTATTTGAACAAGCTAGCAAAAGCTGTGCTGCTTACCTGTGGCCCAGAGTCTGACAGGGCTTGGAGACCTTGCTGGCAATATGGGAAGAGCTTCAGGCCCTTCAGTGGTGGGAGGGAGCAGGAGAGGCTCTGAGAGAGGGCAGGCTGGAGGCAGCCAAATGCTGCCTACTCAGAGCAAGGCTTCAGCTCTAGTCCTGCAACTGCCACATTCATCTCTCTTGAACAAAATATTTTTTTTCTTGACAGAAAAACTTGCCTTAGTTTGTTGTGAAGGAATGCTGGGTACTCCCTCAGTCATTGGGTTACTCTTGTTAGGTGAGAGCTTTTTTTGTAGCTGTTATGTAGTATCATTTACAGACTTCTGGGAGAACATAGTCATCATGAATAGATCTCAGGTCTCACAAAGACCTCAGTGATATGTTAGCACAGGAAGAATAGGCTTAATGTATGAGCTTGGCTCTTCTATCAGAACCATAATACATTTTTTTTATATTTGCCCCTATAAAGCAATGGATGATAACACAGCTAAATTAACCCAGCTCATCATAAAAGAATTTTGTGGGCAGTGAAGAAGGCTGTTGTTATATAGTAGATTTACTCTGGCATGTGTGAGTGCCGCCATTCAACAAGCTGATCTCATACCTTCACCTAGTTGCTTCCTTCTCTCATTGCCTCTCAGCTGAGCACTGAGACAGAGTGTGACTTGAGAAGAAAAAAAGATCCCTGCAGCTAAGGCAGTGGAAAGAGACACACAAAACCAGAAACTCTTTAATTTGCTAGCACTTTGCAAAACATCTGAAGCCCCAGAGACTCATATATACCAATATTTTCATAAGCTTACTTGTCTCTTCCACTGTGCCATTTGAAGAGTGCCAAGTGAATGAAGCTACTGAGCTATGTTTACTTTTCTGCTCAGTGGTGACAAGGTTGACAACCATCTTGAACACAAATTTTGTTGGGATGAGAAGAGGTGTGATTCTTCATCGAGGCAGCTATGCTGGCAGAAACCTGTACTGAGGTGTAGTCCAAGTAAGATCTTTGGAAGTCATTAAAACCTGCATTTTACATGTAATCACACAGAACTTTGAAAACATGAGGTTTTTGCCTTCCACCCTGATTCTTCACTGCCTTACATTTTCAGAGTCATTGACCCTCTTCCAACTCTCTGTAGACTCATTTCAAGTCTGAACCAGTTAAAAAAGTGATTAATTTTATTTTTGGGGGTGTTGAGAACAAATAGGTGGATCAAGTGAAGAGTCTAATGCTACACTCAACGTGTTCCTTGCATTCAGATTTTTAACTCTCATTACAAGATGCAGCTTTACCTGCAGAGCTGCATCTTTCTCTAGACCTGTATCATGTCTAAGAGGGTTTTATTTGTGTAGGTATAAATAAAGCATTCTTTGTTTAAAAAGTGTATGAGGAGAATTTTACTTTGTACCCGCACAATGAAAATACACTATAATCACTTCCAAACAAAGCACGAGAAACTGGGAAGAGGACAGTCCTATTGATAAAAGTTTAGTAGACTTATTTTACTTTGCCAACACACCTGTGAATAAACTTAGACATAAATACAAACACGTCCACTGTATCTTACTGTAGTTTTTAAATTGCTTTTGTATAGAACATGCTTTTGCAGACAGATGAAGTTCCTTGAAATTAGATTAAATGGAATCTCTGCTCATGTAATGAACACTGATACAACTGATAGTAGTAGTTTAGTACTTCTAAGGTAGCTAGTATGAGAAGGAAGCATTTGTGGGACTAGATGGTACAGGGCTACTGTACTGCAGAGCATTTGCAGAAGGGAGGAAATTAAATTAATAGTGTTGCTGTTTTTTATTTTCTCCAAAATGCCCTCTAGTAATGTTTGAACTTTTAGTAGGCTTATAGTATAGTTAGCTCATTTTGTTAAAAATAATTTTCCCTTTCATAAAAGTTTATCTTACTATAAATTAAGCCATCCTAGTTAATTTTGTTTTGTGTGTTTATTTCTTTGCCACCCTAATCACATTCTTTCCATACAAAATGAAGAAAAAATCTTTGTTAACTTAAAAATACTTTAAAGTAAATAGCCATGAAAGCTTTTACTGATATTAAAACATAGGATAACAATGTTCTGGGTTTTTTTTCCAGCAAAGCAGCAGTATCTCCTTACTCACACCTAGTAAGACAGTGTTTCATAAAGATTTGCATGTGATGATTTCTGAAATTGTTAACTAATTAAAATGCAAATAAACTATTATTTGTATAGCTATAAATCATTATTTTTTTTCTGGTGTTAAGAATGGGGATACATACCTCTGAGTGTGTACAACCTCTACTTTTTAAAGTAAAATGCTTTAATGTGAGTAAAGTCTAAAATTGTCTATAAAAATAAATTCATTAGATATTTTAAAATATCTTGAAGTGCCAAAAAGCTTTCCAGAAATTGGTGATTGCACTGCAAACATGGCATAAAGGCGAACTGTTAACAAGTGTGCCTTTGCCAATAGTAGGAAGATTGCCAACATTTAATTGGCTTTAAAGTTTTGTTCTATCAATGGTGTATTGTATTATAAAAGCAGTAATGCCAACCTTATGATTTAGGCATGAAATGGGACCTCAAAATATTTGACTGATTATGGCAGGAAGGAACTATTTTCTTAAAGAAAATTTGCTAGCTTATTTGTTGCTCTAGTCTACATAGAGTTTGTTTTTTACAACACATCAAAAGGAACAGTACAAAAATTGTATATGAGAACATCAAGTAGTAAACATATACCTGGTACGTATCTGTTTTCATCAGTAGCACATACAGTGCTTTATAAAAAAGAGTATAGATGTCATTATAAGAACTGATCTTTTAGCTGCCAAACCCATTTAAGTCATTGTTACTCCCCAAACCTAGGTATACTTGGAGCTCCCTCCAGTCAGTCCAGCCAGTTCAATTGCTTTTTGACAGCTTTCTATGCTGGACCTGTGAAATGAGCAGGATTTAAAAAATTCCCTGCTGCTTTTGCCCCAGCTGCTCATCCCTGTCCTTGCATTACAATTTACAGCCCTCTCAGGTATGCCGATATAACTGTTGTTAACACACATCCTTTCACTCATCTGTTTTACAGTCTACCCCAACAAAGACTTGCACTGGCACACTGGTCCTTACTCTCGAGGGACTGAATGGGCCAAGCTGGAATGAATGAGTGGGACAGAAAACTCTTAATCAGCTCCTAAACTACTGGGTATTGGTAATGTAAAACCAAATTCGTGGTCATGGGAAGACTAATGAGGTTCCCAGTGTCATACAACACGTCAGTGACAGAAAAGGGAAAGAAAACGCAATTTTCTTGACTCTCATCCTATAACCATGTCATACCCATTACCTTTATTACCATGTTCATTAAGCCACATGGCCTTGCTAGTCATAGTTACCATATCATCTTGCTTTGTAGACTGCTGCTGGCATGTTCCTGCAGGATCTGAGAAATGTGGGGAAAAAGATACAGTACCTTTATACTGCATGGTCCTGTATCCCAGCTTGTTAGATCATCAAGAACTTGTATATTTTTACTTACATCATACCAAATGAATGTTTAGTGTTGTAAATCTAGACCTTTATGTTTAAGTGACTGAAATTTATTTTCTTACCCTGTAAGAAGTATGTGGAGGCCTTAGGTGTGCTCCATAACATTTGTGACATTGTAACATGGATATTAAAACATGAGAACTTGTCAGAGCACTCATGATACAGAAAGCAGCTGCTGTTGATGTACTACAGTAGTTTTCTACCTGTGTTGGTACATGGTGGCTAGTAAGTTCCAGGATATGTAAAGAAACATAAACAAACATGTAAATAAACAGAAAATAATGTAAAGAAGGCTTCTCTTCATTTTTAGTGCTGAAAATGTGGCCAACTTAGGTCACATCTTAGGTCTTAAAAACCTTTGCTTTAAAGGGTCTCATATAAAAAGACAAAACAAAGAATTAAAAATCTGCCTACAAACACAGAAAATTTATAGTATTTTTTGTCAATTTGCATTTTTTTAAATTTAAGGATTTTTTTTTCCTTAATAAGGAACCTCTGAAAGCAAAGGGAAATATATGCACTCTGTCAAATTATGCTAAGGGTACCTGGATTCACTTTCAGAGCCTCCCCGACTTTAACTCTATTGATACAGGATAATTACATTTGATCAGGGTTTTTTAAAATTTTCCAATTCTTTTGGGAGATTTCCTTTTCAGGTCATGGATTTTTATAGTCTGGGTTGATAACTAAGCACAATTTTCACTGAATTTAGTGAGAGTTACAGGCATATGACACCTGTACAATGGGACTCTCATAGCAGAGTGATATTTAAATTTGACATTAACCCTACTTAGTGTAGCCAAAAGAAACTACAGCGGATGCAACAGCACATTTGAGACTTAAATCAAAATCAATTGGCAGCTAAGCCTACAGTGTTTCATTCCTCCTTCTAACCTTTCATCTTGCATTTGTTGTGTTTACTTCTCCGCATTGGAGAGCTTTCATAATGTTTGTAAAATGCAATAAAAGTGCAGCGGAGCCACTCAGGAATCCCTGAACTGCAAACAGTTGGAGCTGGGAGAGCATTCCAGAGAAATATCCCTGCATACTTCCTCACTGACTGGTCACTGCTGGAGACAGACTAGTGGGCTAGAGAGACCTTGAGTCCAACATAATATGACATTCTTCATGATTGTAAGTATTCGAATTGGGATGTCAGGGCAGCATTCATTTCCTACCTGTGTGCACTTTGCTAGATAACTAAATGGAATGTATAAGCAGCAATGCAAGTGGTTATTTTTGCCTACAGAAAAATAACCCCTTGTGTGATCTGAATTGCTTTATTTCTTGCTGAATTGCATGATATATTCTGCAGCAGTATGTAATTTAGTACTAAACCATGAGCTGAATACGTGTGATATTTGGAATATTGCATATACTTAAGGGGAAGCAAATTCCAGGCTTCTGTAGGAATGTAGTGCCCTGAGGGAACTTAGAAACCTTGTTTTGGTGTGAAGACTTACTGCCTGTTTTGTCAGAAGCGTTTGTAGTGTAGTTTGGAAAACAGTTGCATCTCACTGGGACATCAGGTCGATGTTAGAATGGGCATGTTACTGCAGGGTACCAGTGCATATATATTTGTGCTAATTGATACCAAATTCAGTTAAGCACTAGACTTTTTGCCCTGTTTTTAGCTGTGATAAATCCCATTAGGATGTTGAGGTTAGACTGTGCTGACTGGGTTCCTCAGAAGAGCTGAAAAGATTCAAGTACCAATTTCCTAGAAGAATTCAATCATCCCCTTCAAGTTTTCTTCAAAATCCCACCCAAGCAGAATGCAATAGAGATACTTTATCTAGCTGAATTTCATGGAAAGTACTGTGGTTTTCATCCAAAGAACCTGTCCTTTTAATCACAGCATTTTTCTAAATGGAATGTTTGCAGTTATGGTTATGAGCAACTTCAATCACTACTATCTTTTACAGATAAGTAAGATGTATTTAGGTGACTGCATACAGGTTGTATCATGAACAATATAGAGCTGTTTCATTTGGAGAGCTGACACAAAAATTTAGAGTGCAAGTTACTTGTGTAACATCTGTGCTGGTTTTGGCTGGAATAGTAGCTAGTATGGGCTGTGTTTTGGACTTGTGCTGAAAACAGTGTTGATAACACAGGGATATTTTCGTTACTGCTGGGCAGTGCTCACCCAGAGCCAAGGGCTGTTCTGCTCCTCGCCCCACCCCACCAGCAAAGAGGCTGGGGGGGCACAAGGAGTTGGAGGGGACACAGCCAGGACAGCTGACCCCAACTGACCACAGGGAGATTCCCGACCATATGGTGTCATGCTCAGCTTATAAAGCTGGGGGAAGAAGAAAGAACAGGGCACATTCAGAGTGATGGTGCTTGTCTTCCCAACTAACCGTTCCGTGTGATGGAGCCCTGCTGTCCTGGAGATGGCTGAACACCTGCCTGCCCATGAGAAGTGGTGAATGAATTCCTTGTTTTGCTTTACCTATTAAACTGTCTTTATCCCAATTCATGACTTTTCTCACTTTTACTCTTCCAATTCTCTTCCTCATCCCACTGGAGGAGAGTGAGCAAGTGGCCGTGTGGTGCTTAGATACCAGCTGGGGTTAAAACATGACAGAATCTCATAGCAATTTGGGGTTGGTTTCATTTTTGTGTTTCAACTGAAAAATATGTTTAAGATTATTTTAATGGATTTAGAATCTGTCAATGTTTGTGTACAATAGCTTATTTTTACATGCTTATTTCACATGACATAGAAATGCAAAGAGGAGGATGACTTTGGTTCAGATTTAGATGAACAGCTTTTGTAAAAGCAGCTGAAGAAGGAAACAAATTCCAGAAGAAGTATTGCTACATATGATAAAAATTTGGTATCAGTCATGGTAATTTTATTTTTACTTCTACCTGCAATGCACTACATATTGAACATACTGATGGGTGTGGGAATTGCACAAAACAGTCACATAGAAAAGAAAATGAACATAGTAGGGAAACAGGGAAAAGCAATGTGGAAAAGCTATGTGGTAAGTTGATCTCAAACTTAAGGAGTCCAAGTAAAGACGAGGTAATTGTTGCCCAGGAAAAGATGCATGCATATAAGCCACAGAAAAAAACAGTTACATTTTTCCCAACCAACATATGTATACCAGTCTAAAAGCATCAACCTCACATTACTCTGATAAAATCCTGAACTAACCTCCTTATGATATAGAAAGAGGAATCATGGCACTAACTCAGTCCTTGGGTTTTCCTACACCAAAGTGTAAACTACATTGCTTCAGAAACATTTTCTTTGTGTGGCATGCTCCTGAGCAAAGTCTTGGCTTTGCCAAAAGGGGAGGTGATTTTGCTCCTGTTGACATTCTTAAGAGTTTGTTCCTGATTTTAGAGGAAGCAGCCTAAGGTCCCTGGAGAAGCAAGGTGCATAAGGGGATATTCCTCATCACTGGCCTGCTAGAACAATTAGTACCCAGGAACATAACCAACTGCAGATAAAGAGAGTGATTAATTAACTTTTAACAAGGAGACACTGTTACTTAAGTAATATAATTCAATATAAAAAAACCAGCTTTTATTTTCTATACTTGGTTGCAAAATTTTGACTCAATTTTATATATTTCTGTGCATGCAATTAATAATAAATTTAAATCCTTTGGAATTTTAGCTGTATAGAGGATATAGGAAACATCAACTTCATGTGCAAAAGGACAGAGAAGACCTTTACAAGAACAGCACACAAATCAGTGTGGATTAAAATATCTCCTCTATTCCACACAAAGACAAAACTACTGCCATTATTGTGGTCCTGTATTGCCTGTATTGCCTGTATTGCCTAGACTGTCTTGTCCATTGAAAGATTTTTGAAAGTAACTTGTAATAAAAAGATTTAGAATGTATACCAGCATGAGGCAATTAGTTGCAGAATCTTTATTTTAACAAATCTCCATTCTGCCCTATTGAAAATTTAGGATGAATGCGCTTTATGTAATATTTAAGAGTTCTAAATACAAACCGCACATTTAGTTTTAAGTCTAGCACTGTAATTTCACCATCTAGCATGCAGACCTATGGAATAGCTTGTTTATTATTAATTGTTTGAAATCTCTGTTATATATTAATGCATTTCCCTACTGCAGACCATTTTTATAGGTTAGTTTTAACTAAGAGCACCTAAGAAAAGTAATAGTCAGCTGCAGTGAAAAGATTGCAGAAGAAAATATCAGATAGAAATACTTTTTAGAAGGATTATGCTGCTTGTTCATAAAAAAACAATCCATGTTTCATCTGTGCTAACTGTGATATGAATTCCTGTAGAGCAGAGCCACTAGGGTATTGGTCACCAAAACAATAGGATCATTTAGTAAAGGTCAGCATTACAGTATAGAGCTCTACCAAAACAACAACAAAAGGGGGAGAGATGCAGTAATTTGCTTTCGTAAAATACGAAAAGGCTAACCTTTTGTTAATGTACAACATACTGAAGTTAAGAAGTAATTTGATTCTTGTTGTCTGAGCTGGGAGATAAATTAAGAGCTTACATTACACAGAGAGATGTTGTTTACACTAAAAGTAACCAGTTAAATCTAATTAAGAAATACATTTAAGAGTCCCCTAAAAGCACACAATACTAAACTAAGATGTGGCTATGATTTTAAGCCTAATGCTACAAGTAATAATCATTAGTACCACTAGTAATAATAAAAATAACAATAGCACCACTAATAACAAATGAATTTACTCTGGACACCTTGAATATACCCTCAGTATAACTGAAACACAAATCTGGTCTGTTATGCCTGCCTTTTGATACCTGACAAATTCTAAGAAAAGATACACAAGAAAAAGACATCATGACAAGCTCCCAAAATCCAGAGTTGTTGATTTAGGAAAACCAGTTTTCTGAGTCAGACTTCCTTATTATTATTAGTTCTGTAAAAGTGACATAGTATGCCTGCTCATGTATACAAACTGATGCTTCGATTTACAAATAAGAAGGAATAAAAAATATTTTCCATGACTGATTTGTCTGAAAGCAAAAAACTTTTTGAATGGTTTTTTTTTTTTCCCAGTAACACATTGTCTTCACTGAACATGAAATCAAACTTTGGTTTGTTACTATTAAAAATGAATTTAAATGTATTGTTATCACTACAGTAATATAATCCTATTATCATTTTATTAGATAAGCAGTGACAATGTTGTGTTTGTAATAGCCTCTAGAGATACAATAAATCTAGCAAGGGAATGTCAGCCTGGTCCAAGACAGATTAAATGTAGAGAACTGGAATATAGTTCCCAGTAAACAAACACTTTAAGGTCAGGAGGTCATACTTGCTCAGCTGTTCTTCATAAGCCCTATTGGAAATAACTTTCATACCATCACTGAGTGTATTTCATGCTACCTAATAATACTGAGAGCCAAGTACAGTTGTGATATAAATGATTTCTAAGTGAAATATTGAGTGTAAAATGATCAAAAAGCACTATGTAAATGGCAAATCAGGATGATCTTAGACATCCAATGGGTGCAATTTGTAAGATCTGCTCTTTTGTGGGGAAAAATTCATCCCACTTGGAAGCTTGTGCAAATTCCCATTGACAAATGAGCTGATTTGGCCCCAGCAACCCTGTGATTAATACAACAAAAACTAAGGCTAACTATGTTTGAATTTAGAAGAGAACTAGGAATAATATTCAGCCAATGAACTCTCCCTTGGTGGCAGACTAATTGCAGCAGAATGGGGACCACAAGTCAACAAAGGTCTGGGAAGGAGAGAGAGAACTACAGATTGAATTTGCTTTTGGCATCTCTTCTAACAGAGAAAAATTAATGGATTCCAGGAATGCTAAAATAATAATAATAATAACAACAATAACAATAGCAACAATAATAATAATATATATATCAACGTGCAGTTTATTATGGGTAAAGTTCTTAAAAACTGTTATGATAACTTGGTGTCTGTCACCCAGTTTTAAGGAAATGCTGTACTACTTACAGATAATATTAGTGACAGATAGTGTTGACAAGACCAGTCAGGTCTCCGTGGTAGCATTTTAGGAGGCAGTCTCATAAAGCCTTAAAAAGTCTCCTTCAGCACAAACATGGTATATTCAAAATATGCAGATATACACACCAAATGCTGCCCACTGACATATCCCAGTAATGATAACTGAAACACACATTGTAAAAAAAGATTCTATCTTGGTGTTTGTGTACAAAACACTTATTACAGGCCCAACAGATCCTTTGCCATGTAGTGAACTGAAGCCATATATAATGGCTGTGACATTACTGTGTTTTTAAAAAAGTAAGACTTGTTACCCATATTAATATTGTAATTTATATTTTGATTGAATGATTCCAGTTCTGAAACACAACAACATGCAACCACGCTTTGGATAATATTGCTAACTTTGCTACATTATAATGTAAAATATTTATTAGCAAATGGGAAAGCCATTTATTAAATATGTTTCTTTTTGTAGAAAGTTGTAGAAATGTAAGAAATGTAATACTCCAGTATTCTGCCTTTTAAAAATATTCCTTATACAAGGAAATGAATTAGTAAAATAAGAAAAGGTATGAAAGTTTTACAAAAAATAATAGGATATATGTGGTAAAAATATAGTTTGCATTTTTAAGTGCTACTGACCAAATAAAATCAGGCAGGCTGCATTACTTTCTGTATGTAAATTTGCACAGCAAATCCAGTCTTCCCTGTACAATGTTAATAGACACAATAGGATAACAAATAATCAGAGGGACTAATCAAAGACAAATTTTAATTTTAGCACTGTGCTTCCTAGTAATTGATTTGTACGTAATGTATGTAACAATATGGTTATTATTTTTTCATAGAATTTATGAACTCACAATGTAGAAGTTTCAGATCTGAAGCAGTAAGAGAAGGGGGGAACCTAGACTCAAGATCTGTTGACTGAGAAGTTTTCCATACAAATAGCAACACAAGCGGTTTAGACCCCTCTCCAAGCTGAATGCGGGGCAATGGGGAAAAGCAGCGCAAGTTGTGCTCTGTCTCAAGTCCTAGGCCAGGCACAACCTCTCACAAGTGCGCTGCGTGACCAGAGAGCCCTTCTCCTCGGGGCCAAGTCAAGTGGGAGCATGAACTCCTGCACCAGTTGGGTGGTACTGGCTCCGGCAGGGAGTTGTGGAGCAGCACCAGGCTCCCCAGCTGAGCACGTGATGAGACGGATGCAGCTGCTCAGGGAGCCAAGGAGCAAGAAAAACTAGAAAGTGGCAGAGACACAAGAACTGCTAGAGCCAGGATAGGGGAGCAGGAGACAGCATTAGTATGAGGACTCATACATCTTTAGATCCTCTGAGAAAAATATATACCATTATGAGAAAACAGGAAAGCTGCCAAGCTTGCAGGTATAGTATACAGGCGCTTCTGTACTCTGTCAGTGGTGGCAGCCAGTGCTGGAGGGGGACCCAGAAGGGGATACAAGAAGCACGCTGTAGGTAGCTGTGGAAAGTGTCTTTCTACTTTCAGTCCCTCAGGGTTAAGCACTGTGCCCTGAGGTACAAGAACTTTGAAATCTCACTGCTTGTTTGTTTCCTGCCACATGCAGTTTTCCTGCCTCTGAAAACAAAATGTTGGTCATTTGGGAGCTTCCTATTACTTTCAGATAGCAAAGATAAAAGGCTGGGAGAAACAGTAAATCTACCAAAGCATACCAAACAAAGGTATTTACCTCTTTTATATCTGCTAAGATTTAAGTGACACCTACTCAGTGGTCATTTACATGCAGTTCTGTGTACGCCAGTAAGAGGTATGCTAGATGGAAAAAAAAATGCTTGCAAACATCATAAATAAGAAATGAAACACTCCCCCAGACCTGGGTCTCCAGTGCACATATATTAATTACACACCAGAGAGTAAAGCCTCAGTATGTGCAAGCATTTAATTCATTATTTGCATTTATTGAAAACATTCCTTTTCACTTTAACAATACAGTAACCCAATGGTGAAATAACAGCAATTCAAATGTGGTCATTTACAGACATGCGGTTTCTTATGCCCATTGTACAGTGCAGCGCTGCCAAGTCTCACACCTTAGGAGTAAGCTCTTGCTCTCTCCTCTGTCACACACGTACATGCACACACATACAAAATTTACATGTCTGCTCTCACCTATACTCTTTTGGGAAAACCCACAAATTTCATCAATCTCACTCATACAGATTTAAAAATCCTGGCAGCTTTTGAATAGCTTTTCTTCATCAGCTGCAATTAAGTGTTGGAAAAGAAATCCAAAATATACAGAGAGAGACTTTCTCCTTAATAGGAAATGTTAGCAATAGTATGTGATTTCTAATACGTTCCAAAGTTTTGCCACGCCATCTTACTGGAAGGCAAAGTCTGCATGCCCTGTGATTAGATTTCCTTAAATGCTGGGCAATTCAGTGTTGTCAGCCATAATATAAAACATTATTTATAACTATTTAACTGTTTTAAGAGTATAGTTAATAGCTTTCTGTAACATGATCTTAAAGCAGTTGATTAAGTGTGCTTTACAACGTGACCAGAAAGAGCTTCCGATTAGTGACATCGATACATATATTTTACATCTCTCATGGCCCATACTTTTAAAAGTTGGGAGTGTTGAAATAGGAGTCAAACCAAAATTAAATCAAATCATTAGAACTGAAGCATTTCCTTACCACACTTCATCAATATCATCATGTCACACCAATAGATTGAATATCCACAACATAAACTACCTTTCTCTGGTAATAAAACCTAGAAATATATAATTTTTCTGTCACTCATACAAAGCAAAGATGGGCCTCAGGGGGAGAATTCAGGGCTGGGTCCAAAACTCATCATGGCTTTGGTTCAGGCTGTAACACAGAAAGTAAACAGAAAAAATGTGAGGCTCTGGATCTGAATAAAAGTTCAAATATATCCAAGGTTAAACAGATGTGACGGGGACTTATTTTTAATTTCAAGGCTATAAATTGCTAAAGGAGCTCACAGGTTTAAAAAGATAGTGTAATTACGAAAACAGTAAATGTTTTCCAAACATGCAAGACTGTTCCCTGGGAGCCTGTAATTGCCCCACACTTCCTTTGGCAGTTCCGGTTAGCTGCTTACACTTTTTATTCCTCGTTCATCTCATGCCTGGAGAGGGACTAGTCTCATCCTGGCAAAAAAAGTCTCCATATAATTACAAAGCAGGGGAATTTTTACATCCCAGACTGAATTTCAAACTTCTTTGAAATCTAGTAATGTTCAAAACCAGTGACTGCACTGACATACATTTTTACCTTATTTAATATTTCTATCAAAACCACAATTGTATTTTGCTGTTGTATGTTTTTCCTCATATTTATGCACTTCAGAAACTGAGATACTAAAAAAAGGGTTCTGCAAGCTTTTTATTTCCAAATAAATACTTTAGTGAAATGTATTTTGCCAACAAAATGAGACATATATTATTTGGGAATTGTACATATAGACACAAAGAGAGAGAGAACTGATTTTTTTTCAGCCTTAAGAAGAGAAGGCCACAGGGAGACCCTATTGCAACCTACAACCTGCTAAGCAGAGGGTGTAGAAAAGATGGAACCAAACTCTTTTCAGTGGTGTACAGTGAAAGGACAAGAGGCAAGAGACAAAACTGGAACAAGGGAAATTCCAATCTGATATCAAGAAGCTTTTTTACAATTAATATTTTCAGCCACTGGAAGACGTCCTCTAAGTGATGGTAGAATCTCCATCCTTAGAGACATGCAAAATGTGGCTGGGCAAGGCCCTGAGCAACATGCTCTCCTTTGACCTGCTCTGGAGGTCCCTTCCAACCTCCATGGTTCTGATTCTATGACATATATAGGGAGAACTGAATCAAAAAGATACTTGATATTCACCATTTTTTCCTTAAAAAGCACCCAAATATTGGCTAGGCACTGATTCTACATGCTTAGAGTACAGTCCTGGTATACATGAAAAGTATGCAATTTGTTGTAAAATATTGGCTTGGATGAAAACAGTTTCCTGTTACTGAAATCATTGGGGTTGGAAAGGTGAAAATAAAGTCAGAAGGAGATGAGATTATTGCCATCATACCTGTAATAAGCATTTCTAATTGAATTAGTGTACTAGTGTTAGAGAGTCTCACAAGATTAGGGATTCACTAGAACTGCTGCTATCAAACTTCTTTTTATTTTACATTTTAAAATATTTGGTGGGGAATATAGGCAAAGATAGAAAAATAGTGGTTTTTTTCTACTCAAAAGCAAGTTTTCTGAAAGATTTATATCATGTGGATACTATCATGAGATAGTATCTCATGATGTCTGCTTAGAAAATTCAGACTGATTAGGGGACTCAACCATTAATTCTCAGAGCAAGTGCAAGTTTCACCAGTTACAATCACATATTTCTTGATTCAAATCTTTGTACCAGTACAAGCATATTGATTGTTGATCGTAGGGTCACAGTGCATAACTTGTCCAGTTGGATAAAGTCCTTCATTTCTCAGAGGAACAATAACAAAATGAGAAAAGGCTCTGCACCACCTTTGTGTAGAATAGCTATAAGTTCTAGAGGGATAAGATTGGCATCCACACTTAGGATACATATATACATACATGAGAACACTTATTAAATCATACATTTATTTCAGTTAGAAATGTTTTTAATTTGAATAATTGAATAAATATTTTTATATTATATATATTATAACCACTATATATATGTGGTTAAGATACAGAGTTTAAAAATACATTTTTTTCCTGAAAATTGTGGATATAAGTACAAGAAAAAACAAGATTATTCTTAATTTATTTTTCCTAATATTTATACTGTACATGTGACAACCAGCACTAGTAGTTTGTTAGTCTCTTACATATTCATTTAGCAATAGAAATAATAACTTAATACTGAATTATGACTAAACCATAACTAACTCTGTTGACTGAATGAACTGAGCACAGAAATACCTCAAGTTTCTTAAATATTAATAATACTTTTTTTTTAAATTAGGAAACAGTTTTTTTTCCAGGCATTCACTGTAAAAACTGTTAGCTGCCGAAGAACATCTTAATTTCAAACTTCCTATTATATTCCCATAAACCAGCATTATAATGGTGTTAAATGAAAGCAAAACTACTTAGTCCCACAACACTGATGCTCCACAGCTAGTGACTGTAAACCCCAAGTTCTTCCCAAGTCCCAGCTCACATGAGAACAGCGTCTTGTGACTCTTAGACAGCTCTTTATCAGGTTATACAGAGCCAAGAGCAGCAAGGAGAAGAAATGGAGGATAGAGATAAAAACAAATAGCTCTCCCCACCTCCTTAGAAATATTTATTGCTTCTCTGATTAATGTACTAGTTTCATTTTCCACTACAAAATTTGATCTGGTCTTAAAGGAGAGGGTGCTGCATATATGTTTCTTCCAAAACGATCTGTTAGTGCAATGCAGGGAATTTATTGCTTTCCAGGAAAAATGGAATGTACGGATGATATAAGACATTATTAATTGTGTGTACAGCTCAAAGGATTACTTATTAACCTGTGATACACCTGAAGACATAAGATTATTTTCAGAAACAAGAAGCACAAACCAGACGCAAGTACAATAAATAACCTTAATTACTTAAAAGGACAGTTTCTATGCTTCTGCTTAGTTTCATTTCTGTTAGGACTGACCACGAAAAAGCTGGGGAACTTGTCAAAACCCTAAGTCAATAGTTCTAATAATTAATTCTATAATATATTATTAATTCTAATAATAATATTATGTCTCTCCACATAACCCGTTTGTTGAGAATACACATGAAAACATTTAAGAAACAGTAGGAGCAAAGAGGTAAAGGTGGTCTTGAAGACCATCTGTGGTAGCGACCAGCGTTGGCTGTACTAGGAGAAGCCCCGCATACCAATGCCCGTCCCTCAGCCCTCTTACTCTGGTAAGTAATCTGTGACTCGACTTTGGGTGAAAATCAAGTAGAGCCAGCATATTGATGAGGTAATGTGCTTTCGTGGAGATCCGCCAACGTATGCAGGCAGGAGAACTGTGTGTAAGCATTTACAGTCCCTCTTCTCTCACCCCTCGGTCGGCTTGGGAAGACCTGCAAAGGCTGGGAGATTAATGGTGGTGACTTAGGAGGTGCAAGTAAGCCTGTGTTTTAGAAGTGGGACTGAAGAGATGATTAAATTAGGGTACGTGAGCATTGCAGTGGTAATGTTGTAATAACGAACATGAAGGGTGGGAACTGTGGTAGGGGGCAGGTGCACTTCATGGAGGTAACAGCTGCACGGCTCTACAGGTGCCGGGAACACAGTCCCGCTCAAGCCCTCTCGCCCCCTGAGGGCACATGCCTCTAGGCAGGGCACGAAGGCCTGAGGGGCCTCAAGCCGAGCGGGACGGGGTGGGGTGGGGTGGGGCGGGCCTGGCCGTCCTCCCCCGGCCGGCGCCGGTTCCGGCTCCAGCCGGTTCTGGGCCGGCGGCCCGCCCCCGCGCGGGCAGGGCCGGGGCTGGAAGTGACGCGAGTGGGTGGGGCCGTGAGGCGCTGATGGCGGAGCCCCCATGTTGATGTCCCTGGCGCCCTCCGCGTCTGTCTAGGTAAGGGGCCCTCTGGGGGCTGGCTGGCTGGGGCGGGGGACGGGCAGGTCTGACACCCTCTTTTCTGCCGGCCTCCGGCAGCCGCTGGGGTGGCGGGGCTGTTAGGCCGCGGGCCTCCCTCCTGCGCCACCGGGAAGCCGCCCCCC
>JANZLQ010000001.1:5772763-5799871 GCA_026212715.1 Elanus axillaris
TCGTCTCTGTGACATCTTTCCACTTCATAAATCTCTTCCTTGATTGAGAGGCAGATCTGGGAAACAGCCCCTGGGGGAAACAGTTCCTGAAAAGCCTGCGTACCAAGCCAGAGGCATCTTCTCATTGAGGTACAAAGCAAGTAAAGGCCTCATACTCATTGCAACTGCACGAGGGTTCCTGGCACCATCTAGTGCCAAGAAAAGAGACTACGGAAATCATGCTGGAGAAGAGAGGCAGTTGAAGAAAATCTGGAGAATCTGCTTGAGTAGTATACTGGGGCAGCTCTGCTAGCACAAGGAGGCCAAAGTAAATGCTTGCCATCTCCACATGTTCTTTGTACAGTGGATTGTTCCTTGTAGCAAACAAGCTAGAGGAGATGCTACATTATATAGGGAAGACATTATGGAATCTACCCAGAGGGAATTGCCTGCCATTCTTAGTGGCAGCTTTGCTACCACAGGTGGGGCCATGCATGCCTATGGTGCATACCCACCCTACTGTCTTGCAGACAGCAGTGGGATGGCCAGTGATAGCTTCCAGAGCACATGCCAAAGTCTGGAACCCTCTGAGGAATACTGAAATCCTAAGCTGCAAATGAAGTTACATTAAAGGAACATGGAAGATGACATAAGGTAATATCAAGGCCACAGACTGTATGAAAATGGGTCTGATGGAGGGTGTGGCTATCACTTTATGAGCAAAGTCATTCATCAGGGTGCATTACTCACCCACTTCCCTCCTCTCCCGTACAGCAAGAATAGTAAACAGTTGCCCAAGTTACACAAAACAATCAGCATTTAAAACAAAACAATGCTTCTCGTTTTTCAAGTTTTCCTGGAGCCACCTCCCTTCCTGTCCAGGCACATCATCTTTCATTTTTCCTGAGCATAGCCATCACTACCAGGCACATGGAACTGCAATGATACTGAGCCCTGGTACTGAACCTCCAAGAAAGCTATCACCTGCAAAAGGCTACTGGCTTGTGATGTTGACAAATTGGGGCATGTGTGCTTTGGAAGCCTAGAAGCATCACTCCTGCCTGCAGTCCTCGGAAAGCAAGTGAAGGAATCAATGAACTATCCAGGAGTAATGTTCTCAAATCAACTCAGCTCTTCATCTTTTTAAGGGAAGCAAGCCAAGGACCATGCTGAAACCTTAACCACAGGGCCCAGCCACTCTGTGGATGCTAAAGACGCCAGGGCACTTTCCCAAAAAGCAGGTGTTAGCTTTGGCATCCTTGGCCAATATTTACATTCCTCCTTGCTGTTACAAAGCAGCCTTTCCATGCTGTTAAGAGCCAGATCCCCAGGGAAATGTAGGCACCTAATTCCGATTTCATCGGGAATAAGATGTCTCTATCTCTGAACCTGGACTACAGCGCTTCAAGATCCCTGACAGGCAAATGGGTGTGGGAGAGTTTAAAGCCCATTTCTACCCTGTCTTGAAATTCGTGTTATTGTTCATTCCATATAAAGCAGTTCTGAAAACTCCCAAGCCAAAACTCCCTGCTGGCACAATAGGGTAATTATTTACATTTACTTTGCTAGGGTGCAAATGATACCTTGTGGTGCAAGGAAGCAATAGGGATCCAGACCTTGTGACAGCTAAATGGGAAATCACTGCCATAGCAGTGGATCAGACAATGCAGGTACAATCCTATTGCCTGCAATGCTCAACACTGGAAACATGCAGCACAGTGCAACAGCATCCATTCTGCAGTCCTATCTCCTTTAAAGACATGGACACATGCAATTTTAAAGTGCTTTAAGCAGCTAATTAGGGTGTCTTCCCCTCCTTTATCCCACAAGATGATAATTGCATTATAAAAATGAATATGTAACTAAGCAGAAACCGCAGGAACGGTGATGGCAGAAAAGGAGATGGAACCAGCAGCAGCCTCACTCTGCAGTCACAGGTGGAAACCCTCACATTAGAGAGACTAGTGCTCCAGTGCGGTTTGTATAGCTGTGGGGAGGAAAACCTCGAAAAAGCCCCACATCATTTAGAGTCACAAGAGTCAGCGAATGGTTTAGTGCTTAAACAATCGATGTCAGGAAGAGAGAAGATCCGTGAGAGTGTGTCCGCCTCTTGCTCTCCCTGCATACATCTCCCCAGAATGTCTACAGTCATCAGGGTAATTTAGAGAGAGAGAGAAAAAAAAAAAAAGACAGACTTGGCTTGGCCTAACTGGGGCTATCACTGTAATTGTGGAAGGAAGTGAGAACATACCAGCAGGGCCCCAGGGAGTAAAGAGCAAAATGAAGGGAATGGAGACTGTATTTGTGGGACCCTGTGAAGCTGAAGAAGTGTCAGAGAGCAGCACAGTGATGCCTGAGGGTGGAGCAGAGCTAAGGCAGTTAGATCCTCCTGAAACAGCAAGTAGCAAAGGATCTGAGTTTGAAGCACAACCTTACAGCTAGCACACTCCTGGTTTCCCTCAGTAACTAACACCATGTATGACCAGGTAGGTAACTGGGCACATTCTCTATATGTTTAAAAAGGTATTGTTGTCAACAGCTGCAGGGATGATAAATATCTTTATGCTTTCAGAGAGGAAAGGGGGGGGCTCTTCCTACTGCCAGTTCTTCACTGCCCCCTGCGGTGCACAGGCAGCCTCTATTCTGCCAGTCCATTCTTCCACATCCAGTGCATTATTATGAACCCTCCAGCACACACAGCTAATTAGGGAAAATATCCTTTCTAGCAATTTAAATGATTTTGGCATTTTCAGGAGGGCACATGTAATATTCAAATTACTTCCACTCTGCGCTGCCTTGTCTTGCCTGGCTCATCTTCCCAGGTGAATTTGTAGTCTCTGAAATGCTCTAATTTCCCACACAAGCCATGTCAAATATAATTTTGGTGCAAAGTTGGTAATTATACGTAACATCAGTCTGATGTTAAAAACACTGAAAAATTTAGCAAGAAGAGACGAATGGAGAGACACAAGTCTGAGACCAACGAACGAAAGGCGTGCGGCCCCCTTAGTATTTGCGCTCGTTAATTAATAATAGCATGTTTTCAGGAACTGAAAGGATGTGTTTCCCGAACTGACTGGAATTCACTTAATGTCCCAATTACATTGTCTCAGTGAAGAACTTCGGTCAGGTCTCACTGAAGAGCCGCAGCTAAACCAAAAACAAAATCCAGGCTCCCCACTGAAGCCCATCACAGTTGCAAGGATATGTAAAGGAGCAGAAATCTCACCCTTGGGCTCAAACCCAGAGATTAGATTGTCTCCTCCTCTGCCACCCTCTGCTGCAAACCCCTCTGGAAGGAGTCAAAGAGATTTGCATCAGTGAGTCACCAAGTGCATGGATATGTATTAGAGTAAAGTTTAATTATAACTGCTGGCCCCAAAGTATTGGACAAACATTTTAACAGACTTGTTCCTTGGCTCCAAAGAGAAGAATTAACACAAAGAGTGAATTATCTGACCCCATCATCAACTCTTCCCCAAGGATGCCTGGTCTGCCTATTTCAAGGAGCATCCCAACTCGGCTTGCTTCTTGACACCACTATCCCAGCACACTGGCTGTCTGTCAAAAACAGTTGAGAATCCCCAAGTTAACCCATTCCACTCTAAAATCCATGCCTGCAGTAACTGCTGGGAACCACAGAGCCATTTGCTCCAAAATTGTTGCTCCTAGTAATCTATTCATGGTGTTAATACACTATGGAAGGAAGAACCCTAAGTATCTCATCATCACTGTTTGAACAGCAGTTTCTGGCTCATGTGAGAACTTGGACCATAGCTAGTAAGGAAGGCTTGCTTTATTTTGATCCCAAAGGCTTTATGCCAATAGTCAAGAACCATAAAATGCCTGATCACGTAAGTAAAATCAGTACACCCAAGCAAGTATTTGACCCCAAAGATTGAAGTGAGAGCCACTGAAAGAAAGCTATTATTTCAGAGGAATGAGGCTTTTAAAAACAGATGAGTCCTCAAATAAACTTGAAGCTCCTGGACATATGCAAACCCCGCTTTTATCACATATTAAGCCACTGTGTGTTTGTATACAGGGATTCAAGAGCTAGTCTTGAATTTAAGTCTTAGTTTTTAGCATATCACACCCCTCTGTCTTTCTTCAGTCCCACATTAGAGAAAAGGAAGAGACCCCTTCTTTTGGAGAATGAACAGCCCCTGGCTTTGCAGCTCATTCCACTCTCTTGAGTTTGTGCTGCTCATTTAACAGTGGCTGGGTGTGCATAAACAGGAAGTCCATCATTCTCAGACCACATGGGCCAGAGAAACCCAGAAACTTTCATCACGGCTTTATGTGAAGAGACTAAAAAAGATTTATGCAGCTCCAAGCAGACAATGAGCAGGATAGGATTATGGATCCAGAAAGCATGACCCAGAGTCCTGTCAAGGGCACTGCATGTGGGTACCTGTTGCAGGGAGAGGGGATGAGAGAAAGTAAAAGGTTGGAAAGGATCTACAGAAGATCAAGATATACATCCTGAACAAATATACATTGATGTTACCTAGCGAGGAGCATGTTAGTCCTGAGGTAAACACTACCCACTTTGCTATTGCAGCTTACTGCATTTATAAATGTAGCAGCAAAACAAGACAATAGAGACTTGAAAGGGGAAGTGCTTTTTTTGTCAGACCTGCTAGGATCTCATCTCGAAGCAGTTGTACCCTGTACACTGACTCTTTACTAAACATTGACATACTGCTTTATACTAAATGCATAACTTATATTTGACAAAAAGAGGGCTTAAATTCCCAGTGAAAACTCTTAGGACGTACCCGTCTAGCCTGTAAGAACAGCAGGACCTCACTATATATATCCATTGAAATAATTATTTCATAATCAACCCATTGCAACACAGCACTACACACAGAATCTCTAACCCTTACCCACTGGCTGGAATACATCAAGAAGCAGCATTTGTAGACTAATTAGATAATCACACATGTAAATACAACCAATATGCAGGATACATTAATTTACTTGCCTGTTCTTGAGATTCTGGTCTTGGCCCTTTTGATTCTTTTACAGGATTGCCATCTCACTGTCCTGTTGCTCATTCTGCTCACTGACTTACTCCAAGTGATCATGGGCTACTTTAGATACACTAAATGTCTACAGATTGCTGATATCAAGAAGGCAGTTTTACTGAATATATTGTGGCCCAACACAATGTTCGCATAGCTCATTGAATGCCTTCTACTGCTGCCTCAGTTTTACCAAAACACTGCTTACAAAACCACACAGTAAACCACATCAATCGACTTGTCAGAAATCACTCTTTTCCCCCAACATGGGTTTACTTTAGCTTAGTTAACTGAATTGGCCTACCCAGTAACCCCACAAATGTCTGGGGGCACAACTATGAGAGTGGAATAGGGGCATGAAAAAAAAGCAGTGCTTACTTAAGCTTCCCTTACTACTATGAAAGGGACATGGAGCTTCAGGAAAACTGTTAAGAACATCTCAAAAACAGGTTGAGCACAGAGGGTCCAATTAAGCATTGCCATGGTCCTTGTCCAAACAGGCATGGTAGGCTACCATGCCAATTTAGTAAGAAATCCATACTCTAGCAGGTAGACTTTTACTCTTTGTAACTGTGACAACTGACACCTCATATTAATAGATCCTAAAATTTGTTCTTTTAGACTGTAAATTCTTCAGAGTAAGTCCATGGCTTTATACTTCTGCACACTATCTATGGATAAACAACGGTGTGAGGTTGTGCTTTATGAAGCCCTTAAGACTCTCAGATAAAAGCAGCTTTCTAAATGTAGAGTGATTCTGCACGGCTTTTCCTTCTCAGTCTGAAATTATACTGTGCAAGAAGCAGAATAATAGGAAAAGATGACATTTGACCTCCAGTTTCCCGAGTGCTAACTAGCTTTCCTTGCCATTTTGAATCAGGTCTGCCTTTGTCTCCAATGGAAGGCCAGGATGCATCAAGGTGCTGGATGAATAAATAATTCCTTTGCTGCCATGGCAATGGGGCAAACAGACCAGAACACATTCCAAAGGAGGTTGTCATAAATCACAAGCTGGTCAATTCTGTTTCATTTCCAAGCAAGGGTTATGCAAGCTGGTTGGAAAGTGCCTCACCAAGGAGCCAATTTTCATTTTCTTCAGGCAAGTAAAATGTTTTCTCCCTCTTTAGTGCACTGCTTTGCAAATTATTTTGTCTTCTCTAAACTTCAGAACCTATTCCTCCTCCGGCCTGAAAGACTCTAATTTCAGAAACATCCCCTATTTCCAGGGTATTAGGAACATAAAGGGTAAGACCACATCCCAGTGTTCAGATTTTTTTCATCTGTGACTTAACAAGGAGTCAAATAGATCTAGCCTGGAGAAGCTTGCTTACCTTCAGGGGTAATCCTTATGAAGCATTCTGCAGGGTGAGCTAAGAATGTGGAATACACATTTTCAGAGACCACCCTCTCCTGTCCCACTGCACCTTCCAGCAAGGAAACACTCTACAAGCCTGCAACACTTCTGCTCAATGATGCACCAGGACAGTATTCTCTGTTGCAAATAGGAATTTCTGTGACTCCTATACCTATAAACTCATTCCTTTTGAGACTGAGACAACAAACTGGGGAATTTCTGCCCTTCACACTGGAGAATGAAATTTCTGTGCTAAACACCATGCAGACACCACCAGCAGCAAAATAAAATCCAGCTTGTTCTTTGACAGCTATCTTGGTTTTGTGGGCTACGATCACTGAAGTTTCTGGAAAGGGAGAGGAGGAGGTTCTGCTCCATCATTTGAAAAGCTGCACCCTTGGCCTGCTTTATAAGGTACCCAGTTGGCAACAGTCTTCCGTACGTGGCTCTGTTACTGCTTGGGGTGGCCAGCTAGCAAAACTCCACTGCAAACCTTGCTGAGTCCTGTCAACACCGCATCTCATCTGGGCTAATGTAAACCAGAAACTCACCCTCCATCCCCGGGAGGGGTCAGATATAGTTGTAAAGCATGAAAGTGCTGACAGGGTCTCCAGCAACATGCTCTTGTTGTATCATTAGGTCCATATTTGCTGCATCTCACACTCCTCCTGGATGATGCCTAGGTTCATTCTGATGCCAGTGACATTCTGCAGGCAGACACAGGGTTCTTTCTAGTTCACCCAATTCCAGTCTGCCCAATTCCTCCCCCTAAACTTCACATTTAGACACCCATGCTAAGAGAGTGCAAAACTCTACACAGTCAAAACAGTGGAACATTTGTCCTTCAAGTATCTGATATTTAGATGGCTCAAAGCAAGAAAGGATTTGGCTTCTTCCTGCACTTATTGATAAGCCCTTCTTGATTTGCCAGCCCCTCCAGCTGGTGGGGCAGATATAACAGGACAATTATTTTCTAGACTAAGCAGAAACCTCCTGTCCCAAAGTCTACAAAAGTCAGTGGAAAAACAGTGATGGATTTCAGCGGACAATAAGTGCACGCTCCCTAAGAACAGTACAAGAGCAACAGCTTTACCCATAGAAATATTCATAATTAACAGATGAAATCTGACGATAGTATTTGCATGAGGGTAGGCAGTCCCCTAAGGAACAATAGTCTGCTGGTATTGGACAAAGAGAAGGCCTCCATGACTTAGTGGTTCCTTGTGAAAGACACTGGTCTCCTGCAGATTCTTCCTCTCCCAGGATACTTCACCAACTAACTGTTCCATCTAAGGCAGCAGCAGGGAAGCAAACAGCTGGAAAAGGGATTTTGACTTCCCATTACTAACGTCCTGTGGCCTGGCACAAAATAAAGGACACACTGATCACTGTCTTCAAGACCTCTGAAAGAATTTAACGTTAACTGAAGTTAATTCTGGACTCCTTGTTTAGACAGAGAGAATGAAGGAAGAGACAGAGTGAGAGTGCCAGGGGAGAAACTGATTTCCCGTCATTTCATTTCATTATTACCAGAATCAAATAAGCAAAAAACTCACGCATCAGGCTTTTATAATCATGAGATCTGAAAATGAATTAATACATTGGATTACTTTGTACTGACTTGAATTCAGAGCCTTTACAGTGATAGAATTTCCAACTTCCTTTGGAGACACTTGATGTCAGAACTTGCCTTTGACTCATGCAAGTAAGAAAAAAAAATCTCACCTAATCATAGGACTCCACAGCTGCATGTAAGCAAAATGTCCAGCCAGTTCAATTCTATTCTCACTACTGTCTCTTGAGGTTTGAAAATAAATTACCATTAAGCAAGGGGGCAGAATTAGACACAGAAGAGCTAAGTTAAAATCCATCCACAGAGTGGTGTTTTTGGTGTTGGTACTTAAAATGGACCTCACAGCACATGTCACCATAGTTCTGTGCTTTAATTTTCCCCTGTTGCCCCATCCAAAGACCCAAATTATTTTATGAAGTAGGCTGCATGGAAATAGAGGGTACCTTCGGTCAGCAGTGCTTGATCACGAGAGGCTGTAGCTTACAGATGTGATTAACTCAAGGAACATGTCTGTGAAGGTCCCAGATTAAAGTCTTGCTGCTGAAGCAGGTGATGAGCCAGCTAAAATTTGGGATACATTCATGGGTTTTACTATGTAACAGTAGAATAGTCTCCTACAATTTTTTTGTATTGAAACCCAGCCAGCCTGTTACCAGCATGATATAATCCAGCAGCATCTAATCGGCTGCTGCCACCCTCTGCCTTCCCCCACCCTCAACACTGGCGGATATGTCAAAGCAAAAACATCTCTGCATTTCTGATCTCCCTGGGGTCACATCTGTTTTGAGTCAGGCTTCTCATTTGGTTCCAATCCACCGATTTCCTGCTACTGTCCATGAAAAAGAGAGTGCGACTCTGTGGCTTCCCCTGGGTGTAATGGTCTAATCTGTACCTTGTTGTGCACTGTAGAGGGGAGGGGGAATCAGTGCTACTTGGGAGCAGATTTCTCTTCCCTTACGATTGCATCCTGTTCTTATGCAAAGCACCTTTATTCTTGCTAGCAGTGGCAGCCCCAGATGTCCTGGTGCCCTCCCTGTATCATCGATATTCCTCCGGCCTCCTAATTGAATCCTTCCCTGGCTGGGACAGGCTTTCCTCATTATGATGAACTGGATCCAATTCTACTCCCTCCCCTCCATCTCCCAGTCTTTCCTTATGAACACAGGGCAGGCCCCACAGAGCTTCTGTGGGTGGATGACCGCACCAGTGAACTGTTCTTGCAGCTACTGTAATGTTGCTCATGAGGTTAACAGAGCAGGAAAGCCCAAGACAGGTACAAGGTGGTAAAGGCATCCTCTCTGCCAAGATTCTAGCAGCATCAAGATGCAGTTTAGTTGCAAGAAATAACAGCTAGTTCTTTTAATCTATGCATTTCAAAACCATTTATCTAAAACTTCAGGGGGTTGCAGCTGGTCAAATAGCCTAAGAGTTCTCACAAGAGCAGTGGCAGAACCCAAGAGTCGAATGGGTCTCTTACGTCCTCGTCCCACACATTACCCATGAAGTGACACTGTTTCTCTCTGTAGGTGGTCAGTATCCATGAGCAATGTTTCACTCATGCTCTGAACAAGGCAGGGGAACATAAACAGAACAAATTATCTTTTTTCACTCTCACTCACCCACTGAAAATCTCAGTATTGGGGAAAAGAGTTCAGTCCCCTTACCTTCTTTATCCTTTAGCCTCTTAATCAGATGGAGATTACCCTGTGTGGCACCATACAATACATATACAGAGACCCAAGGCTTTTTTGCAGGCTCTCATTCTCGAACTAGGAGCAATGTAGCAGTATTGCCACACTTAAGATGACTCTGCCATGAAGGTGTATTAGCGCAGGCAGAGCATCACACTATGTTGGTTTTCGTACTTTAACTGGCTTGTTCAGAGCTAGTTAGCTTCTTATTACATGGACTGCATTAGGACATGCAAGTACAGCCAGGCTTATGTCAAGACAAGTAAACTCAGGTAAACTGAGGCACAAATGCATTAGCTACATTGACTTCAAGGCAAGTTCTCAGGAGTGTTGGGTGAAGAACCAGTACTGCAAATTCCCCAGGTGCCACCACTTTAACTACTAACCCACACTCTTCTACTGCACTAAGTACATCTGGATTTCATCAGAGCCTGGATATTATTTTTTAAAATAACCAAATCTTCAGAAAACAAAAGCCTCCAAAATACCAGAACAAAATCTCTGATATAGAGGCTTTCTAGCATCTTAGGGAATGAGAGGTGTTATTATTGTTACTAGAAAGGCTCTAAAGGCAATAGTACAAGGAATGATCTATAGGGCGCAAGTATGTTTGTTATGAAATAATTTGGATCCACAGAGGAATTCCATATGTGGCTTCTCCTCTGGTGACTAGAGGTTCCCACCTTGGCAGTGATCCTGGAGTCCCATGCCTACAGGCTCAGCAGCATGGAAGGGGAGGGTGGACGCTGGGAGAGTAATGGGATCATCAGCCGCTGAGGCTGCTGCTTGGCACGCCGACAATGTTTGTTTGCACCTCTTTGAAGATGAGAGATGAAAGTGGCGCCCACATGGGCTGCCTTTGATTAGCTTCTTATTTTTAACATTGCAGCTGCGATTATTTTTCTTTTTCTTGAAGCATTTCTTCCCCAGCACCAGAAACTCTGAGGTTCCCTTCTCTAGGGAGGTTCAACTTCAAGGAAACATAACAAAGAGAAGTGTGAATGTAAAGGAGACTGGACAACTCGGGGCCAGTGGGGAATTATGTCATTTTATTTTTAATTTTACTTCCATTTTTTCCCCAATCCCCCATCCTCAGCGGGTCTCAGAAAGAAAATACTTGTTTACTTCTTTTTTAATAGGGAAAATAAATGAGTCCTGGGATTGTACAGAGCTGTCATGAAGAGGAAAATGTCTAATGGTTCAATTCCCAGCTCTGTCACTGAACCACTCTGGGACTTGGGGAAAAGTCAGTTCGCCCATCTGTAAAATGGGATTTATAATGCGTTGCTTCTCAGGGGTATTGAAGGAGTATGAGTAGCATTGATGGAATGCTTCATGCACCTTGGATAGAAGGGGCAATAGCCCTGTGAAGTGCTGTCCTTAATAGATACTTAGAGGAGTTTCCTTCACTGTGGTACTTATCTGACCACAGCAGCCGAGTGCCTCACAGCTACTGATGGATTTTTTTTCTATTACCTCTCTGCATTGTAGGATTGTTGCACAGGAAAGCAAGGCAAATGGCAAATTGAATGAAATGGACCCAGTCACACAGAGAATATGTGGTAAAGTCAGGACTAATCCTTTATTTCCTAAATTTCTGCCACATCCATTAGACTTTCCTCCTAGTCACATGAATTTTGCAATCTGAAGGCATGAGGGAAAGCCACCTTCCCTTCTTCCTACATCAGTCAGTCACACTGTGGCTGCCTTCCTACTGCATAAGGAGCAAGTAGTCTGAAAAGGGAGTCAATGTTTGTTGTGCATTATGCTATTTCCTATCATAACATTTTTTGTTTTGTTTCTTTCACCTGATAGAGTAGTCTTCAGCCAAGAATTTGGTCAGAGTAGTTCTCAGCCAAGAATTTGGTCAGATGTTAATCCAGTTATCCACAGTGAATGCTCTAGCTTCAACAGAATGATGTCAGGAAAAGTTTAGTCTGCTGTTCCTTATTTTCAGGACCAATTTACAGAGGTGGTAAAGAGCTATACATACAAGTGATATCAGAGGAAACTACTGGTAGTTGGTTCTTCCGAAAAATAGCTTCACAAAGCCCTGCCACCTGTATCAGCTCAAGTTCAACTTCTGTCAGAGAGCCTTAAAAAATGCTATACAGAACCCAATAGCAACAATGTCAATTAACAAGATGGAAAAACCTGGAGTGGGGATAAGAGGAACAAGCCAAGGATAAATAACAACCAGGTTCTCGATACTCACACGTTTCAAAACAGAAAAAACACAGCTACATATGTTTATATTATTTGTGTTATCTGTCAAGACATTTACCAGCCAAAGAGAAATGGGGACACATGGGTTGAGTAAGAAACTGTAGCAGACTTGCACAAATCCAAGCAATTCTGAGAGCAAAAATCTGGTTCCACCAAATACAGTACCTGCTAAACCCTCTAAAAGACATTTCAGCCTTGGCATGGTCAGTCCAAAAAAGCTTATACTAATCCAGTCAAAGCATATAATTAACCCACATTTCCTTGCCTTTATGGCATTTTACCTGCTCCCAGGAAAAGAGGCAGCCAGTTGTTCCAGCCCAGTGCACCATCCAGGTAATCCCAATGCCCAAACACCATCCCGCTCAACCCCACTCCTCATGAAGGAATAAACCTATTTTTTATAGGCTCTTCTCAAGCATATTATAAAGAGATATATTGTACAGGATAGCTTATAATATATACCTACTTCAGATTCACTCCAGAGAAACAACATACTCCAGCCCAACTCCATCCAGTCACACAGACTCCAGGACATTAAATTAACCCACTGCCAAATTTACTGCAAGCCATCTGACCATACCATTTAGCCACAGTAAAGACAAAATCTATACCTAGCTACAGTCAGGAAAGCAGGCAACTCTGTTGAAAACCTATTTATATCACTCAGAGAGATCAATGGAGAGCCCAGGCCTGGAGGCCAGTGACCTTGGATTGACACAAAACTTAAAGGAAAAAATTAATGGTATCAACTCAAGAGACCACAGCTGTTATTTCAGAGGATTCAAAAGCCAGCCCTCCAGCTTACTGATCAAGAAAAGGTACTTAAGCAGGGATGCATATTTTTGGAAGTAGAGCAAATACTCACCCATTGCTGGTGCAGGAGCTGAGGCACAGAGCTGCTTCCCACAGGACACCCCAATGGCTGCCTGTGCCACACAGGCAGGTCCTTGGCAGCAGCTGATCCTCCCTAAGTCTGTCCCAGGTGTCACCAGCTGTGGTATGACACCAGCAGTAGTGCTTCTGGAAGAAGTCTCTCCTCAGGCTGTCTCAAAGTGACACTGTAGCAAGCTTCCCAAAGGCTGTGTCCAGAAGGTGCTCCCTCGGGGACCTTGTACTCAAGGAAAGGTGAAGAGCAAATGGTGCAGGGGAGGCAAGACACCCGTTGTCTGAGGGGTCTGGAGGCCACACACACTGATAAGACAAGTTTTCAGGCCTAGGATTTCTCAGTTCTCCCTCAGCTCTTCCTTAACTGTGCCAGTCCAGAGCAGCAACAATCCCTGAGGAGCCAGTCAGAGGGCTCTGACAGTCACAAAATGGCTGCCAGGGGAAAGGGTGCCCCATTCCAGACTTACTGAGGTACCAGCATGGCACTGTGTAGATGACAAGGTACTGCTGTGTGGACTATGAGGCAAGGCACCCATAGCAGATCATGGCTTGCTCGTACTGAAGCACCAGCAGCTGCCTGCTGAACTGGCAAAAATGGAGGGAAACTGGCTGCCTAAGGGGTCCCCTAAACAGGCACCTCAGCCTCACACAGACAGAGACCCTGAGGCAGCCCTGACCCAGCACTAGCTACTGAAAACCATCTCTCCAGTATAAACTCCAGCCATACTGAGGCAACACTGCCAGGAAGCACTTTTGAAGGTAAAAGAAAAGCCCCCACCCTGTCACAGCTGGCCACAATTTAGAGAGGACAGCTGAAGACAGGACCTGCCCCACCTGACATGGCCATCTGGTAAGCCCTGGGGAAACGTAACAGAGTTCTGAGTGTGTTTCATTGTTTGTTTATTTTTTCAATTAAAATGACAAAAATGAGGTCCTGGAAACAGCAGGTTACAGGGATAGTGAGGTTCAATAGAAGTTATGCAGAGACAGGTTTTATTTTTGGAGTAGCCACTGTTGGTGCAGTGCTGGACATGTTGGTGTGCCTCTGCTGCCTTTAACACCTCATACTTCACTTTAACTTGACTGTTTTCAGGCAAGAGCTTATTTTTGGGTGTACAGGTCTGTGCACAGCAGGGCTGTGCTCTAATGTGTCCATGTGGGCTACTGGGATACAAGTTATAGCAATGCTGGCCATACTCTGATCTTTAATTTGCTCAGGGACATGGTTGTTGTTGTTATTGTTAATTTGCACTGGGTGAGAGACCCAAGAGGCTGATCCTCAGCCTGGGACCAGTAGCTCCCATTTGATGTCCAACACCAACCCAGCCAGCTCTTGAAGCGGAGCTGGCTGCCACATTGTGGCCTGCTCCCCCAAACGTCACATCTGGCTGATGTAAAACACACATGTTTTGACTGAAGCTTTTTCTTTAAAATGCCAACATTAAAGGAAGGTTTGCTTTGTAAAACTGAAACTGTAAAACTCTTCTGAAACCCAATCTGGGGGATTAAAAGAACCACATGAAAAGGGATAAATATGACCTGGACATTTACTTCCTGTGCAGAAGTTCGCTGAACATGTGCCTCCCAGCCTGTCAGTGCGAAACAAGACCTTCTGCTCTTATTTTCAGAAGGAAAAAAAGGGAGAAGAAGAGAGGAAGACAGGAAATTTTGTAAACTGACAACTCTTTTCTATCTCACGGCTAATGTCAGAGACATTGGTTTCTTTACAGTGGCATCTCATATACCTTAAAATCAGAAAGATACACAACTAGTAATAAGAAATTTAGTATTAATAGGCAAATTATTCTTATTCATACTATATTGTAAAATTGGGCTTGATCCATTTTTAACTGGGAGTCAGAGGCAGAACTCTGTTGGATTTGAGTGGGAATAAGATCAGACCTAAAGATACGATGGACCGAGTCCAAGGATTCTCTGATGATGTACAGAAGAAACACATGGATAGACAAACAGATCTTCAGTTAGTCAGAAAATGGCTCACTTTCAAACAAACTAATGCAAGATGTTTATATTAGTATTGCCCATTTCAAGTATCAAAACTTATAGTTGGATTCCAAAAAACAACTTTACTTAAATATTATGAGACTTGAAAGGAAAAAAATAAATCAGTTATGGATACTCTGTATTTGTTTCCTAGGTTTTGAATCTTTAAGAAGATACAACATTTTTTTCTGGTTTTCTTTACTATTAGTGAACTGGTAGAAGCTAGATTTTTTAAAGCAAAGCTGACATTGAGATTTACTATAGTATGATTTCAGAACATGAGGAGACTTAGGGAAAAAAAACATATAAGAGCAAGCAATACATTAAAGTCACTATTGTTCTCAAAATAACTTTCTGATCGCAGATCCCAATACAGGAATTGCAGAGGACAAAATGCAATATAATGTAAAATTTGGCATTGCCATTCTGGTTTGGAAAAAAAAACATCCCTTTTTCCCATTCAAGTTCCCTAGAAGCCAGTTACGCACTAATTTGGGATTATATTTTCCCTTCCCATTCCACCACAGATGAGGCTGTTAAATTACATGCAAAGTCACATTAGTTGCCCAACAGTCATAACTTGGAGAAAAACAACTGAAATATATAGGGACCACAGCAGTGAATCTAAAGGCAGACTTCCAATGGAAAATGTTGGACTCTGTACATGAAATGTGGGGCACCTTCCTGCACCACTGGCTTGTAACTACCGGAATAGCTGACCCTGTGAATGCACATGCAGGATCTAGCTTGAATCTGAGTTTGAAATTCTCTGTAGTTTGGGTGCTTGAATTTGGAGTTTGTCGGTTCAGTCCCACTGTCATGTGAGGTTTTGGTTTGGTTGTTTAATTTTAGAGTGATTAAGTCTGGATTGCTATTGGTATTCTTGGATAATGCTCCATGTCTTCTGTGTTAGTTATAGATACTCAATAACCCCACACCATAGTATGTTTTTTTTCAAAATACTCTCTCATCTTAACTGGGTTTGATTTTTGAGATGGAAAGATCATCTATTCTACTTGCAGCCTTGGTCTTCTAATTCCCACTGAAGCCTTTAACAAACTCTACTATTGTAGAGAGCTGGTAAAATCATCTTTCTTCTTTCTGTCTAGTCATGGCCACATTTTAAAAAACACTTTTATAGTCTCAAGCAAAAAAAAAAGGTGGGTTTCAAAGTCATTGTTCAATGGAGAAAGACCAGTTCCCAAGTCCTTTCCAAATCAAAAGTGGACAGTTCCTCTGTCATTTCCAAGCCGGAAAGAGGCCATTTTATGAGCCAGAAAGCATCCATTTTCTGCATCAGTCCTGAGCCAGAGAGGCTAGTGTCTGAGTCAGTTCCAGGGGGGGAATGCTGGCACTTTTCCAAGCTTGGGAGTGTTGCTATCACAGCAATTGTTTGGTGATGCCATCCCAATAAAGCTTCATTATAGTGTTCCTCTTTCTATAAACTTCAGTGCCCTCCAGTGTCCCCAGCAATCACTTATCTAATATTAGGATATTAAAAAATATGGAAAGATTTTAAAGAGACTTATTAAAATGCAATTAGCAGCATGTACGACTTAAGCAGTGAGATTATTTAAAAAAATGACTTGATTGTGTGGAATGCCACGCACCTTACAGAGATAATAAAGCTGCCAATCAAGTCCATTTTCAAATTAGGAAATTTTCATTCTTTTTTTACAGCCCCCTAAGTGAATATTAAAACTGATTATTAACCTCGGAGTGTAGCAGCGGCCCCTAAGCCTGCAAGCTCTAAAAGGGAGGTTTCATAACTGTTGGTAGCCTGGGCTTCATTCCCCATTCGGACTGAGATCTCTGTGCTTATTTAAAGGGACAGTGCTCACCCTTTGAATAAGGAAATCTGAAAAGCCTGGATGGGTCTCTTGTTTAGAACGGGGCAAAGCTCCAGATCTTGACATTGCAACTTGGGAGGCCAAACCAAACTGCCTGTAATAACCCTGCCTCGATATTCCACAGCTGAGTTTTACCATCAATAAACAGCAGGTAAGACTGCCCCCTCATGTCCAATCTGTGAATCTCACCAAATCGTTAAACTCCCTGGCACATAACCTTCGTTTTGTCCAAGTAAAAATGTGTAGATTAAATGAATGTTTATGTAGGAACACATACTTTTGTCATACTCAGGTTGCTGTGCATAGATTCTCAGCCTACATTATTATTCTCAGTTTATGTTATTACTTCTCTTGCTAAATGTAAACCCATGTAATTTATGTTGCCTTCTTTTTATTTATTTTTTTGTCCTACTGAGAGACAATCTAGTGTGACACTTCTTGCTATTTGACTTTGCTGGAATTCTTATTTAATCTATAAAAAGGATCTTTCTCTGAGAAATTAAGTCACATTACCCTGACAGGTTACTCCTTTTGAAGCTCTTTACTCCACTGTCAAAGTGGATTTATTGATGCTTCCTGGATTTCTCTCCTCAAGCTTGCAAACTGGAAATGATGAATTCTCTGGAAGGCAACAAGATGATTCTTGACTTGAATACTTTCTTTTGGGATAAATGCAAGATTCAAAGGGAGTTTCTTAGGAGGGAGTAGTCACTGATTCTGACTCCAAAGCAAGAGTATATTTTTGCATGTGCTTAACTTTAAGTATATGCTTAAATTTACCTTTGTTGATCTCTTTGGGACCATGCACAGGCCTGAAGGCATGTACTTAGGCAGTTTACTGTATTGGTGCCAGGCTGCTTTGCAGGAATGAGAGTCCAGACAACATCTAAACAAGGAGAATGTCACTGAGTTTCAAAGCTAGTTTCATCTAGGACAGAAGTTATTTTGCTAGCACATGTATCTTATGACTATAGCTCCCTCTGGAATCTAGCTATGGCACCTGGATCTACTTATGATTCGCATGGAAGCTATCTACACATCTTTTCAAAGTAAATAATCTGCCTGGGTTGGATAATGGGGGTTAGGAGGATGACAAATTGGGTTAATAAAATGTCAGCAAGAGCCAGGTTTTAAGTCTGGAATGAGTCACAAGTGAGGCAAGTTTAGTGGCCAGGGTTCACCCTTGATCTTGAATTGGTATTTGTCTACATCACTGAAAACCACAAGTGATCCAGTATAACTCAGCATAACTGACAATCTAGCGTTGGCAATATTGTTGAGGTGGAGGAGGGGAGAAAATGTTACTGCCTCTTTAGAGTCATGCCACAGTTAATGAGAAGTGCTGAAGAAACACTAGCCACAGAGATGGCATTAGACTTCCCAGGTCTCTGGACTGAAAAGAAGCACCTCCAGCACACTGAATGTCTTGTGCTACTGAAGTCGGCAACATGCCTCTCTTCTACTCCCCGGACTGAAGCAAGTACTTTCATGGCTTACCTATTAAGCTGGTCTGGGTGGGGAATGTATGGAGTAGTTTAGTATGCTCATCAGGATGAACTGAATATTGATGATATTTTAGGAGTCTGAAGGCTAGAAGGGGAAGACATGCAGTCAGTCAGTATTGAGGTACACCAATAAAGACATATGGAGACTTGGGGTGGTGTACTCCAGGTGGATCAGTAGAATTGCATATAAGAGTTCTGAAAATAACTGTTGGTTGTTGGGGTTTGGTTTTTTGTTTGTTTGTTTGTTTCATTTCCATAAACAACTATTCACTGCTAAGCAAAGTTTATGATGATTTGAGCCACACTGGCAATGACAAAGAGAATTAAGGAGATGTAATGGACATACTATCTTTGGGTTCATGAGATACTAAGTGTATGGTAATGCCAGCACAGTAAATAACTCAAGTTATTAACATATTCTAAAATTAGATCAAGCAAAACCAGCATTCACAAATACTGAGACAATTCCTGGAAGAGAACAGAGATTACTGAAAGGTTTCAGTAAGTGCTATGAATGGGTGATTGCCAGGCTGGAAAGCAAGCTTCCAAAAGCATGAAGATTTTGTCCCAGAAGCTGCCTTGCATTCCTTGATTAGGATCAGCTTCAAGAAAAGCCTCACCATGGGTGAAGAAAGAAAAGAGCAAGCTCTACCTAATGCCAAATCTTCCAGTTGCAGCTTTGACAGTAGGAACTGCCCTGCAAGTCCATACTCCAGAAACTCACAACACAGAGTTACACAAATGGTAAAGCAGCAGGAAGTCTGATAGACAGCTACTCAAATACATTAGACTAACTGACTGAAAAAAATAACCTTGCATTATTTGTAGCAGCTTTTTCAGCATGGTAAGTTTTGATCCAAATATTCCTGAACATAGAAGAAGTGAATAACTAGATAACACAGTTTGCTTCTGTGTTCTTCTCCACTCCTAAAAACTGACATGGTAAACCTGAAATAGAAATCTGGATTTTTCTTTATTGTTGGAAAAGGGGAGAGGGAAGAATATCTAAAGCACCTCTTCACTAGAAAAGAGCAGTTCCAAAACCTGAGATCTTGCTACTCCCTCTGGGATTTCCTAACCCAACCTCTTGTGTTGCAGAATCCCTAACTCCTCCAGACTCCCCTAGCTGCATCTCAGCAGTCCCCTCCAGGTGTCAGCCTTGCACTTCGCATGAGATTTTCTTCCCTCAGCCGCATCTGGAGTAAAGTTCTGGGTTCAGTGGGGATTCCTGACAGGAGATCATCAGACATCTTAAAATATTAAATGCATTCCCTAATTTCATTTCAGGAAAAATGCTGAAATTTCCCAGCCCCACCAGGCCTCCTCCAAAATTGTAAAACCGATGCCATTGTGTAAGGGAGGGGATCTAAATGGGCCCATTAGCTTTCTACAGTATCTGCCAAGAGCACTGTGAACATCTGCCAGCCCAGAAACAGTTCAGGAGCCAGGACTTTCACTTAAGTTTTCTCTTTTTAGGATGTAATTGACATGACTGTCCTTTCTTTGGCCTTAATTCTTAACCACTTCCCAAGATACTAAAAGCTTCTGCTCTCCTCTGCACTTTTGCACATAAATCAGAACTAGACTGAGATTTTTCTCAATTGGATCTCATTGTGGTAGAGCCACTGGAAGCTAGAATGAAGGCAAGCACATGCAGGCCCACCACATCATCTAACCCTGCTCTGATTTCAGGGTTAAGGTTGTTGGTAGTGCTGTTGTTTGGTTTAGGACTAGCACTGTGGGAAAGACAGCAAATGGAGATAAACGGGCATTGTCAGACACACTCCATCTATAGGACTGGACAGATAGCCTGGATGTCAGAAGTAAGATTCCCCACAGGATGTTGGTGTAGTTTATGATATTGCTCAGAATTGCTACAAATCTTTAGGCATGTCAAATTTGGGAGGTTTTCTTAAAAGTACATTCATAAGCAATAATGCATGAAATTGTGAAAACAGTGAAATCCTTTGACAGAGCAGGAAGGGAGTTGCGTCAAGACTGAGATTATGTGGTGTGGGTGGGGGAAGTTTGCAAAAACATAATGTTTGGTTCAGACTTAACTGTCTTTCAATTTCACAAGTAGCAATCAGAGTCTCAGCAGAGTCTGTTGACCTAGTAGGTTTTGAGATGACATCCATAGACGGGAAACTGGTTGAGTTCAGGTATTTAATTCTTGTAGCGTAGGCCACTGAAGAGCTATTGGGTAACAATTTTCAGTAACTACTGAGCAGGGAAGGCTTCAAATATAGGCTATTGATGGGTCCAAAGGTCTGTATCCTGTTAACTGTTATAAGACAACCAGCAAACATGATAATGAATGCAGTTTTCCACATGGTCTTTCAAAAAGTCTTGAGCATTTCAAGATTTTTATAGCTGTTGGGAGAAAGTCTGTCATAAAAGCACAATTCTGGGTGTCAGGTGTCACTAGTTTTTTCACCACGGACTTTCAGAATGACCTTGGGGAACCTGACTTACCCTAATACCTCAGTTTTCCAAACGGTTGCCTACAACATTAACTGGCCAGAGTTGGATTAATTGCATTATAAATATAAGGGCACTAAAAAGACATGAAAAAATTCAGAAAGAGAAAGATAGAAGTCTATCACCTCTGGCAGTTTCAACTGCACAAAAAGTCCATTTGGTCACATCTGGTTGATCAGTAGCTCTCACCACTCTCATCAAGAATTACTTTCTGTTCTCTGAGCATTAGTTCTCCTCTCTCCGTGGCTGTCAACTATTTCTCATGTAAAGGTCTTGCTCCTCTTTCAGAATTACCTGTATTAAGGCAAATTATATGTTCTCTTCCTTTCCTTGTTGAAAGTCATTTACATGAAGAATCACAGAACTGAGATTATAGATATTGGGGGAGGGAATGCAGAAATATAGCTAAGAGTGGAAATTTGGGTGGGCCTCAATTTATGGTGGACAGCCAAAGAACAAATGTCTGATGTCATAGTAAATCATTTATATTGCAAATGATTTAAAATAATGAAAACCCATATGCATTAAATTTTGCCCTGTACATCCATTTGACATATTTTAAGTAGACAAAAGATAGATTTTACATAAATCTTCAGTAAATGTACTTCGAAAAAACATCACCAGGCAATAAAACTTAACCATTTTGAAAACAGTCTTTGTCTTATACTTGAGCTCCTGCTTCAGTATGCATCGCTCAAAAACAGCAAAAAACCTACTCCAGACTGTCTGCTCATTCCTGGAAAGAAAAGGAAAAAAAACAAAGATGGAAAACTAGACAAAACAGCTTTTGAACAGATCCTGCCAAAGTTGTCCTTCACACTATCCCACGTCTTACAGGGATAGTTGCTACATCTTACCCAAGCCACCTGTGGCTTTGCCTTTGAAGGAGTCTTATTTCCAACCTCCAGTGTAAATACTAATGTTTGTATTCAATAATTAGGATCTGTCACACACGGACACTTGCAATTTTATAGACTTGAAGCTAGCTCACTAGCACAGTTCCCAGTCTGTGGATTTTGTCCTTTGGTTTACGACAATCTGTGCTGATGGAAGTCCATGCTCTTCTACGCTGGGAGTTACTAGACGATCTAGCAAAAAAAGTCTCCAAATCCCAGCTTCAGTATGCTGTAAGAGGCAACAAATTCCTCTGGAAGATGCCTGGCACATCTTCACCAGGAACTCAGCTCTGGGAACTTGACTAGATACCTCTGAGAATCACAGGCAGAAATTCTTCCCAGGCTCTGCTGTGGATGGTCCAGAAAGGCAAGGGAGCTGACTGGCAGATGGTTTGATGTGACTCTGCCAAACAAAACAGAATGAAGATAATTTTGCATTCTCTGTGTACAAGATGCAAACATTTGACAGTTCCCACAGGTACAATCAAACAAAGAGCGTGGAGATGTCAGATACTACGCACTGTTGTGTTTTGAACCCTAGTTCACAGTCAGAAGCAAAGGTAGCAGTCAGCACCCAACTACCAGCAGTAGCTGCGGAGCTCAGAGGGGCCTTTTGTCACCGTTGTTGTGTTTCCAATTATTACAAAACAATTTTAGTTGTTCACAGAGCTCCCACCCATGCTGATCCTTTTGTATGATGGGGCTGGGTTTGTTGAGTAGCAGCCAGAAGACCACCACACCTGGATGGCTGACCCCAGCTGTTTCAAAGACATGCAGTCTAATCAGCCTCACTCTCAGATAAGTTAATTGCCTATTCTGATTGGTTTTGTCCCAGTAACACTCAACATCTGTCTGGTGGTAAAACAACTAGCAGCAGCGACTCTGTGTAGTGTGTCAGTTAGGGAAATATGAACAAAGTTTTTTTTCAAAACAGCTACTAGGACTGAAGGCACCTAAACTGATGGGCACTGAGTCCTTCTATGTCTTTACAAGAGCCAAACATGTAAAAAAATCTGACTTTGATTGTGTTTGCTGCGAGATTAAAAAACACATCACCCATTCATGAGGACATGAACCAAAAGGAACATGGAAACTTTTCCCCTTTAAGAAACAGGACTAAACCATCTCAGGTGGATTAAAAATGAGGTAATTGAAATTATGGTTTTATAGGATCATGGGAAAAGTGCATGAAATATTTCAGGCACTATAATGAAGTTTTACATGCTGTTTCAACTAAGGGGATTAGGAGGAATATTATTGTGAGAACTATGGACTAAGAGATCGTTCTAGGTATTTTACATGGGTGGAAGCTGCTTATTTTGTTTATGGCAAGCTTTTCTCTAGCAGTTGTTTCTAGACTGCTAGGTATCAGTAAATTTTTATGTTAGTAACTTGCTTGTTACTAACTGTACAGCTGGAAAGCTGTATTTATGGTAGGTATTTCTGGGAAGGGGAAGAAGTAATTACTGTAAATGTCCCTATGATTGTGGTGAAAGCTCCTTCAGAGAAAAAAGGGAAAAAGTAAGTGTTGTAAAACACTACTTTTATTGTGTGTGAATGGATTTTCAATTGTAGCTAGGAAAAAAGAAATACTACTGGTATTGTTCTTCCAGGGAACAGTGCCTCCTTTTCTACCATACAGCATCTGCTTAATTAGAGGCTCAAATGGCTTTAAATTACAAAGTGAAATAGATAAACTGAAAGGTGTCTTGGTCCTTCAGGCAACTACATTCAAGGTGGGCTTTGTTTAGTACATATGGTAGAGAAGATTGTGCTTAGGTATGAAAGAGTAGGGTAAGGCTGATCAAAAGGATGCAGACTACTTAAGGGCACAGTCCTAGGGATACAGTGATAATATGATGGGGTTTTAGTTTGTTGTTTTATTTCCTTGCTAAATGTATTTAGAATGAGAACCAACACAGAGAATCTAATGTTTCTGTTTGCTCAGACTTTTCTGCAGACAACACTTGTTTCATGCCCAGAGAGGGGAAACTGCGTTCATCTTCCTTACACTCAGAATAAAGCAGGAGAAACTTGGTGTTGAAAAAAAGAGACTTCCACTGAGTAAGCATTGAGAGGTAGGATATATTAATTATTGGCAAAATCAGGCCAGATTCTGACTATACTGACATGCCAACATTCATTAAATCCTCCTGCTTTTTACTGCTCTATGATTAGAAATAGGCCAAACGACTCCATGTTTTTGAGTACCCACAGTTGCGTGGTGAGGTTTTTTTTATCGTGAGGTTATATTTAGATGCCCATTGATGTTGTTTTTCATCCCAAGTGCTTTTGGGAGGGTGAACAGCTGATCATTACACTGAGTTTGCTTGTACCCATGAGCACACTTAACCTAGAGTAGCAAATAGTTATTGTATTGCATTTTGTTTTGTGCCTGTGGGCACACTTAAGTCAATATACATGATGGCTAGTACCACAGTATTGCATTTGTCTACACCCATGGGCACTCCGAATTGCCAGTGTGAGGGAACTGGTGAATTAACTAGCTGTATGCCCACTGGTGCAGTTACTTCAAGAGCAATACTGCTGTTAATTGCTTAACTTAAATTTAATCATAATGCAAAATAACAGAAGGAAAGCGCTGCAAGAATCCCAGTTCTTACAGAAAATGGACAGTAACATTTGTTCAGTTCTAAGCTTGTCTGTTGCCAAAACTGAGGAACCAGCTTTTGGGGCAGAAGTCTCTGTTGTGAATAATTGCCCTTCTTTCCCTGTCTGTTTTATAGCCAGCAAGCTGCATCAAGCTCATTGCTCTCTCAAAGCTTTTACCTGCATGAAATCTAGTTCAGGGTTGATGCTTACTCTGCTCATTAGTGAAATTACCACCAGATGCTTTGTTAGATAGAGGTCACTCTGGCTGAATGCCTAACAACCTCTTCAAATAGCATGATTGCTAAACTACAGCTTTGACTCGAAATGGTGCAGTAGGTAATGTTGACATGCTGCAATTGCTGCTCAGTCCTCGTAGCATGTTCAAACAACACTGACTACCTCAGTGCTGACTTGGCAACACCAGAACTGGATTTGGGATGTATATTGTGGATGACTAGAAAATGTAGGGATTTCAGGAGAACGCCTACATGGAGCATTAGCTTATCTCGTTAGCCTGTGTCTAGTCAGGTCCTCTCAGAACTCTGTTGAAAAGTGGTAATTAAATGATAAGGCTGAGTCTAAAGTTACAGGGGCATAGATGAGCTAGGTTTCAGTAGTGCTGGGAACCAATTTTTGCAACTGAAGAAATCTTAAGTGGGAGTCTTAAATACCGGAAGACATTAATGCAAGGGACTGGATTAGCCTTTTCTAGCAGTAGGGTCATCATTCCTTACTAATAAGGCTTACTTGTACTTCTTTTTAGGAGACTGGTGCAAGGAAGGTCAAGCTAGACGGGCACTGGGAACATGCCCTACATGTGGACTGGATGATTGTCACAAAGGAACAGATGAGGAAAAATGAGTGGAAAGAAGGTAGTAGAATTATTTTCCTTCTAATAGCATGGTACATTGGTTAAGTCAGAACTGAGCTGGTTAGAGAAAGCTCTGCAGTGCACTTCTTTTCTCTATGATGATGGCAGGCAGAACTTTACAGCTCTGCTAATGACAACCCTGCGTGGCTTCCCGTTCATATACATCTTGTAATGAAAACTGATTGTGTTACAGATGTCTCTGGTGTGACTCGCAACTGCTGTGACTGTGATTGATGGACTAGATATGCTTATTATTAAAGTATCAGAATAAATGCAGAACAGCAATTATCCAGATACAAAATGATTGATTAAAACTGTAGAACAGTTACTAATTTATAGCTTTATAGTATTATCACTGCAAAGTAAAAAAAACCCTGAAGTGTTTCTCTAGAGGGTTATGCTACTGAAAGCAGATGATTAACCTTATAAAAGGAACCAGACCAGGTGGAAAATACCATGTTCCTGCCACTGTTGTTTTTCCTCCTCTGTATGGTTCTTTTGCACACAGAACTGCGTAAGCTATGTGAGCAGAGAAGGCTCAGCACGGTAGCCTAACTAGCAGTCCTTCCTGTGGCTGCAGCTTAGGAAAATGTATGTTGACGGGGTCCTCTGCACAGATTTTTTTTTTTTTTTAACTCAGAAAAGTGGCAGCAAGAACATGAGTGTCCCTTAGCCGTAATGGCTTTGGAATTCAGAAGTTTATAATACTGCATAATGAGATATAACCATTAAGTCTTTCCATTAAGTAAGGGGAGATTGGGTCTAGAGAGGATAAAGCCATGTTATAGCAAACGCTTACTAGGTATTAAAGGACAGGGCTAGAACTACTAGCTTTTTTGAACTTCTAGCAGTCCTACAAAATTGTTTTACACAAGGTCAGAACAGGACAGTGAATGGGGGAGAGAGGTAAAAAAAAAACAACCAAACATCTGGAAGAATTAATGAAGACGAGTTCTGAGTGATGAACCAGTTGTTGGGGAAGGGGGGTGTGTGTCAGACTAAGACATTAAATATGATATACAGTGCTGAGCTGCCATGAAACTGTCTGCATTAGTCAGCCTGGTTCATCTAGTTCTTCACAAGATCCCCAAGGAATGCCTGCAGGAGATCTACAGACGGAGGCATGTGGGATCAACCCTTCTACCAAGCGCAGAATGATGCTATTCAAGTAGCAACATGCCTCAGCTGGTATCGCTCGTTCATGTCTTTTGGCAAGAGGGTTTGCCTCCTACGCTACCGTTGCAGATAACCTAAAGGCAGGCACTTAAGGCTGATGATCGCTGATACTGCAGCGATTGCCATGCTCGGCATCTCTAACATTACCGTGTTCTGTAAAAAAAGGATCTTAGAAGCGCATACGGTGTCTGCTCCTGCCCAACCGAGAGCTCTCTGTACACCCACGATCATTCACGACAGATGTTTCCCGAGCGATGGAGAGCCCTCATCTTCCCTGAACAATCTGTATCACTCGTTAGGAGTTGTTAGAAAGAGTGTGGGGGTTTTGGTGGTTGGCTTCTTTTTCGCTTTTTTTTTTTTTTGGCTACAAATTAAGTGCACTCGTTCTTGCCTTTCCGGCAGCGGAGAGGGGAGAGAGAGAAGGATCGCCGCCCTTGGATTAGACTTGTTTTGCACACCGGGCAGTCTCCCCTTCCCGCACGCTCCTCTTTCTCCGCACGTCCCTTACCAGACCCTTCCCCGGGGAGCCGTCCCGGGAGGCGCTGGGCTCCCAAGCGGGGGCCGAGAGAGCGGCACAAAGCCCAGCGGCCCCTCTCCCGCGACGGCGGGACCCGACCGGCCTCCGTCCGTCACCCACGCGGGCGGCGGGAGCGGCCGGTACGCCCGCGGGGTCCCCTTACAAACTACCGCGTTTACCTTGAGCGACGGCCGCTACCGGGAAAGCGGGTCCTTACACCGCCTGCGGCTTTGCTCGCCGCCGTTCCCATCGCCGGGCTGGCGCTGACCGCCACCCGCCTCGGCCGGGGCCGGCCCGGGCCGCAGTGCGGCTTTGGGGCTCCGCCGTTATCGCCGTCATTTACCGGGAACCGCCAGCCCGCGGGGGCTCGGATACGGCCTCCCGTGTCCGTGTCCGTGTCCGTGTCCACGGGGGGGGGGGCGGGAATCCCGCCCCGCTCCCCCCGGGGCGACCCCCC
>JANZLQ010000001.1:5799885-5863445 GCA_026212715.1 Elanus axillaris
ACTCGCACGGAGCCGCCCCACCACCGCCCCTTCCCAGCAGCTCCCGCGCTCGCAGCGCGCTCCGCGCAGCCGCGGGCGGGGCCGCACCACCGGCCCCGTCGCCGGTGGGGGGGGAGCGGGGCAAGGAGCGGTCCCTTGGCCGGCTGTTACCGCCGCCGCCGCGCCCATCCCGGGAATACAGACTGTGGTTCCCCTGGGCGTGGGCGACTCGTCGCCGGAGCGCGGTCGGGGCTCACGGCGCTCCCCGCGGCCGGATGCGCTCCGCGGCAGCCCTTCCCCGTCGCTGGGAATGGTTTGCGCCGCGGCCCGGCCCGGCCTCTGAGTGGGGCCGCGGCCGCCATTTTGTGCGGCGTCCAGCGGAGGGCTAGTGGGCCGGTGTGCGGTGGAGGCGGTGAGGGTCTCCGGGAGACGCCGCTCCCTTCCCCGGCCGGTGAGCGGGGCGCGGCGGGCGCGCTTGGGGCCTACTCGGGCCGGGGCCGCTGGCGGTGCGGGGGGCCGCGCCGCGCCCGGAGGTCGCAGGCTTGGGCGGGCCGTGGCAGGCGGTGGGGCCGAGGGGGGTTGTTCCCCCCAGCCCGTCCCTGGTCCCGGCCTCGCTGGGGGAGGCTGCTGCGGCACTGGGAAATGCCTCCGTGCCTCGGGGAGCCGTCGTTGTCCCTCCGCAGGCCCCGGGACGGGCCGAGGCGTTGCTCCGTGTGTCTGTCGGTACGGCAGGGCCCGGGGCTTTAACGCCAATGACTGACACGTTTCGGTGTACCCTGTTGTGCAATAAATACAGGTGGGCTTATACCTTAAGGCCAGAAAGATGAAGACGCAAGTCAGGGGAAACAAGGTGGTTGCTTACACCTGCTTTCCCCCCCTCTCCTGTACTTTAGTAACTTCCAGCAAAGATGTCGGAGTATATCCGGGTGACGGAGGACGAGAACGATGAGCCCATCGAGATCCCCTCGGAGGACGACGGCACCGTGCTGCTGTCCACAGTGACCGCCCAGTTCCCCGGGGCGTGCGGGCTGCGCTACAGGAACCCGGTGTCGCAGTGCATGAGGGGGGTCCGGCTGGTGGAAGGCATTCTGCACGCGCCAGAAGCCGGGTGGGGAAACCTGGTCTATGTTGTTAATTATCCCAAAGGTTTGTTTTCGTTCCGTTGGCTTTTTTGTACAAGCTTGTTTTTTTCAGTGAAGAGGTCCACTCCTAATTTAACATGGCAACAGTACTGCTGTTGAACCCTATGATTTACTGAAGTTCAGCGATTTTATTTATGTATCTGTCCTGCAGAGTAGATTTGACCCCACTGAGTTTTCAGATGTGCAGTAAGACTTTTAACTCCCTACCCATATAAGCACTTTAATGACAAAGTCTTGTGTTATTCTGGAGGGTTCACAGCCTTATATGGTCCTTTGAAGACTGTGGTGTAATGGGATCTCTGGGTACTCACAGATGCTTCTCCTCAAGTCGTGGTTTGATCAGAGGTACCATTTGAAAATGCTCAGGAAAAGAGGAGCCTGACCACCCTGCCCCTCCCCTCCCCCTCCAAAAAAGGCAGGAAGGAAGTAAATTGCTAATGAAATATTATTGTTAAAAATTCCCATCTTCTTGACATCCTTATAGGACTGTTAGTGTTACTGGATAATACTTTAGTAAACTAACGCAGGACTAAGTCAAATTGCATTTTGGAGGAGGACTTCAGTGTAGACTGTTCTTTCCTCTCTCTTTACACTTGTAGGCAGTTGGAGATATGTTAAAATAATAAGGTCCCAGCAGCTGGCAGGTGTCATGTAGTCTGTACTTTTTCTCATCATAGTCTATGATTTTATACCATGCAGTTCATAATCAGTGGAAGGAATTTCCAGAGTTGAGGATGATGTCTAATGTACTTCTTTATATTCAGATAATAAGAGAAAAATGGATGAAACAGATGCATCATCAGCCGTGAAAGTGAAACGAGCAGTACAGAAGACTTCGGATTTAATAGTCTTGGGTCTTCCCTGGAAAACCACTGAACAAGACTTAAAGGAATATTTCAGTACATTTGGAGAAGTTCTGATGGTGCAGGTAAAAGCCTTTTGCAGCTCAAGCTAGGAGGTCTGTTATGTAGAAATCAGTCTGCTGACAAAGCCAGTAGAAACAGAGCAGTATCAACTCAGAGAAGATCTGAAGCTGTGTGTCTCTTTCTAGGTTGCATTTTGTTTGTTCCGTGAGCTTTATAGCTGCAGGCTTGTGTGGGGGAGTGGTAATTTGTGCACATCAGTTTAATGGGTACAGTGTTTTTAAGAGCTTTTTCATTTATATTACTGTTGTTGTAGCTGAATGTGCTTATATATGTGTGTGTGTTTAAGAAATTAGAGATTGCTGTGGTGGAAGCGTTTACAAGACTGATAAACTCTCAAACAGAACTTTACTGAATTCATTCAGCAACAGCATGCTTCATACTAGCGGTTACTTCTGTATTGTCTCTGCCTACACCAGACTGTTAGTCTGTAATGCACATATCCTGCGTCAGCGCGACCTGGTGCTGCTTGGTTAGCGTGGATGCTGGGGACCCTGATGGCCTCAGGTGCTGAGATGGCCTGGCCAGGCGTGAGGGCTCTTTGACAGCAGAAGTCAGGCGACAAACCTGCTTCGGTTTTCTTCTGTTTTCGTGCGTAATGTTTTTGTCCTTCCAGAAGGGGGATCTCGCCTGATCCCTTGTCTTGTTCTTTATCTCTTGTTACTTGTGTGCCTCCTGTGTGCAGCTATGCCTGTTTGCCCCTTTGGTGGTCACATTGCTTATAGAGTTGGTCTGGCTATGCTGTCACAGTATTATTACAGAATACTTACATCCCATTTTTGGTTATGCTTGGGCTCAAGGCAAGCTTAATAATTTTAATCTGTTGGTGTCACAATTCCCTGCTTTGACTATATAACAGTACGGTAATTTTTGTAAGAAAAGGTAGGCATATACAGTGGATAATCAAAACTTTTTTTAAAAAGTCTGCTTTTTTTTTTGTCTTAGGTTAAGAAGGATATTAAAACTGGCCACTCAAAAGGATTTGGTTTTGTTCGGTTTACGGATTATGAAACCCAGGTGAAAGTAATGTCTCAGCGGCACATGATAGATGGAAGATGGTGTGACTGTAAACTTCCCAATTCTAAGGTACTTCTGTATTTATTGCTAGTTTTATTTTTACCACACACTGAAAGCGCATTTCTTTAGCAGCTGCGTTAGGTGAGCAGATGAACAGATTAATAATCCACTCTTGGATGTGGCTTTTCAGTCTGTGAATGGACAGGACAAGCGAGAGCAAGGAAGGAAAATAGGGAGGAGGTGGGTGAGCAGGAAGTGATCAAGAAGGGTTGGGAAAACAGCTAGTTACATGGGGGAATTAAGGACACATGGAAATCTGAAAATAATGTGTTTTGATGTCCAGCAGTACCTGCTTAACTTGTCTGCTGCATGAATAAATGGAGAATGAAGCAGGTGGAGTAACTAACCTAGGGAAGATCAGAATCAGTCTTTGTTTGAATTCAAACCCAAAGCTTCTGTCTGTTTATTCCCTATGTGTATATATGCAGTTATTACTAAAAAAAAAAAGCGTCCTTCTGCAGTGGCCTTGTCACTGTTCTGTGAATTGCTCCCATCTTCATTTTCTTGTGACTTCTCCATCTGTACCAAGGTGCAGGCATGTTCTCTGAACAGATTTTTTTTTTCTTTAAGTCTTTAACTTAGAGTCTCAAACTTTCTTGATCTTCAGTCTGCAGAACAGGCTAGATTAAAAGGGGTCTTTATCATAATGTAACTTGGTTCTCAAGGATAGCTGTGATTTTTTTTTTTTTTTTTGTTCTTTTCCTTCCTCTGCAATTCTCTCCAGCAAAGTCCTGATGAACCTTTGCGTAGCAGAAAAGTGTTTGTTGGGCGCTGCACTGAGGACATGACAGCAGATGAACTCCGACAGTTCTTTGCCCAGTATGGAGAAGTGGTAGATGTCTTCATTCCTAAACCCTTCCGAGCTTTTGCTTTTGTTACATTTGCAGATGATCAGGTACATCTTAAAATATTTTAGCTTCCTATTTAGACAGCCTACATTTCAGTAGCTTGATAAAGCATGATTTCTGGAGCTACACATGGAATGCTTACTTGTCCACTGTCTTGAGAATTCCAGTGGTATTAGCTTGATTTGATTTATTGAATTGTCTAAGGTTACACTTTTCAGATGCTGTTGTACAGACGGGTTTTTGTACTGCAGTCAGTGTAGTAGTGAATGTGAAGATAAAACGCTTCAAATTGGATTAAGTATATGCGTATGCTTCCTTTGCAGGTTAAATATCTGCTCAGAATCATGTGGGATTTTTTTTGTCTTGTGCTACTAACATTTAAAAAAAAAAAGTCTAACATACATTTAATCAATCCCTTATTTCTTATAGGTTGCCCAGTCTCTTTGTGGAGAGGACTTGATCATTAAAGGAATCAGCGTACATATATCCAATGCTGAACCTAAGCACAATAGCAATAGACAGTTAGAGAGAGGTGGAAGATTTGGTGGTAATCCAGGAGGCTTTGGGAATCAAGGGGGGTTTGGCAACAGCAGAGGAGGCGGGGGAGGACTGGGTAACAACCAGGGCAGTAACATGGGTGGAGGTATGAACTTCGGAGCCTTTAGCATCAACCCTGCCATGATGGCAGCAGCGCAGGCAGCCCTGCAGAGCAGCTGGGGAATGATGGGTATGCTGGCTAGTCAGCAGAACCAGTCGGGGCCATCGGGAAACAACCAGCCTCAAGGCAACATGCAGCGGGAGCAGAACCAGGGCTTTAGTTCAGGGAATAACTCTTATGGCGGTTCCAACTCGGGGGCAGCGATAGGCTGGGGCTCGGCCTCGAATGCGGGCTCCAGCAGTGGGTTTAACGGAGGCTTTGGTTCAAGCATGGATTCCAAATCGTCAGGCTGGGGAATGTAGACGCAGTGGGCTCTGATACTGACTCTATGGTGGGAAATCAAATTTTTCTAACTCATGGTAAGTATACTGTAAATTACATATATACTAAAGTTTTCCAAATCAGTTTGTTCAGTGTGCAGTATATTCAGCAGTATTTTTGACATTTTTCTTTTTTAAAAAAAAAGAAAAAAAAAGAAAAAGAAAATAAAGGTAAAAGGAGTTTTGTAAGTTTTGTTACATACCTTGTTGGAATATTGAATGTTTGGAAGTGGACTGCTGTTTGCCAGATAGGTGAACTAACACTACAATCGATAGGAAAGGTTTCTCCTGTTATACTTTATCCCTTGTTTCCTGGCTACCTGAATTCTTTGCATGTTCAAAATGGAAACCATTGGTCAGAAACAGCATTCTCTCCCTCTTGTTTTTAATTTGATCCCACCATAAGACTCTCCAAGTGCCCCAGTTGGAGAACAGTGTCGTTTTTGTTTTGTTTGTGTTTTTTTTTTTTTTTAACACTGTCTCCCCTCCATACTAAAGTACAATATGAAGGCTTCATTTAATCTCCGCAGTTCATCTCATTTCAAATGTGTATGGAAGAAGCACTTCATTGAAAGCAGTGCTGTAAATATTCTGCCTTAGGAATACTTCTGTCTACATGCTTTCTCATCCAAGAATACTTCATCACACTGCACATGCTGCGTCTTAGACGGTGGGTGTTCCATTTTTATCCGCTACTCTTTATTTCATGGAGTCGTATCAACGCTATGAACGCAAGGCTGTGAGATGGAACCAGAAGGCTGTTTGAACTTTTGAAACCTTGTGTGGGATTGATGGTGGTGCCGAGGCATGAGAGGGCTGGTATGTGCGAGATAAAGGAGAGAGCGCATGCAGAGACCTGGTGGTGCATTATGGGATTTTATTTTACTTGGCGAGATGTCTCTCAATCCTGTGGCTTTGGTGAGAGAGTGTGCGGAGAGCAATGATAGCAAATAAAGTACGAGTGTTTATTGCATTCAAAGGACATCCATATGTGGAAGACTTTAAGTGGGTTTTATACCTAGTTAATCAATTAGTTGAATGTGTTATGTGAAATGAATATTTGTATTTTTTTTCCCTTATGTCAACTGCTGTGAATGCTGTATGGTGTGTGTTTTTTTTTCTGTTAATGATCTGTAAGTGTGGTAATGTGAATTGAAGATGATGGGGTTTGTGATGAGAACATTGAGCTTGTGGTGTGCTTTGCAGTAGCTCTTGCAGCAGAGATCACTAGCGAGCTCAGTGTGCCTCTTCAGGGTGGAAGTTCCACTGTCTGTAAGATATCCATAAGAATGCTGTTTGCTGCAGTTTCGTGTTTGGATGCTTTTTATAAGATTTGTCACTGTAGGAAATTCTTAAATAAAACTGATTTAAGTAATATGTGTCTTTGTTTTGCAGCCCTGAATGCAAAGAATTCATAGCAATTAATTTTACCCTTTTGAGATGAACTTCTGTAAAGCTTTTTTGCAGTAATTCAGTTTGTTTCAGATAAGCATGCTCTAAAAGTTGACAAGTCAAACGAAGCCACCGCTCATCATGTATCGATACCTGACACCCAACTTTAATCCACTGTATTTTTGCACTGTTCAGTGATACGTATAGATCTTAAATCCAGTTCCCACACGTTTGGGTGTCCGCACCTAGAATGGTAAGCAGTTCCCTCTAGGTTCCATCTGTGCCAAGGAACGTTACTTACTTATTCTTTTAGGAGTTGGAGATCCTCATCAGAAGTGGGTTGGGGGAGACAAACGCTTACTGTCAAGATGTATTTCTGTCCACAGCATCTCCTTTGGGGATGTATGTCTTTAACTTGTTTTTAGACCAGTCCACTCCTGGGAAGTAGGGTTCTGCAATACCTTCAGCCCAGAAGAAAGCTGTAAACTCGTGTTTAAAACTAGTCACGGGAAAGACTTTCCAGTTGAACAAAGCATTAGTAAATGTACACAGACTTTGATAGAAGTCTTAATCTGAGTAAGTTTATTACAGGTGCAGAAGGGTCAACTAAGAGGCAGCTTCTTAACAAACAGCAGGATGTTTCAGCAAAAACTGGTGGAAGATTATTTCCACTGGCAGTAGGAACTTGAAGAATTGTTAAATCTACTTGCGCTTGAAAGCCACTGAAGCTTGATCTGTATTTTTTATACACCATACTACTGTGCTGTAGCTATGAACATTCTGAATATGGATATTTACACAGTTTTTAACCTATTTAATTTTTCAAGTTACATCTTCATTACTGCGTATTATATTGAGGTTTGTGAATAGGAAGACCATCTAAATAGTGGACAGAGCTGCACTACTGTTAGTTTTCCACATGCAGTATTAAAAAATCAGCTGGGTCTCAATGTTCATCTTAAAGGGTTTTAAAGAGGGGTTCTGAACACTCAGGCTGAGAAGTAATCCTACTCTCTGGTGTTCATATCCCACTGCAAAAAGTTACTTAGATGATTTTTTTTCTGCACCTAAATCGGAATAATCTCCAAACTCTGTACCATCTGTGAATTTTGCATTTTAGCACTTGCACTATTACCAGCTACTTCTGCTGAGTAACACTTAAAAATGGTATTCTTGGACCTCCAAAGACTAACTGTGACCCCCCCCCGCAAGGAACTTCATGGTAAGTTTTTGTAATTAGCATGGCTTTAATTTTGTTTAAATTGCCCAGGTTTAAGGTTTTAACAGGCTGGTTGGCAGCATTGAGTAGTCTTTGCTAATAATTTTAGCCTTCCTTCACCCTCAAACAAAATCCCTGAAAATTTTAGAATAATTTTCAAGTTTTAGTAGTATTTTCTAACTGCTTTGCATACTCTAGTGTTTATAAGTGAGTAAATAAACTACTATTGAAAATGTATTTAAGTGTTTGGAGTCTTGTTTGGGTTTTTTTTAAAGAGATTGCATTTTCAGTTATATTCTAGAAAGTGAAATACTAATGAAAGAACGTGAGATACAAGAAAGAGGAAGTTTATGTAATTGTAAGGGGATACATAGTACAGTAAAAACTTTTTTTATAACCTTGCTTCCAATTAGTTCTGAGAATGTTGTCAGCTGAATATGTACTGAAATTATAAATCTGAATGTGAAAGCTTATTCTTTATAGAACTATGTTCAGAAAAACAGTTTCTGCAGCTGATGGCAGGAACTTCCTTAAGGCAAGGGCTGTGCAGCTGTCCCTACACTGTGTACAGCAGGTAACTGCAGAGGTACTTGGAGGTGCACAGCATTGTACGTAAAGGTGCAGCTGGTACCGCTGGGGTTCTTCAACTACCACCATACCCGAGGGAGTGGGGTAAGGTACCTGGATGCTCTTGCATGCCTTCACTGGACCTGTGTTCCTTCAAAAGCTGCGGTCTTAGAAGAATCCACAGCACTATTTAAAATAAAACAAAATACACTGTACTAAGAAAAAAGTAATGCCTTCTTTGGGCAGACGAAAATTTTGTAAATCTATAGGTCTTTTAACAACTGCTGGCACAGTTCTTCCCCACCCTGATGCAGCTGTCCCATCATTTGCAATCTCATCTTTTCCTGGTGAACAAATAGGTGTGATACTGGTACTAATTGAGACTTTATGCTCCAGTCTAACCAATACATTATCATTGTCAAAGTTGAACAAGATCATTTTTACAGCCCTCATGAATAAAAATTTTTTCTGCCTGGGCATCTTCATAGCAAAATGAGCTTTTGTTCAAAATCCCCAATTTAATCCTTGAAGCTGAGGCCTTTCTTTGATCAGCTACACTACAAGCAGCTGTTAGAACCCATTTGTCATACAAAAGCTAACCACCTCCTCATCCTCTATGCTCTGTAATTAACATCGCTTGCCAGGGAAATTCTCCAGGCTTGGCTCGCCTTCCTCCATATATATGTGCCACAGTTTCGCATCTCCGTGTTCCACAAACGGCAGAACAATGAAAGCAGCAATAACCGTTAAACATTTTAAGATCTGGACACTGAATTAGTATGCTTGTATGGATTAAATTAAGTTAATGATTCTAAATGTAATTCCTAGATTGTTTTGGAATGGTAAAATTGCTTGCAAATGAATATTTGATTTAGAGTACCATTTTCATTAGTCAGTATTACATACATCCTCTGGAAAGTCCTGTAATCAAGAGAGACAGTTCTGCTTAGGAATTGGGCATAGAGAAGTAAGTTTATTTGTTCTGAATGTAAATTAAGGTAATTGGAATATATGGATCTTCTAATCTAAAAGAAAAGAGGAACAATTATGCTTTTACATTGTAAAATGTTTCTCCCAAAATTCAAGTCTTGGATCTTGAATAATTTTACGGAGTAACTCATTTAGCAGTTCAAGCATTAAAACCCCACCCCCACCCAAAACAAAGAAAAGCCAAACATCCCCAAGCCTGTACTCTGTGATAAGGGTATTCAGTGGCTTTTTCCCCTCACAAATACTTCTGGAACATGGTTCAATTTTCTTGGCAGAAACAAAGCCAAGTAATTTAAAAGCAACAACAATGTAGTTATTTATGAAACTGCATTCTCCAAAAGAAAGCTGGAATAAACTGAAGGTTCAGCTTTTTACTCTCTTTGAACTTGAATTGAATTTCTGGCATTAACCTGCAATGCTAGCAGCAACAGGGAGCCTCAGGCAAGACCAAGACATGTTGAAGTAGTAATTTAACAGATAACTAAGGTCAATAACTACAGGGAGTGTCAGTCACACCATGTGGTTATCATAACATTTTTAGTTTTGTTATTGTTCCTCCCTGTTAAACAGCAATTGTAGCACTTGCCATTTTGAAGATTGGAGTAACATAAAGGTGGTAATCTGATTCTTAAAATGAACATTCTACAATGAAGCAGTTCTGCCTCATCAACTTAGAAGTACTGAAAGAAAATCTAAGGAAGCCATGCTATTACACCTGCTACTTTACTTGACATAAGCAAGGGAATAGCTTAGCTGAGTAACTGTTAACAACCCAGCATCTGTAGTGGGTGCTTAGGAACACGCACTGCAGAACAAAGCCTAGCCCCTTTTTTACAGGAAACATTCTGAAGTTCCAACTTGGGTGCACCTCTAAGTGCATTACTTCAAAGCAAGCTGTGTCCTTCAGTATTGAACTATGTACAGTCTGCCTGGCTGTCTCTGTAACAAAGCGTGACCGTGGACCAACAACAGTCAGTACTAGCCAAGACCTTATTAATGATTTTGCAGCAACTACTATTTCCAGCTATTTTGTACATTCATGCAGTACCTGGGTCACAGACAGGAGGGGTTATTTCTCCTCTGGAGTTTTTCCAGTATCCATCATCACTGCATATATATATTGTATCTGCATCTCACAGAGACAATAAAAATAAGAACAAGTGAACAAACAGCTGGGCATCATTTTAAAACAACACAGAAGTGACACTCTACAGGCATTGTTAGATGTCCTATTTTAAGTCTCCTTTAAGTTTACTGCAGGCTCATGAGAAGGTGACTCCGCATCACCCCTCTCTGGCTGCTCGCTGGATCTAATACTATTAAATACCACTAATTGGGGAATTACCAGAATGTGTTAAGCTTCCAGCTGTTACTGAATGAAGCCTACCTGGCAAACTTTTCAGTATGCTTAGGGACATGTCCTTAAAAATGGAAGCAACACTTCCAAAGTTAACAGCCTTTGTGTTGGGTTTCAGAAAGGTTCTGCTGACCTTTACAGGCATGTCTGTATCAGGCCGGGGTATTCACTCTGCACACCACCAGAACCAAGAACCCTCTTAATCTGATGGTTAGGACTTACCATTATTATTAGCCTTCATGGGGTAGAAGGGGGCTTCACACTGGTACTGAATTTCAGCATTGTAGGTGGTCTCAAGCTCCATAACATATGTAATGGCACTGCTGTCTATGTCTGCAAGTTCCCCACAGTCAGCAAGTAAAGCAGTTCAAAAATATATTTAAAAAAAAAAAAAGGTAGTGTACGGAAAAAGTCAAGCCAATCAATAAGGATTCAACTGTGATCTTCAGGGAATGGTACAAGGCCTCTTTACTCAAGATGACAGAAATACTGGTGAATGTTCCACACTCACAACTGGGCAGGCAGTACACAATGCACTTTGACAAGAAATGGAAGAGTTACTAAGCAGAAGAAAATGTTTTTCATACTGCAACTTCTACCATTGTCTTTACAAAACCAATGTTTTAAACATAAATATTTACAGAAATTTTCAAATTCACAAACATTAGCACTGACTTACTGATGCACTTTGCCATGGGTTTGTTCCAAGAACCATTATTCTGACATTCTGCTACAAAAGACTTCACATTTTAATTCTCCAAGAAGCATGAATAGAAAAAAAAGGTCAAATTAATTCCACATCAAACAGGGCTAATTACAGAAAACCAACATCAGTTACACATTTATTTGCTCATTCATAAGGGAAAAATAATAACTACATTTTTATTTGTTTAAAATGTCTTTACTTAATGTATTGCTTTGCTGCACTACTTTCAGAGTGGGAAAAGGTAAATAATTCTTATACCATCATCACATAGATCCAAATGTGGGTGCTAATAAAGGCCATAACAGATGGCTGTGAATGTGAGGGAGAGGATTACTTACCCTTTCTGGAATCTGGAGGCTAATTTGCATTTGTTGTGTAGCAGTTCCACCACTTACACCTGCCCTGCCACCAGCAGCGATGGCACACAGTGCTGGTCAGTGCCTTTCAAGAACAACACGGAATAGAGCTTTCATCTATCTACTTCCATATACACCCAGCTTTCCTGCTGTTGGCATTGAACACCAAGCCTCACATCAGTTCAGTTATTCTGGGTTTCTACATAAAACCTAAACAGTAAATGTGTGCAACTATCAGACTATAAAGTAACTGTTGAGGTAAGCCTGTGCCTTCCTAAAACACAATTGCCTAACTGTGATTTTAAAATTTTGATGTAAGCATAGACAGACATGCTGGTTTTGGCTGGGACGGAGATAATTTTCTTCATAGTAGCTAGTATGGGGCTCTGTTTTGGATTTGTGCTGGAAACGGTGTTGATAATGCCAAGATGTCTTCATTACTGCTGAGCAATGCTTACACAGAGTCAAGGCTTTTTCTGCTCCTCACCCCACCCCACCAGCGAGCAGGCTGGGGGGCCAAAAGGAGTTGGGAGGGGACACAGGCAGGACAGCTGACCCCAACTGACCCAAGAGATATTCCAGACCACATGATGTCATGCTCAGCATAGAAAGCTGGGGGAAGAAGAAGGAAGGGGGGGGACGTTTGGAGTTATGGCATTTGTCTTCCCAAGTAACCCTTACACTTGATGAAATGATGGAGCCCTGCTTTCCTGGAGATGGCTGAACACCTGCCTGCCAATGGGATGTGGTGAATGAATTCCTTGTTTTGCTTTGCTTGCATGTGGAGCTTTTGCTTTACCTATTAAACTGCCTATCTCAGCCCACAAGTTTTCTCACTTTTACCCTTCTGATTCTCTCCCCCATCCCACCATGAGGGAGGTAAAGGAGCAGCTGCGTGATGCTTAGCTGGGGTTAAACCACGAAAACAAACTAGAGTATATTCCAAAACTGCCTGCTGGGAAGCAGGATGTTACTAAGAAGCAAGTCTGAAATGCACCATTCAGCAGGAATGACCAAGTATTCCAATTTTAACTTCCCTGGAGAGATGTAGTAACAAATGAAAGAACATTAAAAATTCTCGCTACACTGATCTTATGAAATCTTTCATAAAATCATTCTTTTCTTCCAACATAATTACAAGCAAATCTCTAAGCAGCAGTGTTCAAAGAGCATCAGCATGGGCATACATACACACAGGCATACATAGAAACACAATGCTTTGGGGAGGATATCAAAGAAAGGACAACTGCTAACAAATTCAGTGTACTGAATACACCTCATAATTACGAGCAACAGAAATTGTTAATGAGAAAAGGCACCTACATGTTTAATCCTTGAGAAATTAAGTGCAACGGGGCTGACAGCGCCACGGTTCACCTACTTCAAGTAGCACATACCCGGTGTCACAAGAGAGAGAAAGCACAGTGGTCACCTAGAATGTACTGCGCTTGCACCAGTGCGATGTGACCATAGGGTGGTGCTTCAGGACTGGGACATGGCAAACCTGCAGCGGATCAGAACACAGAATATTGCCCTTAAGAGCGAATTCATTACTTACTGCTAAAGGTTCTTATGGGAAAACCCACCCTTTCTCTGACTTTTATCTACACTGTTTCACTCACATGGACACAGATGGGACAATTACTGAGAATAAAAGGAAAAACGATGACTGGCTTATGGTGACACTCTTGTGTCTGAGGTGTGCAGCGACCTGCACAGAGTCAGGCTACACTGACAGGACTTGCCCAGTATGTCTGTTGCCTAAACATGTACCTTGTAACTCTTGACAAGTTGGGAAAATAAAATCATATGCCTGGACCCGAGTTGAACTGAAAGATCAGCTGGAATTCTGGAGTTCTCTTAAAATTTTACTTCAGAAGTAAACTACCTAGCAGCTACATTGCTACATTGTTTAATAGGTACACTACTGAAAACTAAGTATAAAACCACTGTTTCAAAGCACCACAATTTGGTCGCTATTCAGGCCTTTCCAGAATGAAATTCTGGGAATAGTTCGGGCTTGAGAACTAAACAGAGGTCACCTACTGCCCTGTTGCCATATATTCAATCTTCCACCCAGTGTCTGCTCCTGGGATATCAGTTACAAAAGTAATATTCACAACACTAACACGTGTCTCAATTTTTGCAGGCAAAGTCCTTCCACAGAATGGGCCAAACTGCTTTTTGGGTGGTTTAACCTGAAAAGAATGAGAGAAGGCAAACAAACTGTCTTTACTCCTTCCCCCATGAGGCTTATGGAATAACAAACCAATTTTAATACAATGACTCCCTGAACTTGAATGGTCCTTTCTTGCAAAGTTTATAAAAAACAGGCAGGTGGTTAGAGTGATGGCTCATCATTGGTAACTCACAGCGTGCCTTTACTCGAAGCATTCTAAGTACTATAGAATTCCTGGGAAGCAATCACTGGGTCCATTTTATAAATAAGCAAACTGAACGCAAAAGATTTAACTGACTCCCCTGGCATCACCAACCTGTGATAAGGGTAGAGGTTGTAATGAAATCTATGAAGTCATCACACATATGTGTGCTTGGTTTGGGCGAATTTCCCAAAAGAGGAAGGTGTTGAAAGAAAAAAAAAACACCAATACTGAAAGGATGAGAAGAAATTAATGAGGAGAGATACAGGGAGACAAAACTGTCGAAACACAGGCTGAAGAAGATGCAGTAAAAGAACTGGGCCTGTCTCAAAAAAGCTATGATGAAATATAATCAACATCACCTTACCTTAAGGACATCACAGGCACAATACTCTTGGGTGTGTCTCCACATTAAAGGTTTCCATGAATTCCAGCGTGATCAGGAAGCCATCTTCTACCTGGATACTGTAGCTGCAGGAGCTGAGCACAGGATAAGCTGTTGGATAGTCAGGGCTGGTGACTTCTCCAATTCTTTCAGTAAAAACCTGACTCCGATGGTGGTCTAGGGGAAAAAAAAAACCAACCGAAAAACCACAACAACAGAAAATTATGATCATAGTTGTATTAACTCAGTTCAGCCATACTGGGTAAAGGTAGTGGATCTTTTTCTACACTAGTCTATCCCTTTGAAAACGTTTCAGAGCCACATATCTACCTACCTATGAAATGAAGCTAGTCTCACACATTTCACCAGGGGGCATTTGTCGCTGTTGAGAAAACTGCCCTCTCCCTCTCGCTCTGCTGTGGCAGAACCAGGGCTCAAGCATTATCCAGCACTCCTACCTCAGAAGTGGTGCAGGAAAGGACACTGGGAAAGCACCACTTAAGACAGTCACTGAGCTGGAGGTCAGAAAGAAGCGTGATAGCTAGAAGCTATCACCTATTCCTAGGTGTTAAATTTGCAGCTTGTCTGCTGCACCAGAGTGTGCAGAGTGGTAGGATAGCTATCAGCTCCTCAATTCCAGAAGCCTCTGAATGCAGCTCTTTCTTTTTAATGCCTTTATTGCCAGACATTTAGAAAGTAATTGTATTCTCTGAGCAAAACCAGCTGTGCCTCTTGCCGACACAATTGGAGCCACAAATGCTCCCTGCTGAAGAGAAGCAAGAAGGAACAGCCACAAGTGCCCGGAGGATCTCTGCTTGTTGACAGCATCTGATCACTGTGAAGTGGTGCTTTGATCAGCTGGGAACAAAGGCTTTATGATGTGCTGCAAAAGCTGTATGAGCAATCCTTTAATTGATGAGGAATGCTGGACTGGCTGATAACACCGGCATATTTTTGTACCACTGTGACACTGAATTAGTTGTAAGAGGGTAATTGTTTGACTTTGAATTGTACCCTCAAACACACCATGCTAACCTCCACCAACAAAAATGCCATTATCCAGTCATTAATTACAGATTATCACCTAAAATAGACCTACTGTTTAAGGTTGCCATTTTAATGGATGGGGACCAAATTGTGAATGAGAAAATGAACATTAATGTCCCTTAACTAAATATGGATTTCATTAGCCAAGAATCTAAGCTCCTTTTATGTCAGAGAATGAAACTTGCTTCCAGCCCTATACCTATGCAACAGCCCTACTTGCTGCTACAGGAAATATTCGGATACAAGTGTTTACTTGGAAAGGAAAGCAGGAATGGGTAAAAGGATAATATTTTTGCTTTATGTTTGTGTGGCTTTTAGCGCAACTACAATACCACAACACAAGTAACGATGCACTTGGGTACCAAGCGTTTCTTTTAGCACAAGCTGTAATTTCAGAACAATCTTTCTCTGTCCATCTTCCCAGAAAGTTACAAGCAGCTGCTTTTATTTGACATAAACCTACCCATCACCACAGTGACTGAGCATCTCTGTGTGTTCTATTCTGAATTGATTGTCATAGGTTTTCAAGCATGGCTGACGAATACACAGAGTAAACCAGTTAATAAATACACAGAAATGCCTATTCTGTTAAAACTGAGCACTCTCCTAATTTTTAAATCCTGTTTGAAATGCCTCTCTTGGTCCAAAGAAGCGGAGAAAGCTTGACTAATTCACCTGGAGGTTCTGGCTGCCTCTGAATCCAGCCTAACAGCACACCGCTTTGCACCAGCATAAATCAGTTGAGCTACAATGGGAATTAAATCTTTTCCTTTCACGCTATACTTGTAGAGGATTATCAGCAAGTGGGTTGTTTTCTTAATTGTTATTACCTCATTCTCTCCAGCTAAATGCATGTTTCTGTAATTCCACCGATTGTGCCTCAAACTACAGAAGCATTTGATGGCTATGTAAGAATAAAGCATGTTTTCCAGCACGCTCCCCTGAGTTGCTGCAGGTGCTGCTTAAAATACTGCCAGTGACACAGAGTTCACTGCCTCTCCCCAGGCTTTAAGCTCCCACTATAATGTCTCCTTCCCCCTGCTGCAAGCCCAGGCTAAGAAACGTCCCAAAACCTACCTGATACACAGCTTTAGCAGTATACTGCTCACTGCCATGTAAGTGCAAAAAAGTCTGCTTCTCTTAAAAACTGAAATTTACTCATGCTGCTAATATCTGTCCCAGCTCTACAGCCCCTACAGGATTAGTCTGGAGGCAATTAAAGGAAGAGATAGGAACGAAAACATTAAATCCTTGGGTGTGAAAAAGACTCAGCGGGAAGTCTTACCCTAGGCAAACAAGTCACAATATAATGAGTGCTATCTTTACACCCCTAAGTCCCTACTGAAATAATTAGGAAGTTAGAATCTCAAATCCTCTGCTAGTTCTGCATCGGAATCCTGTCCTATTACCTACAAAACCATTTTTTCCTGGGCATGGGGTCTACTGTGTAAAGAAGGAATACTCAGGTTGGTAAGGTTAAATTCCCTCTTACAAGAACCTCAGAGTTAGAAGGCAGCAACACCTTGACTTCTATTTACCATAATGATCACATTACCTTCTTTCATTAAAGTATGTTTAAAGGAATGTTATTAGACTAAAGCTCAGCATAAAAACATGTAAGAGAGCAACGGTGGACAAAAGACCACTGTGCAGTAACATGCATACACACATATATATATATATGTAGAGACAGAAAAACACTGCATATAACCAAACACTATAGTTTCTGAAGGGTGTTGACTTTCTCTAGTAATAAAAGGGCAAAAGGACACACGATGAAATTAAAGGCTGAAAAACACAAATCTGATACAAAAACAGGATTAAGAAATAGCATATAATTAATCTGTGCAACATGCTGTCATATGAAATTTAAAGCAAACTTCTATATGCTAGTTCTGTAAATTCAGCTTAAGCTAAGTAACATACAGACAACACAGGATATATGGCACAGGATTATGCTTCTGTATGAGAGTATACTTTAAAAATCACTTACTGAACTCTATCTTTCACTGAAGCATCAGATGCTGGCCAGTATCAAAGGCAGGAGATTGGACTTGAGGGATCCTTAGCCCAGATTCATTCTAGCAATGGATATTCCAGAATTGCGCTGAGCTGCCCAGGTGCTAGTTGAGAGGCTCTTCTGTGCAGTGATCGCTCCGAATTCACACAGCAAAAAACAGCACCGCACCTCTGCACAGAGCTGGGATCCCCATACACTGTTATAGGACAAATAAGAACAGTACCCCATTAATTCAGAAAACTGGCCTTCACCTTGTTTTCAAGGACTAAAGAAGGAGAAAGATAGAGACTAATAGTTCTTCACACTTCATTACGTCTCTTTTAAGCTCAGTTTCCTAATTTTGATGTGAGATTTTCATAAAGCTTGGAAAAAATGTGAGTCATCACCAATAAATTCTCTTGACTTGTGCTCACATAAGTAGCCAAAACTAGCTGACCCAACAGACAATACTCTAGTAGTCCAAAGGAATTTGCAGCTTCAAGATGAAAAGGCTTAGACAGGACCTTACTCTTCTAATATCTCCTGGATGTGGCTGCTGGGACTTCCATTTGTCAGGGCAGTATTTTTTCCTGTAAGTCTGCAAGCAAGAAAGTCATAAACTAGCCAGAACAAAAAGGATCAAGTAATTTTTAACATCTGCCAGCAGAAATGCTGTCCTTTGACTTCTTAGTCCAAGCTTTAGATCTGTTCAGAGAGTGCTCAATTATGCTTAGGCCATATTTTTATTAGAATCACAGTGAGCTGTTTGCCAGAGGACTGAACTCTGAAAAATGACCCCCTCAAAACTTACAAGTCCATTGTCATTGGCTCATTAGGTCTCCAATGAAAGGTGGGTTATAAATTGTTATCACCAAGCCATGACAAAATTTCAAGCTGCTTTGATCACAATTCACCATGACCATGAAACATCTTCTGAACAAGATTAAATAGAGCAGAAATAAGCTTTGGTAACTGCTTGCACAGCCACTCTATCCCCAAATCAGTTCTCTGCAGCACCTCCCTTCTATGACACTTACTGAGAGCATCTTCCCAGTAAGTCAAGGTAGGGATGTTACCTCTCGTTTTACAGATGGATGTTCAAAGCTGGTATGAAGTGACTTGCCAAAGATAACAGAGAAGTCTGCAATTTGCAGTGACCTGGGATGAGTCAAGTGTCCCATCTAAAAGATTCTCTGTCCCTCCCATGCTCACTTGGAAAAAGGTTTCCTCCCCTGGCACTACTTTCCTACTCCAGGCACTAAAGAGTAGAGATGGGGTTGGAGAAACTGAGCCTCATAAATTACAATTAAAAGTAACTCCTGCTAAATTGCCAAAACAAGGAAACATTGATCAACTAATGCTCCTTAATCCCCTCGAGCTTTTTAAACAAAGCCCTGTTTTATCTTCAGAGGTTCCCCTACAGCTGCTCAGCTCTGACTTGTTAACCTCTTGCAATAATCATGTTTCCTCCACAGAGCTGGGGAGCTCTAGTCACTGACAAGTACGGAGCATGGCATTTCTTCAACACATTTTAAGAAGATGGTCCCTGCCCAAAGAGGGTACAATCTAAAAGGACAACAAATGGATATTAATGTGGAGCCGTGAGAGACACTGTTAGGGACTGAGACGGTATCAATCAATGCCACAAGCAATTGCGCTGAAGAACAGCATTCTTTGTGTTTTATCTCTTGTGGGGAGGGAGGGCACTGTTGCCTTCCCTTGTGTGAAGGCAAGACACCTAAGCTGCCCTGGTGACATTCATATTACTTTACCAAACTCCTGGAACCAGAACACATTTCAGCCATAAGGCTAGGTTCCCAATCAGAGAAATGGCCAGAGTCACAAAATTTGGATTAAAAAAACCAAACCAAAACAAAACAAACCTTTCCAAAGAGTGAACGGGCTCTGAACACAGTTTCAATCTACAAGCCTGAGTGAAGACAGGAGCATATCTAAAAAGAACATTAGGGAACAAAAATGTATGGTTCTGGTCTTGTTGCAATTTAAGAACTATGGAATGTCAAGCAACAAGAGCTGGACAAGAAATTCAAGAGTCTTCAGGTAACTATGATGCTCAGGGGCCTTTCATGATGGCTTCTCTCTTATCAGCTCCTGCCTTATCTACCTTCTGTTTTCCCTAGTGACACATGGGAAATGCAAGAAAATGAATGCCCCAGAGGCTGCCATCAACTTTCAACAAGGAACAGCCTCTTTATTGTCTGCAGGAGGCAAGTCTGAAAGGCGAGGAACCACGACATACAAGTCACGGAGCAAGAGAAGCCTGCAGCCCTTGGGCAGACTGCAACAGGCAGGTCAGGAGGGAGGGCAAAGCAGCTCTTCCCAGCACATTTGTCTCCATCTCTGCCTAAGCGAGGAGAAGCTTAATTATCTCACGCTGGAAAATAAAGGAGAAAAAAAGAGCCTGTCAGTATCAGCCTGGTCAGACAGGAGCCCAAAAATCAAAGGCCAGCTTTTGCCCTCATCTCATGATGGTGATCCACAGAGACCTTTGCTTTGCAGCCCAGCTCAGTCGCTGGAGTGGCTTCAGTGCTTGCATCTAAAGGCCTCTGAAATGTGAACAGGTTCCAGCACATCAGCTGCACCATAGTAATTCCCAATGTGCAGATGTCCACCCATCAGGGTAGCCCAGCCCTCCAATATTGCTCCTAAGCTCCCTCTGCTAGCATGATGTTCATGCAGGGGGGCATAAGTGTGCACACATGAATGGTCAACACAAAGCTGCTAGTCTGCTAGTTCACAGCTATTCATTTTGCACCTTCACATTAAGATGAGGCACATGCTTTATAGCGTAAGTAAATCCATATACTTGTGCTAAAAGCCATCACTTTAGGAAGGGGAGCTTGAATGAATAGGTCTGTTCCAATACACTGGAGATATAAGGAGTTTGAATCTTGAATCAGACCCAGGCAGCCATGGCTGGAGAGTTTATAATAGGCTGGCGTTGGGAAGCTAAATGCCAAGGCAGCCTTAAGCACTGGAAGTTAGATCTTATTCTGCATTTCAGCACTGGGGAGCTCAAAGAAACTATCTTCCCACCTATGACAATATTTAGTGAGCAGTATGTGCGCTGGTTCATTCCAGACAGGATTCAGCTCCAGGTGGCCAAAGCTGCACCCACAAAAGAGGAGTCTGACACCACATGTAGGCACACGTTTCGCTGCAAAGTGAATCCTGAGGTGCCGGTCACAGTGCTTATTCAGACAGACGCTTCACTGCCTGACGACATATAAGCTTTCCCCAGTTGTGAAGTGAGAAGCAAGGCCAGGCAGAAGTCAGCTAGGTAAACCTCACGCTCTATGCCCTTCTGAACAAGAGATTTGTGCCTGGCCATGTCTCCCATTTAATGAGTGGACCATTGTATCTCGTGTCAGTGATATATGGACTGTGCTGCTTCTTGGTCTGTGTCCTTCCAGGGAGAGTATGCAAACTGTTTCTCCACTAGACTTCGCAACTCAATTGTTTGTTTTTCCAACACATCCAACATCTACTAACTCGGGTCCAGAATATTCAGTATCTCAGTACCCAGGGAGCAAGCTATACTCAGTTTTGCAAGGCTGGCTGCACTGGCAGCCATGAAGACTGGATGTGTTGGCAGTGAGAAGTGGAAGACAAGTTTTTTTCTTCTCCAATCTGTCTAAAGCTGAACACAGGTGGATGCTGCCTTAGGAGTAACCAGAACCAAATGCCAGTGCACCATTTTACTGTGACACAATATTGCTGTCCCTAATGGCAGCCACTAGCCCGCAGCCACTCTGCAAATCAGGACCTCTGCTCACAGCCCTGACTAACCCCCGGTACCTTCTTCCAGCTGCACCAAGCACACAGGGAATAATGAAAACAACAAAAAAAACCCCGCAGCTTTCACCTCGATGCTAGTGTCAGGACTGGATTTAAGTGGATGTTGCAGGTAGGGAACTATCTCCTGATCTAACTAGAGCTCACCTGTGCACGTCCTCTTGTTTTCATGCAGTGTGTAGCCAATCCGACAGCTGCAATAGTAGCCCCCCACGTAGTTGTGACAGTGATGGTTGCAGAGGGGTTCACCATCAAATAGCTTTTTGCACTCATCGATATCTAATGGGTGAAGCACAGAATTAGGGAACCAACACCCTTCAGCGACACTTCATCTTGGTCTGAGCCACTCTGTGTTTTGTGAGGTTGGCTTGTTGGCCTTTGCTTGCTGTGCCCTTTTGCACCTGCTTCCATGTAACGAGACTGCCTTCTCCCACCCCACACAAGCAGCCACAGTTTATGAGAGCACAAGGAAGCACCAACCCCACCACAGCTGTCTCCCTTCCACCTGCAAGAGGAGCTTGTCTCTTACCTTCAGCAGCATAGAATGCCTCAAAGCCTGTGAACGGTTTCTCATTGGAGTAATCAGACCGAAACACTACCATGAGGTTGTTGTCAATGGAGACGTATGTCTTGTTGCCCGGAGCCTCCTCAGTGTCTGTACTATCCTTTCCACACAGTGTAGCCAAGGTCCTCCCACCAGAGCTCAGCTGCAAAACGGGCAGACAAATCTACCAGATGAGCACAGAGCTTTGCTCTTCCCAACCTGCTGCCGTGGCTTGGAAAGCATGTGTTTAACAGTGTGAGAAAGGAGGCTTGGATGCTTTCAAAATATGCTTCTGGAGGTCAGTCCAGATCCAAGGACAGAGAAGAGAAGATTTCCCCTGTTCTCTGTGACTTAAGCCCATAATTTTTTCTCCCTTTTTCCTTTTAGAGGCCCACATAAAGCTGTGACACCAGCCCGGGCTATGAGCACCACACTTTGTTTATAATGCTCTTGTTAACTTGGCACTCTCGGTGACAATCAGATCTTGGTAAAGCCAGAGACAACTGGGGTAAAAAGGTTTCATACACTGACAAATTCAAATGTATAGTAAAAGGTCTTTTTAAATGATTAGTTTAACTAACTTGCTCTATGATTCACTTTAATTACAGTTCCAGCTCTTCACTGATCTTATGTTTTTAATATAAGAGTAATGTTCTGATACATGGGTTCATGCTATACACGGCAGTGATAGAACTATGGACAACAGGCCTGCCAGAAACGAGTACTCTGTCCTGTCCAAAGGAAATTACATGAAGAACAACATGGATTTGGGGAATGGGTGCAACTTGCCATATAAAACCATGGAAATGAGATCTTCCTAAATGGGAACAAGGCTGCCTGATTTGGTTCCATCAGATTCAAAAGTACTGCTGATGCACTGGTTTTGCATACTCCCTGTGTACACAGCTCCCTCTTTAACATATATCAGACCCATGCAAAGAACAAAATGAGTGCAGAGGTAGCAGCATGGCCTTCAACCAGTGACAGGGCCACCTAGGCTAAAGTGCATGCTAGCACATGGAGTACAAACCTTCCAGGGACACCGCTGATCACCCAAACTCTTCCTGAAGATAGTATCTTTCTTTTCCCGAGGTTGTTTCTCACATCAGCTAGCAAACGCACCATAGCAAGTGTTGCAAGTGCACGTTTAGACATGCTGACAGTATCTTGTTTAGACTATCACTTACACTTTTATGATCTCCCATTATACTCTGTGTATAGCGCTACTTGTTAATTTAGAACACACACTGTAACTTCAGCGAAATTAAGTTCAAATGTTGATTTAGGCAAAATTTCAACCCTTTTGTTTCATGAGAGGGGAACATCAGAATTTTCTGAGCACAAACAACTCAAGTTTCAGATGCTCCAACATGACAACCAGTTCTACTTCCTGGTCCCGAGGGCCTCGATAAACACATCATTTAGAAATCAGCTGAGCCTGAACTTTACTAGCAGACTAGAGTCAAGTGCTTACAACAGTTAAGTTGGTCCTGCATGTGTCCAGGATCACATATACACAATTTTTAATAACTTAGCCTGCCCTACACATACCTTCACATAATCATATTCACACAGGTAGGACAGCTCCAGGTTGAAATGGGTGAAGTAGATGCGGACAGAATATCCCTTGGGTACAGTAATATTCCAGATTCTCTCCTTGTGATTTGGGTAGACATTTGGGAAGTTGGGGGATGTGATCCTCCCATACATTTTCGGCAGCACAACGCTGCTGCTCACTCCACTGTAAAGCATAGCTAGCAAGACAAACAGCCTGTGTTAAAGGAACAGAGATTAACAGAAAAAGAATGAGCATCAACTCAGATCATACCCCAAAAGCCACACAACCAAAGTTGCCAGTCTTGCTACCAAATCAGATATCTCAGTGCTAGCTGAAATCTTCATGCCCAACACCATTCTCACTTGACAATGGAAGAAGTCAGGACATATCAGTGAAGTCATACTGTAGTAACAGCCTAACAAGATGAGAATCACACTTATGCCTTCTAAGGCCTGCACAAAGCCAAGTGGCCAGAGAAGCTGGGCAGGTCCCTGTGACTGCACTCACCTCATCGTGTTGCTCTCCTGTCTGAGCTTGCTCTGCTCTGAGCCCTGGGAAAAAAATCTCTTCTGATGTATTTGCATTTGGGGGTGGATGTATTTATTGTGTGTGCTCTGCTGTGTTTGCCTGGATGTTGAACTCTGATGTTTATCTCCCTTCCACCCCCTTCAGCATGCTGAGTTCTGGGAACAGCAATCACTAAAACCCAGGCTTGTGTTCAGTGCATGAGGCCTCAGTGAATGACAGGGAGAGGCAGACAGGGATGGAGCAGATGGATTAGGAATGCTACAGGCTCTTGGAGGGAGCTGTAGTATCGCAGCTCTGTGGGAAGGCAGGGAGTAGGAGGAGGTACAGAGTGGCTCCAGACCATGACTGCATGGGGCAGCAAGGGGAGCTGGGCAATGCTCTTTCCCTCTAACCAACTGATTTACAATTACAATTAATGCAAACAACACGTTACTGGAAGTACAGTTTCTTCTTTTGTCAGATCAGGAAGGTGTTGAAAACAAAATAATGGGGCTTATTACAGGATTTCAGAATAGTGAGTGAGGCTGGCTAGATGGTTCTGTGTAATGACACAGGAATACTCAGGCGACACAACACTACAGCGCACACAGGCACAAGTTTAAGAGATGGCAAAGTCTTCCAGTTCTCAACTGCACATTTTAATCCATTGCAAACTTGTGTTGACTGAAACCTGCTCTATGCCTTGTTTACATGCACGGATTGCTTTTTATTCTGTCCACCTTGGAACACCCATAAGGTAAAAAATGATCCTTAATTAATTATGTCTTTTGAACCTGGCTTGGTACAGATACAAGACAAAAATTCTTTGTGCTCACATCTGCCTGTGTAACCTAGCTTACTAACTTTAAAGACCCAACGGTCAATTTCTACCAAATTTGGCAGAAGAGCAGCAGTTCCAAGGATATCAGAGCAATGGAGACAGGTGGATGGATAAAAAGAATACCTATTACTAGAGATTCTCCGAAGGAAAAACTAAAAAAAGAACTCAAATTTCTTTCAAACATTTGTGGATCCACACAGGGATTTCACACCACTGTAAGACCCCAGGGAATTCAACTGGGAGACCCAAAGCTATAGGACATAAAGCTTTATTAATTCCACTGTTTGCAGACTGCTCCTTTCCAAGTCAGCATTTAGGTTTCCCACAAAACTCCTATTCCAGCTCTGACAGAGATAGGCCTAAATTTATAGAGGGTGAAAAGACAGATATGCTGATGCCAAACTTAGGTCCCACCTCTTCCCTGACAAAAATGGGACAGAGAGCAGGAAAACTGATTTGCAGCAGGGAACAGAACACCACACTGCACATGCAGGAAATTTATACTGAGATATCCTGTAATCAAAATGGACACCTTCTGATACTTATTTCTGAACAGCCAAAAACTCATTACCCCAGGCAGCAAAGTTGGTGCTGGCAGGAATGCAGGAGTTATTACATTAACAAAACTAAAGCCAACAAACGATTTAGCAGACTGCAAACACAAAACACCATTTAATAAAAGTGAAGGAGAAACCAGTAGAAGTAATAATTAATTGTGTAGCAGCAGTACCTACAAACACAGTTAACCAACAAGAACCCAGAGGGGACTAGCTTTTCCCATGGCCCACTAGCTGCTAAAAAGGATCCTGTTAACACACAAAAGATGTGGACTTTATACTGGCTGGAAACAAGGGAAGAGAAAGAAAATTTTGCAAAAAATCAGTCCATGCCTAACTAAGCTGGTACCTGATTCCCACAGACATAAGTACTTCCAGAAGCATCCCACATCAGGCTTCCCGCTCAGTTCAGTAGCAGAGGCATGAAGAGTCAGTTCTGGTCTTGGGTCTGAAAAGTTTCTCACAGCTCCAGAATCTGATGAGGACCCTGAAGCTGATGGTTGCTGCCTAGCACTGAAATAAGCAAGCTGACTTAATAAACTGTAATCCTGGAGACCGAGAAATCAAATGCTTGGTGCACATATTGGCTTTCCTCTGGCATGGTCTGTGGAGAGACAAGACTGCTGTTATTTTCGTCCTTAGCACCTGATGTGAACAATGCCAAAAATGTTGTCCCTATTTCTTTGCCCAGAAACCTTCCACCTCCAAAAGGCTGCTGGGTATCAGCTAGCCAAGTGCAGCAGTATCTTCAGGGTGCTGCGATAGCTAACCTCAGGCCCCACAGATGCTCCTCTTGCCCACAATTTCCCTTTTGTCTGCACAGGATAAGCCAGCCTGCAGGCTCAGTGGACTTCATCCATGTCACTGCAGCTTCCAAAGCTCTGTAACTTGCCAAGTTACTGATCCAGTTTAGGAAGCTTGGGTGTTATCTGAAATGACAGACGCCTCTTGAGAAGTCTGCCCAGCTGTCTTCTTGTGCCCATTTCCTTCCATGCTTGAGGGCTGAGGTAGCACAAAGGCAAGCCATCATTTTTGAGAGAACCACCAACATGTATGAAAGCCAAGGTTCAGAAAAAGGACTTAACCTTGAAAAAAAAAATAATTCTTCTACTACTCAGCACTGAGGTCTGTCAAGGTTTCAAATCCTTCCTGTGGCAACAGCCAGCGCAGACAGCTAAGCCAGACACATGAATAAATCAGCAAGAGCAGAGCTGCTCAGCCAACACAATGCCCCTCAGGCTGGTACCACTAAGATCCAGAGACCTGATCTCCACTTTCCCTGCAAAACCAGAGAGCAGCAGGAACCAGCTGTCAAAATGAGAAGGCTGGAAACCAGCTGTGCAGTAGAGCCTTCATCAAAGTTGTGTAAGATCCAGGCTAAGTCCTGGGGTAGCTCTTCAGTTCAGATTTCCCTCTGACCCCAAGTTTTGAAACTGCAAAAATGTTACCTGAGGTAAATTCTGCCAGAGCTATGTTCCTGCAGAAAGAGCTTCAGCTGTGACAAACTCTGAGATCCTGTAAAAATGAAGTCAATACAGCCCCATATCCACTCAATCAAAAAAGTCCCAGACAGCTCTATTCTCAAATGGACCATGCAAAACCACACACTGCCTCAGAAAATCATCTTGTGCTGGGGGAGAAAACCATCTCTGGGCCTTTGAAAGGCAGCTCCTGCATTCTGACAGCAATTCCATGAAAAGCACTGCAATGACTGATCACAGTCAGGACCAGATGTTTCAGGTGTAATACACAGGACAGTGAGCATCTGAACACGCCTCCAAACCCAAAACACAGGTACAGTGCCAAAGCAAGACGCTGGTTAATGAATAGAGGAAAAGCATGCACAGGTCTTCCTGGCTTCTAAGATGAGACAGTGCAGTCATCCAACATAGCAGTGGCTATCCTTGCGTCACAAACCAGGAGAGCAAATGAGCGTAATGGCTGCTTGCTGTGATCCCTGAAGACATTGCTCCCCACTGCCCCTTACTTCTCAAATGCCAGCTGCCTCTGCAGAGCCCTAAGAGATTGCTTGGATGTTTGCTGTTCCGTGGCTAAATCCAATCCTCCTGCATTGAGGGGTTCAGAGGACTGAGGGGAGCAAATGCAGCAGAGGAAAAGGCATCCTGTTTCCTCATTACAAATCAAATAGCATGACTGACATCAAAAGACAAGCACACAGACGGAGCAAGCAGAGCATGGAGTGGGGCAGCAGGAAGAGAGCCTGGCTGCTGTGAAACAGGGAAAAAATGATCTTGCTGGGGAAAAACAGCAGGCAGAGAAAACTCATGCAATGGGGCAAGATACTTTCTTCAGTTAGGGCATGCTTTCCTCCTGCCCACACTCTCTGCTGCTACCTCATTGGTTTTTATTCTGTTTGCAAAGATGGACTCCAACTGCTACAGAATGCTAAGGCGCATTTCTCCAGAAGCAAAAACATCACCAGACTTGTCCTCTCTATGCTGCACTGACTTCCACAGCACAGCCAATGCAATTCTACAGTGTCATCCTCATCTGAAAGCACTCAGATCTGAGCTCAGATTGTCTAGGAAAATTAACAAAAACTCTGGGGTAAAGATACTGGTCGACAGCTTTGCTCCTCTGCCGTGAACAGAGCTCTCAAAACCAACAGTAACTGTCATCCGTGTGGGGCTAGTCTCAGGCTGTGAAACACGACTTCTCCAGGAGCACCATGAAGCTCAGAGTGCAAAGCACATGTGTCTGAACATGTGTGTCTGTGTGTGTATGCACATGCATGCATGCATATGTTAGAGACCACGCACACACAATTTGTACATTACATATGTATACACACTCAAAATGATAATGTATAAATACCTGTATAACTTCTGTTCAACTACAGAGATGCAGAATCCAACAGCACATACTGTTCACATATGCCCAGCCCATTTCAACCACTGCACGGATGTATGTGTATGTATTCACATACATGACCATACAAATTCCAGGGCAAACGCCTGCACTGCACACTCACATCCCTTTGGGAAGAGAATATGACAGCACACAAGTTAAGAGATGCTGGTCACACTGCTCCACCTTCTCCTGGAAAAAACTCCCACTCTGCCATGGGGAAGACAGCATAAGAACCGCATAGGTCAGAATCTCTTTCCCCCTGCCCGTCTCCCCAGTCCCATTAGCCTGGCTCTCAAAAACTGAACTAGCTCACAAAGCTACTGTCTCACTCCCGCCCCCATCCTTGGTAGCTGCAGCATGTCTGCTGGGCTGGCTCCAAGTCTGTGACTTCACTGGAGCAGCTGTTTGTGCTGGGAACAGAATTTGGTTACAATTCAGTTACAGCTAGAGCCAAAGCTATGAAATACTGTGCTGTTTTCTCTCCAAGCAAAGATGCTATGCACGTTACAGGCACGGCCAACACACTTTCCTTGGGTAAGCCTGCCTCCAAACAGCTAAGAGGAACAAAGGGGGTGGGTGAATAACACACGTCTAACATGTATCTCTTACCCAACATTAAGTCTCAACATAGGGAAGGCAGACTGGGGCTGACAACAGAGGAAAGCAAGAAAAATACAATAAATCCCTGTACTAGAGGACACAAAGACCAACCAAAGATGAGCCCATCAGGAACTCCCTACTGTGAATAGAGTGAGGCTAATCAAAAGCCTCCCCTGAACCTATCATAGCCTCATTCAGCAAGCAGTTTCGCCCTGCAAAGTAATTAGGAGACTTTTAAGCTCCCAGAACAGCACCCAGGAATGACAACCTCATTCAGAAAGTAGTCTGGGGTTACACACCTGCCACAATGACTGGAAGGCCTGGAAAGTCACTTGCCAGCTTAGAAAAAGCTCCATTAGCATGTGCCATTCCCTCCATCACAGAGTCTTCAGTAAGAGGATCCACTTGAGCAGTTGCCTCTCTCCAAAATCATTCTTTATCAAGGGAGAACTGAAAAACAAGCTTGGCAGAAGAACCATATCCATCTCCGGCTGGAGTTTCCATGAAATCCTCCACTGTTATATCTTTTCTTAAACAAAACTTAAACCCTTTCCTATCTGCAGAACCAGACTCTGTAGAGTACAGCAACCACCACTATGCTTGGGATGAAGCCCTGGTTTTTCAAAGAAGGGGAAGCCAGACTTCATCTTCCACATCAAAACCATAGCAAAGTTGCTCTCAGCTGAGAGCACAAGGCCTGCCTTTGGAAGTTAGAGCTTGGCTGCTTGTCTCTATTTCCATCTCCTTTCATTTCTTCCTTCTTCTTTGATGACTGCTTTTCCTCTACGTGCAATCATTAATACTGTTAAGAATGGTATTCAGCTCCCAAATGTGTAACTTGCTGAGACTGGAGGAGACGATAAATTCCACTCAGGAAGAGGGAAAAGCTGAGAAACGCGCTGAGGAATAGGTTCAAGAGCATTAGGACTGGCAAATTCATTAAACCCACTTGCAACAGGCTCCTTGTCCATATATATATCCAAATGCATTTTCTACTCACCCCTGTTCAACTCAGTGCCATTTTTCAACATTTCTCTTCCTTGGCAATTGTCCATAGCCTCATTTTTTTCTAACAAAGAGGCCATTACACCACTGATCTAGATAAACAGTAAAGCCAGCCCAAACCACTCCCAAAATAAGAGCTACTGCTCAGACATTAAAGAGTTAGTATGATACACTGAAATAGACCAATCTTCCCCCTGGCTAAACCCCTCACTGAATACATGCAACCTCATTCCTGCCTTGGAGAAAATAGATTGAAGGCCATGTCAGAGCCAAGAGTCACATCAATCAGAACCTGTATATTAAAATGCCTGTAGCGCTCCTGGAAAAAAACCCAACCAAACCTACCAAGCAACGAGCTGTGCTAAACCTTTGTTTACCACCTCAATGGAATGATATGCCTTTCCCAACTATTTCAAATCGACCCGCCTTCAAAGAAGGGACAGATCCCTGATTGTTCTCCTCTCTTTGGAGGAGAAATTCGGGATAAGCGAGGTACCTTCCAGATGCATTGCTTTTTACAAAGACTGAACTTACGTATCTTACTTTTAAGGCAGGAATGTCAAATCTGTTTCTGCCCAAAAGAACTGGAAGTGTTCAAACCAAACAGTGTCTTTCAGTCTAGATCTAAGCTTACTTTTGCCAGAATTCCACCCTAAACCTCTTGTTTCTTGCCCCAGGGGAAAATAAAAACAAAACAAAAAACAAGCCGCCAAAATGCAGCACAAGAGTTCTGTGCTGCATGGACACTTTACCCTTCAGCTCCTTTGCTCGTTTTTGCTTATCTCACAGAAATCTTCACAAAGCAATAACCAGCAAAACATCCTTTGCTCCTGTATGGAGTTTCTTTGGGCGATGTCAAACACTTGTATTTGAGGTGAGATTGCAACTGTTTCATAGAGAAATTTAATTTTGTTTTTTAAATTAGTGGGACACATACCTGGGTTTCCTGCTCCTCACGTTTCTACACTGTTAGTGAAATCCACAACGCTGAAATTTTGGCAGGAGTCATGACTAAAGCTTGAACAATAAAGGGAATCTGCAAAAAGAACATAACAGCATTTAAATACAGTTTTCAACAAAACACAATTAAACAGAAGCACTACAAAGAAGTGAGCTCATGCCAACACAGCACTGTACTCTGTTCTCAGAAACATCTACATTTCAGAGACAGGCAGAGCTATAACCTAGCTGTATAAAACCAAACGCTCAGGTGTTGATACTCAAATACTCCCTGGATTAAGAGGTTACCTGACTGCTGAGCATAAGTGATTACATATATGACTTTTTCACACCTGCTGGACATATTGCCACCTGTTTTTACCTACTAACAGTAGGCTCACCACTTGTTGAGTCTCAAAGCTGTATGCAGAAAAAGAAAAAAGAAAAAGAAACTGCTGACATACCCTGGAGGCACTGGACCTGCTGACAAACGAAGGGAGACTTGGTAGATGCTATAGCCATCATATTTAAAATTAGGCACAGAGTCTAATGAAAGTATATCCTAAATTGCCCAGCCATAATATCTGACAGTGACTTCTGCTAGCCACCAGCTGCAAGAGCTTACTTTGCTCCAGCAATGCTTAGCTCCACTGGAAAGGCAAACAAAATCATTTGGGTATATGCAGAGTTAGCCTGGTACAAGGATATTGGATCTAACCTGAATTCCAACCTGAATGCCAAGGCACTCACAGCACAGGCTACTTAACAGTTTTAGTCAAGCTCTGAACCTCCTTAGCTTACAATTAAAAATAAAAGAAGAAACTGGGGGGGGTGGGGGGTGTCACAATGAAAATAATTCAGTTACACCTCTGAGGGGCAGGCAAAAGAGAAACAGTCTTACTACAGTGTGTGTTTATCTGAAGTGGCAAGACGGATAAAGAGCCACCAAGCAGCCAGCAAATTAAAAGATCATTGCATGTAATTTAAATGCTTGGTTGGGATCCCCTGAGGCCTGGTAGGAAGAATCTCTGAGGAAAGGGAGATATTTTGTTTGATGTATGTTAGCAAGGAGGAAACTGAGCCAGAGCACTAGCACGGCTGGAAGAATTATTCTTGCTGAAGTCAGATTACTCTAACTTGTCTGTTACCCTCTGCTTCGCAGTACTGTAATGACCCAAAATTGCAGCTGACAGATTGGTGCTGAGAGTTTGTCTCGTTGAGGCTACCGCATGTGGATGGGCCATTATTCTTTCAATTTTGGTCTCTGATGCCTGTTAACATACATTAGGCTTTTCCATATGGTGCTTTTTAGCTTGGTGTCCAGGGCAGCTGCCTGAGCCTCTGTCCGCCCCCCCCCCCACATGCTCAGGCCCTGTCTAATGAAAATGGATGACAGCCTCAGCTTACTAATGGGACACAGATGGACCAAACGGGTTTTCGTTTTGAAATATATTTTCATTTAACAAAGTCTCCAAAGACTGTGAGGTTTTTATTCTTCTATGACTGTAATATTCCCCCTAATACACTGCAATCTTCAGAGAGGTGAGGAATTCAAAGTTGCGAACTTTCAGCTTAACTGGATCTGAAAGTCTAAGACCAATGTCCTATTCTAGTACTGCTGTTCCACTGATGGCCTTCACAGTCACTTGAATGTTCTCTCACTTTCCTCCTCTCTTATCTCACCTCTTCTACTCATACTGAAAGCTCTTCAGCATGAGAAGCAACATTTTTTTGGGCAGATCTTTTAAAAGAAGGCCTGACAGGTGGTTAAATCAGCCTCAGCTGAGGGACTGTACTGCAACACAGATAGTTATGATAAATTAAACAACTGGTTTATTATTATGAAAGCCTTGTGCAGACACAGCAAAAGGAGCCTCCACAGCCACACATGAGAACACATCACTGAGGGGACTGTGCAGTGGGCATGGCAAGCAAGGGTCATTTCCCAGCAGGACTCCTCATTCTTCAAGTTATTCTTCTTGTTAATAGTATTTGTATTCCAAGAACAAAGGCACAAGAAGAGTCCAAATGCCAGAGAAGAGTCAAACACTTCCACATAATTTGTGGGAAAACAAAGCTCATCTTTTAGATGACACCAGTGTAGTACCATACACCCACCAACAAATGTGCAGAGTTAAGGTATGCAGAAGGCAAACATCTCCTGCAAGATGGAAGCCATCTGTATCTTGGTCCAAGTGTCCTTTGCCATAAATTGCCACTGCAAGCCTATAGCCCAGTAGTGTTTTGCAAACAGCATTTCACATACCTCTTTGCTAACTTGCTCTTTGTGGCCAGCCTGGGGCTTCTTATACTCAATTCCATGTAGACTAGACAGGATTTGGTTTCAGCCTGCATTGCCACAGTGACCTGGGAAGCCACACTGAACAAACTTCCCTTTGCTGACTGCTTTGGTAACCCACTTGTTTTGTGGTACACTCTGGAAGATGGAGTTCCCACAGTTCTGTGTCTGTACTCTGCACTAGGAAGTTCCCAAGGGCTCATGAGGCTGCCTCCAACTTTCCAAAGTGCTCCTTGTTATTTATGGTTTCTGCCCTCGTACTAAGTCTTTTCAAATAATTTGGAAATCATCCCCTTAATTCTAGGGCAGCGTTTGACCGTGACATCTCATTTATCAGGCAGTCTATCTTCCCAGAGAGGTGAAGCCTAGTTAAAGGTTTCTGAGGGACAGGGCAAGTGTCTGTATATGCACATGTGAAAATGTGATGGGACTCAGGAAAACAATTCTCCCTGAATCTCTCAGCCTTCATTACAACTGTTCTTTTAAATGCCAGCTCTGATTTATGGCCTGCCATTCAGAGGCTACGAAGGCCTGCAGCCAGAACTGACCAGCTGTCAGAAGAGGGCTTACAGAAACAGGAAACATATTAACCTGTCTCTCTGCCTGCCTAGATCCTGCAACTGATACAGGAGCTGATAAAGACAGGCTGTTCTTGGCACTTTACTTCCACCTAGAGCATTGCTTGGGGCTGTGACTGTTTAAAGGTGGAGACACCCAGAACCACATGAAGATTCTCCAGGTGCAGTAATTTGGACACAGCCATATCTTGTGCCCCAAGAGAGAGACTTCCTGGATTGTGGTCTCCAACTTACTACTTGCTTCCTGCAGGATCTCTCACACACTGGCTGGTACTTTGGTTTGTCCCCTGTTAAATAGGAATGATCATTCTTGTTTGATGCACAAGAATGTTGGCAAAGGTGGATCATCGCACAAAGACTCCATGAAAACTGCTAGTTAAACAGAAATGGAAGCAACTACTAATCTGAAAAGAAAAATACACAAATACAGACATCCACAGCCACTTTCTCGTTGCAGCAATAACACTGAGCAATTTCATATTTTATACCAAGCCACAGTAATAACATAAGAAGATCGACTAAATGCAAGCCTGCCTGCGACTAAATGGTTAAAGAGGGGAAGGACATTCCCTTACCTCACTGGACTGGGTTTATGTACCCTCTTGCACAGCTTCTGAGTCACACACTATTTAGACAGCTTTGCAATATGGAGACATTAAAATTTTTATTCTGGAATGGAGTAAAAGCCCACCAGTGGCATTTCTTCTCAGTTGTTCTGCTTCTAGCCCACTCTGTCCCATAGCATAACAAGCTGCCTTCCAGCAATGCACAGGGTTCAGTTCTCCCTTTTGGAAGAGCAATCATAAGACACTTTCCAGCCCGCTGGCTCCCAGCAGTGGGTAAATTCATCAGTTCACAGACGAAGATAAGCATTGTTTATAAGCCAATATTTTAGAGCACAAAGACTGCTGTTTGCTCCCCATGGTTCTGGGCTCCTAAAGTGTAGATCCATGGCTTTTTAGGCAGCTGCAGCTCCCTGTCTGTACACCTGCACCTAAGCTTCTGGCAGGGCACCTCTCACCATGGGAATAATTTACCTCTGACTAGATTAGCAGCACAGGGCCAAGGACAGAGGCAAAGCACTCACAGAAAAAAAAGTGGAGACATGTGGAGACATGTCCTGACCTCTGTGTTTCACTCTGAACAGCGGACTCCCTGCACAGAGTCTTGTCCCAGAGATAAAATCTCTGTATAAAATATTATCACATAAATACTTTCCCTTTCTCTATTAATTAAGCTGCTGCTTATGCTAGGTTCACTAACATGCATACCAATACACCCAGTGCTACCTAGAGAATCTGCTCTTGTTCAAATGAATAATAAAGTCACAGTGAAATCAACCAGATCTGAAGACTCCTCCTTCTATGCAACAGTGACTGAAGCTACAATGTGTTTAAAATGATGAGCTCTAAAACCATCATCTAAAGGACCAAAAGTCTCTTGGACAATTTCTGGACTGTACAAGCCAGGAGTGGGCAGCTTTCCACAGCCATAAATCCTTGGCTTCTTTCTCTTTGTCAAGAAGAGACTAAAATACACCAGCCAAGCACGGTCCAGTGAAATTGAAGACATTTTTAACAGCAGACTTACCTAACCAGCAAAGAATCTTACAATAGGAAGTAGGCCTGACCTCATGCCAAATTCAACAAGGTCCCAGCTGTAAACACTACTTATAGTTTTGGGATTGTTTGGTGGTTTGTTTTTTTTTTTTTTTACACTAAACATTAATTGGTTTAAAACAAAGAGTCCTCCAGGTCCCCAAGGTACTGCTAGAGCAGAAATTCCTCATCCCCAGCTGAATGCCCCAAGCCCGAGGAGACAGTATGCTCTCTCTGCTTGCACAGCTACTTTTTCCCTTGTGTGCTGTGGCCCTGCTAGACAACAATCCTTATGCAGCCCAGCCTACCACTTAAGACTAAGACATTCTCTGGGGAGGTGGAAGACATGGATTTAAATTGTTCAGATTTCCTTCACCTCCCAAATGCTTCCTCTGAGACTTTTTATGAGCCCTACATAATTTTAACAAGTGGGAAGCAGACATGCTGGAAGGTTTGAATCTAGATTCAATCAGATCTCTTCAAAACTCCTATCTTAAGGGACTGAAATGCTGTCTTTTATCCCCAAAGCTCCTACCTTAAGGGGCTGAAATGCTGGCTTTTTTTAATCTGGTATCTCCCTCCCAAGGCTGCAAAACGAGATGCAAATCTAAGAGTGAGAGCTCAGTCAGCTCCAAAGGTGCTAGAGTTAGCAAAGAGGAATACACAGATCAGACATGCCTATTACAAGAAGGCGCCTCACAGGCTCAGCACAGGTAGTTAAACTGGTCTCCCTTTGCATGGGGTACAGCTTCTCCTCAGTAGTCTGGGTTACAGACTGATAGCTTCTAGAGTCTCTGTATTCCCAGGCTTCTGCAAAGGGCTTATTCACACAAGCTGATTAACAGCAGTGTGCTGTTCTCCATTAGCTCCTATCTCTCTTATATGACACAGGCCCTTTGTCTCCCAAGTGTTTCCTGCTTTAAATGCTCAGTGATTATTATGAAATAAAAAGCAACTTTAGCTACAATGGATATTCTGCAGTAATGGTCCATCAGAATCTTCATTCTGGAAGTTCCCCCCTATACTTACAAGTCCCAGTTTGCTGCGGATCTCTGGATAACTGGTTTTTACCTACCTGCATTTCATCATCTACTGCCTTAGTGGTTAACTGTGACTGTAACTCCTTATGAATCTCTGAAGAAAAGCTACATCTCTTAAATCCTTCTTGAAACACTAGAGAGCACCTTCTGACTTCCCATCTCTCAGCCATTTGCAGCATACAGACCTTGACACTACAGTTTCACCAAAAAAGCACAACACATTAACACTGCCTGTCCTTCTGACCTAGTCTACAAAAACTACAGTGCTTTGGCAACTTCCTCTTGCTCCCTGGCATCCTCCTGTCAAATCACTGCAAGTTCAATCAGGGTTCAGCAAAGACAGGAAAAATCCTCTGTGTAAGACATCCTCCGAATTTACCAAAAGGTCATTTGTGCTTAGGATTTCCTATGTTGCACGTCTTACATGAAGCTACCTTACATTCTGAATGGTCAAGGTAATAACTTACTTCACTGAGCAGTCTTCATAGAATATAAAATGCATTTACAGCCTGCTGTTGCTGAGGATTTTGTGAATACAGGAGCTCAGAGAATTAACTGAAGTTAAATCTTCAAAGCCCACTTCACAAGTAAGAGAGGTTTTCAGAGAACAAGGTCACTGAACAAACTATTTACAGTGAGTAACAAACAGACAGCAAACAAATGTCTTATTTGACCTGTGTTATTCTTCCACTCAACAAAAGCTAGTGTGGCAGGAAAGTCAGCAGAGCCACAGGCAGAGGTACATGTGACATCATGGTTAGAACAAGACACAGAGTGACGTCTCTTGGATCAGTACCTCCCACCACCAAGCCCAAGGCATAAGGCAAACCTCCTAGCCCATACTGCCAAGAAATTAAAGTAGCACTTCTGTGTCACAGGGATGTTGTCAAGTTTATTGCTATCTAAACCACCAACTTATCAGATGAAGGTTGTCAAAAACAAGCATCCCATCAGAACACATTCTATAAACCACTACATTAATCTATGACCAAGAGCAACAGCAGAATTCACTCGACTCAGTGGAGAAAAGATTCCCCTTTATGCAAAGCTAGTTACTCTTCTCCCAGTTTGTATATGACTGCTTATATGCCATCAACCTCAAAATAGATTTTTCTTTTTAAATAAATGGACTTGCTGCTTTTCAAACACACGTTTAGTGTTTCTGAGCAGAACCAAGTATGATAACAACGTAAGACAAAAGACATGCTGTGCAACCTTATGCTTCATTCTCCCTTCAATACTAGGTTTAAGGTTAATATTCTGTAGCTGTAATCAATGCTAAAAGTGCCTCACAGGCCACGCGTTGTTTTGAGAATGACAGACACAGGACCACCAGACTAGGCAGTACTGTTGTGTTCTCACTAAATTTACCTCCGTTTGACTACTACCTGCAGACAGACAATATCTTTGTGAAGCCTAGTCAGATTGCAACTCTCTCCTTTGTCTAAGGCTGAAAATGCACACAGTGAAGTATTGATTCCCTGCTAGCTTACCTGACAGTATATACTAAAACAAGAGCTTCACTACTAAAAGCACGTACAAACAAGTTGCCATGGAGGGTACTAAATTTCAAATGAACACCTCCCTAGTTCCTCTGTTATATCTGTCCACATATGCATATGCTTTGATCTCAGAGAAAATGATATTTACTCTGTTTTCATCGAGGAATAAGCTACCTTGGACTACTTCACATTTATCGTGGGATAGGATATGCACACATGGAGTTATCCCTGTGTACTGAATATGCTGTAGGTTCACAGCTGGGCTTGTCCCCATGATAATTTCTCCACTTGCCTGCAGCTTGATGCATAAGCATGAGCTAGCTTGAGGTTAGAAAAATAAAATAACAACAACAACAATAATAATAATAATAATAAACAAAAGCCAAACAGTGAATACCACTGGACCGTCCGTTGAATTAATTAGGTGATGTCAGCACTTTGTGTGCTAGCTGACTTTAAAAGTTTTCCTTCTGGTACATTTTTACTTTGTAATGTGTCTGTTTCACTTTTTTAAAAATCTGGAGATAGTTCATAGGTATTATCCATTTGCTCATACACACACAATTATTCTGAGCTGTGACAAGATCTTAAAATGCATTGGCTATTGCATCTAAAAAAGAAATAAGATACTCTTGCTCCCTTCTACTTGACATACAGCACTATAAGACTCACAATTCTTTTGTGAAAATTTAAATAGAAAATGCCCATATATGACACATTATTTATAACCCTCAGTTAAGCCCCTCCCACTGAATCTGATTTATCATGCTACATGCTCTAACATTAAATGTCGTCATTAGGCAGGATCTCACATTGCTTCAGCCTCAGCACACTGACTTACCAAGGAAACTGCAAAATTAAATCCAACTCAAACACTGATTTCAGCACTGATGAAAGAAGCTGCCTCAACTGTGTTGGCCCCTATCCACAGCACGTGCGCTGGCGATACAGACTTCCTGCTTGGTGCTCAGCCAGTATGCCTCAGCCTACATTAGCAGGAACCATCTGTAGGGATGAAAGAAGAGTTCAACTTCCAAATTTACTTCCACCCTTGAGAACAGCCAGACTACTCCCTCCTCCAGGAACTACTAAATAATACAGCATATATACGCAGTCTCTATTAGGGCCAATCCCTATGTTCATGTACTGTGGGGTTTCTCATTTTCACTACATATTGTCTTGAATGTTATTAACAAAGACAAGATTTAATGGTGGATAATAAGGCAAGTCTTATGAGAACACTGCCAAGGTACTAGCACCCTGGTTGGTCTCATACTGCTACACAGGTCTTAGTAACAATGATGGCTATAATTGGTACTTATACAGCACTTGTCACCCACATAGCTTAAGAAAAATTGTAAAAAGAGACAAAAGCTATCACCCCATTTTAAAGACAGGGAAACTGAGGTATTGAAAGGGAGGTAATGATAAAATGCAAATGCCAGCAGCAAAGTGAGACATAAAACCAGGTCTCCTGCATCCTAGCTGGGTGCTCCAGGCAACACAGTTGGAAAGCTCTATATCCCATTACCCATACAGTGAGTCGCTGAGTTCCCCCAGCAAGGATCTTATTTTTCATTATGGAGTGAAAAATAAAACAAGCCACAGGGCTCTGACTCCTCCTGCAATCCAGAGACACACATCCAGAAATTTCTATGGCAAACGACCCAGTGAAAATACAGCCTGACACAGAGCAAAGTGGCAGCAGCAAGCCAGCCAGCCTAGGTGCCGAAGTGGTTGTATCACTCATTATTCAGGGAGAGCGGGGGAGTTGGAAGCATTACTTCAACTGTAAGAAAACAGGCTGGCTGCTGATTAATCCAAAATGCTGCTGTTGAGATGAGGGGCCTCATGGTCACTGGCCTCTAAAAAAAAAAAAGTAAATGTTCAAAAACAAGCCACTACAAATAACTACGTTCTACTTCTCACCAGTGGCCAGTCAGGCCTTGGAGACAGGCTCAGTAACATACAGCTGGAGTCTGCTATTTTGTGTTGTTATTCCTAGCAATGTAATATAGTTCTGAAACTCAACATGTTAATACTACAAATTAAAGCAAATAGAGCAATTGAATTTCACGCCTTTTTCTTTTTTGCCAGCATGCGAGACTGAGGCCTCAGCAGTCTCCTTTGGAGAGAAACATCTGTGCTGAATTCAAAGATGTCTACTTTTCACATCTCTATACTACCCATCAGTTCTAAAAATGAGGTTTAAACTTCCTCAGCAACCCAAAAGAAATAAAACAACAGGCCCTACTACTCTCCAGACAGTAAATGGCACCCAAGAAGGTAAGAGAAATCAGGTGTTTCGCTTTTGTTTTTTTAAGCGAGATGACAAGACACCAAGAAACCATTAAGAGAACCAGAGCAGAGTCAGAGCTGCTGGCCCTGGGACTACTGCCAGTTTATTTCAGTCAGTTTCAGATGCAGCCCCAGAGCACCCCGGGAACTGCTCTGGAGATACCTGCTGGCACACCAAAAGTGGGCCAGGGCCAGGCTCTGGGCACTCCTCCCCCTCCCACAACCCCAGCAACCCCCAGACAATGCCCCTTCATCCCCAACTGCACAGCACTGTCTGCTGCTTCACTTGGCCAACCCTCAAGTCACAGCACACCCAGGACCAAACCATCCCCTCCAAATTGTGGCATGGCACCTTCTCTTAACCAGGGGCTAGCACCGAGGACCCTCCCCACAGGGCACAACCCCTGCTGCCCAGTGCCAGGACCTCACCTCATCCGCCCACCCTGCCACAGGTGGGATGCGTACACCCACCTGGCTCCTCAGCCACTGCAGCAGCTTTAAGGAAAGCTACACCCCTGCACTTATGGAGCAGCTCCTCCCGGCAGGGGAGAGAGCCGCAGCTCCACCCCACACCCCTCGCTGCTGTGCAGCACCTTTCCAAAATGGCCGCCACCCAGCATGGCCACCCCACAAGATGGCGGCTACATCCTCCGACGGCCCCCGTGGGACTGGGCCCACCCGTTTTCCCCAGTGGTGCCGCAGACACCCCACACCACCCCGGCCCGGCGGGCTGCAGAGAGGCACAGACAAGTCCCCGAGGCGCCATGCTTTATTCTCAGGGGTGGAGAATAAAAGGAAGGGAGCTCAGGGGATGGGGCAGCCGATGAGAGGGGAGGGTGTTTGTGGGTGGGCAGCCCAGCAGGGCCAGGCTGGGCAGCACTAGCAGGAGGTGAAGGTTTTCCAGAAGAAGTTTTTGCAGGGGGCCTTGCGGTCCCGCTGCGATAGTTGGGCAAGCCGCCCCAGCACTGCCCGCTCCTCCTCCAGCTTTCCCTCCTCTTCCACATCTGGGGAGGCCACCTCGTGCCCCACGTCCATGCTGTCCAGCAGGCCTGCCAGCATCTTCAGGATGGTGTCTTTCCGGACTGTGCTCTGTTCCTGCAGGCAGAAAGCAGGGGAAGGTGATGGACAGAGGCCTTGTCCCCCATGACCATCGAGGCAGGGGGATGTCGCAGGGTGCAAACATCCCCCCCCTCCATGGGGTCTCTTCTCATTTCCTGCCTCCCCTGGTGCCCTGTTCTCTGAGCCGATTATTTTCCCATGGGCAGAGCTGTGCTCAAGCTGAGGAATCTGTAGCTGCAGAAGTCACTCCCTTCTCCCATCCCCTGTCCAGCTCAGCTGGCTGGATGGGGAGAGGCACACATACCCTGGTGTAACTGGAAAAGAGCTGCTAACAAATAGGCATGAAACTGGCTGTATAGTCCCTTGCTGCCTGCGCTAATTAAATTTCATTGAATGCCAAGCTGCCTTCTCTCCTAGTAAGCCCGTGCTCCCTTCACTACTCTGACTGCCCAGCATCTGCTGCAGGAAGGTCAGGGAAGAAGCACAGAGTCCTGAGCAATATTAAACTAAGCATACCAGGGGCTGCAACCCACCCTAAAATGCTGAGAATTAAGTGTAACAAAGAAGAGGGCTGGGTTGGTGGGGAGAAAGAGATGCCCTAAGTATCTGGAATGAAGTATTTAATCTGTGGAGACAGGCAGCTTGTATTTCAAGAACAAGAACCTGTATTTCAATAGCTTGACCTTGGGGGAAGGCAGAATGAAAGACGAGTTGTGAAGCTCCATCCCTTTGCCACAGCAGTATACAAAAGAGCATAGCCTGTGGTTTGGGGTTTGAGGGATTTCTGTCAGCAACAAGCTGTGAGTTATCTTGTTTCTCTTAACTTAACATTCAGCAAAGCTCAGGAATTACCTCTTCCTTGAGCATTCCTGGTCTCTGTGACTCATTGGCAGAGACAGCTGGTACTGGACAAGCTGGGATAGATGGTTTTATAGGAACAGATCCTATTTCCCATGCAGATGGGAATCTTGGAAGCACATTTCTACGTCACTTCTCACAAATACCACGTTTACTGCTGGGACTGCTCTATCTATCCACTGGCTTTCTCAGCATCAGCATTTGTTAAGGACCACTTGGTGAGCAACTCAAAGATGGATAAATACAGGCAGCAGCAATTATTTTGAGTTTACCTTACAGAATGTTTATGGATATTTTTTAATCACTTTCTTAGCTCTATTAACTAACCCTGCTTCCACACAAGAGAAACTGAGGCACAGAAAAATTACATGCTATGTTCGTAGCAGAAGAAAGGATAAAGCCAGCTTGTGCCTGTCCTGATTCCTACTCCTGTGTTGCAAGTACAGAAATGTCTTGAGCCTTTGGGAGATGGACTGGAACTGGGGAACCCAGCTAAATGTGTCTCCTGGGTCATCCTCATAAGATTCTTTCCTAGCTGTAAGTGCTGTATTTTGAAATAACCTGCTCCAAGCAGAGCCAGCAGCTTCAGACTGGGGTGTGGAAGGCAAAGCTCAGCCTGCTGTTAGGGGATATTCCTTATGCATGATCGGCCATGGCTGTTAGTGAAACTAGGCAGCTCTTCCTCCATTGCCAACATCCTTTCTGCTTATAGCTGTTCTTGAGCTGCAAGAGATCAAGACTCTTTGGCAGCAGCTAGAGATCTTAGCATGGGTGGGTTGTGGCACATCTTTGAGTAGCTGCTCAATTCCCTGTACTACATCCACCAGTGCATCAGAATGCGCAGATCTTTCTTTTGCATTGTTACGCATTTTATGGTGGTTTATATGTAAAATCCTGATATTCTTCCTACTTAAAACATTTGTCTGAGTTACAGCAGTGGTGACTAGAGGGATTAGTTCATCAGTATCTAACAATTTTTCAATTTGTAGAATGCTCTGAAGAGAATCATTATATCTTATATAATGAATTAGAAAGCAACAGTGTGTAGAAGACTAAGAGTCATTACACTTGAATTCATTTTTACAAAAGCCTTATTTGCTGATTTATTCCCTACAACTTGTTTCTTTTTTCCCCAGCAACTAGCATTTGCACCAGAAAGAGTTTACTTTTTAAGTACTAGATTTGTTATTTTAAGAATGTACAGCTGAAAGTTTACAGTTATCCCCAGAAGGGTTAATCTCAGCCAGCTGCAGAAGCCCTGATCTCTAACAGAATGCTAGCCCTAGCACCTCAGACTGCGTTTTTTTCTTGCAGTCAGTTTTCTTGTTAACGGGCTGTGAGCCCACTCCTGAAGCAGTAAGACACTGATGGATGAGCTGGAGGTAACACTAAGACAGAAAATACGATGTGGAGATGCACAAAAGAGAAGTTACTGCCTTTGAAACCAACATTGGGATCCTTCACTTGTCTGGGTAGCTTCTCTGCAGGACTGAAATACCAGCAACCTTACAGATACAGCTGTGAACCGGGCTGGCAGAGTGTAGGGTGACTAACCACAGCACAGAAGAACATCAGGGACAGAGAGGAACATGCAGGTGAGAAAACTGTGGGGCGAGGGCAAACAGAACAGAGCGCTTGCTTGCAATTATGTTATGCTATTGCTTCCTACCCCTTTGGCCTCTTAGGAAAATAGTCCAGCAAAACAAAGTTATTATAGTGCTATGGCCATTATAATATTAGAGTTTTGCCAGTTGGTAGGATAATTATATTGCTATAATAAGTTCTGCCACTGCATAGAGCTGTGCTGGTTCAGAGTGTAATTATTCTAGCAGAACTATGTCAGTATAACTCCCCTTGTGAATAACACTCTGGAAAAAGCAATTTTATTCTGATATAATTACTTCATTTATTATTCCTCTGTTACTTTCCTACTGAACCCATCTTTTAAACATTTGCCCTTCCCATGAGTCCTATTTAAAATATCATCTCCCTTGATCGTTTTACCAATTACGTATCTTTTCTCTCCCTCCCCAGTACTCTGCTTTATTCTCTCGTGCTGTACTCTTTCAGTAATATTTTCTCCTTTTCCCTCTGCTCTTTTTGCCAGTTTTTGCTTAGCTCAGACTTCACTTTGCAGCTCTCTGGCATCTGCCCTGGTTCCTTTCCTAAATAAATTGGCTAGTAAGCTGTAGTAATAGCCCATGCTTCAGCAGTGCATGAAGCTGTAGTGCCTTGGAATATAGATGGGCGGAAGAGTTGTTTGCATCAGGTAAAAGCCTAATTGCCCTTGTTACCCCTCCCCTGGCTCTAGCCTGCTTCTGCGTGCTCCCACCTCACCCAGCTCCTGCACAGGGTGCATTATACTCACCCTAGTGTTCTGTATTGCGAGTCTCTCTTCTCCAGGCAGTGCAGTGGCTCTCACGCTCCACACCAGCAGCAGAACGGACACCAGGCTGGCCACCAGCTGCATGATGTACAGGCTGTGACTACTGTGCTGAATGAAGAAGACTGGGAGAGGGAGCTGTTTCTGGGCTCTCTTCTGCCTCAGACAATGGCTGCAGCCCCTTTTATAGCCCTCCCCCTAGCCCAGTGGGTGACGCAAACAATTAAGTCTATATCAAAGGCAAATTAGACTTTGGAGAGGTTGTTAACACTTGGCTGCTTGAGTGGGATACTTCAGTGCCTCTGGGCTTTCCATGTGCCAGACCTGCAGAGACTGAGAAAGCAAAGGTTTGGGACTCTCCAGTAACATGCTGTTTCTCCACTCTGAGACATTGTAGGCACTATCTGCGCCTCTCCTAGTTAGCTGAATTCTGCTTGGGAACGTAATGTTGGATAGAATAGGCCACCAGCTTGCACAAACCTCTGGCCAGTGCTGGATGATTCAGAGGGAAGAGGTAAAACTTCTGGCCACCAGTGCTTAGATATGGGCTTGGATCCTTAGCCTGTGTGTCCAAACAGCTCCAGACTCTAGGGGTATTTGGATCTGGATCTCTGCATCCAGTGATGTATCTCACTGTGGAATGCCAATATGCCTGGCTTTCCCTGTACAGTAACATGGGGACTACAGCTATGCAGCAATATAATCTGTCTTGCAAATGTATATAAGACTACCTGGAAGATAGCTGGGGGTTACTGTTTTTTGTTTCTAGTATTGTTTCAATATGTCTTGAACTTATCCCAGAAGTATATGTCAAAGCAGTGAAGCCTGACTTGGAGATGTTGGGTTTAAATGTATTGAAGGGAGAACAAAAGTACTGAAAGGCTGGTCAGAGCTGGAGCTGCTCTGCTCAGTGAGGCTTCAGAAAAAGGCTCATGCTATGCTGGCACTGACCGCAGGCTGCTTGGAGTAAGTTCCTACCATTTATGATCTCTCTTTAGCAGTTAATGCTTCTCCCTTTGCCCAAAAGGCTGTCCCACCAGTGGGATTGGTTTGTGGGCCAGCAGAAGGTGCTATTAAGCACTGCTATCTGCTTTGCATTGTCCCCATCATGTGGGGATGGCATCCGCTGTCACATGCCTGTGAGATACAGACACAGAGCTAAGATCCCACCTACCACTAGCCCTTTCTCCAGAAGCACTCACCTCAGGGCACCTCTTCTGACCCTAACAACAAACGACAGTCAAAAGGTAAATTGTTATCCTAATTTAGCACAATAAATAAAACCCACAGGGAGGTGACTTGGCCTAGGGGATGCTGTGGCAGAATTAAGAACAGAAGGCAGAAAAACCTGTTCCCACTTCTACCACTTACCAGCATCACAGTTCCTGGAAACAGCAGGATGAAGCTTTGCCTGCAAATAATCCAGTTCCTAATGCCAGTTACACTACCCTGGATGCTCTTGAAGGAAAAGATGCCATCGCTTCCATGCATATTTGAAAAGAAATGTTGGATTCCCTCACTGAAAAGATAACAAAGAAAAAACCTTTTTTGAGTCATATGGACTTGTGGGGAAAAGTGATGATCTAGCAATTTCTAGAAATGAATTTTCCTCAGAAAACTTTGTTTCTCACCCCCCTCCCCTTGTGAGTGCTGGCTTCCATGCACCAGTTTCAGATGAAACATCATCCGTTTCCCTTTAAACTGATCTTGCTGGTTTATCAGAATTGCTGTTAGCCCTTCGTAATGGATTCTGTCAAACGCTTCCCAGCCAGTCTGGGGCTGGATACAGAGAGCAGTGAAGTACCAGGCTCCAGCAAGCAGACAAATCACAGGGACTTGCCAAATGACCTGCAGCTGATTTGCTCCAGGAGAGGTAAAAGTGGGAGAACAGCAAATGCAGAAAGCACACTTGGTTGCTCAAGAGGAACAAAGAGCAGGTACCTGTGAGTGTGAGATGTGCCTGGGCTGACAGGCAGGCAGAAGGTGAATCCTGTACTGGTGGTTATGAGGCAGGACTAAACCTCATGGGCTGACTAGCCCAAAGGCTCAACAGACAGCAGAAGCAGTGCTGCTAGGTCTCCATGCTGGGGGCCATCTGGTCTAACCAAACTGCTTGTTCTAATAAATACGGTTTTGTTTGCAGCTTTGCCTTCTGAATGGACTGTTTTCTATAATGCTTCATCGAGTGAATGGGGTCACAAGTATGACAATGCTCTTCCAGCAAAAAAGGGATGATATGCTGAGCCAGAGATCAGTTTCTGGGGAGGCCCACAGGGATGTAAGCAGTATCCAGGCTGCCATGAATCTGTTCTGGGATTGAAGGGCAGTAATAAAATAATTGTTACCTCTTGAGGGAGTTGGCTTTGGAGAGAGTTTCTGCCCAGATATCCCAGCACCAAACCTGTGGCCCTGCTGACAAGCACAGCACAGCCAAAACCTGTACTTCTAGCCTGGGCAAGGCTGCCTGTCTCTTCAAAGCTGGGAGGGAGAGGAATAGGGACACATCAAAGCACTTAACACTCCTGTGCCCAAAGTAGGACTGATCTCTAAATAAAAACAAGTTCCCTCTAAGCTCTGCTACAGCATCCCTCAATATCAGATGCCTCTTTTCCAGATTCTTTCATCTTCCCTAGTGCTCTTCCCTTTCCTCACATTCCCTCTGCTGCTTCCCTTACATTAGTCTGTCTTCATCAAGCTCTGGTCCCTTTGCAGAGACCCTGCTGGTTCCACTTACCACCACTGCTGACCATAGCACCATCTCCTTTTCCAAAGGAAGCAAAATAACTCTGTGGTGATAAAATTTGCTCTCTTTAGTAACTGTAAAGAGTTCAACATTTACATCAAAGAGTTCAGGACTGTTCATTCCTACTGTTCCCTATTCCCTGTCATATTGACTGTCTGACCTTTAAGAAGGTCAATTATTTTTGTTGCCAAACAAAATTATTTTGTTGCCAACCCTTAAATGCTTATCACTCTGTACAGGAAAGGTTAAAGGTCTTCCCTTGGAGGAATAAACATTTCTGACAATTCTTTCTTCATATCCTCTTACCATATTCTCTCTCTGTTATCTGACTTACACCTTTAGAAGTCTTTTTACTTGACAGTTTCTTCTGTCTGGAGTTGCACATGGTCTGAGTGAGTTTCTTCTACTTTACAGTGTGGGTAGATTATCTGAAATTAGCATGCCCGTGAACACATCCATGGGAACCTGGTAAGGGTGGGGATGCTCCAGAAGGAAGTTCAGCGTACAGTAACTTGAAAAGGCCTGGCTATCCAAGGATTTTGGCTCACAGTTAGAATGGTTTCAGCAGAGATGCAGGGTGGGTTCAGAAGTACAGCAGAATATACTTACACAATCACACAAGACAACCTCCATCTTTTTGTGATTAAGGGTGCACAAGCAGCATGCAATGGGAGAGGTCTTCTCTTTCAAGAAAGAGGTCCCTGACCTCTCCTCTGTGTCTGTACAGCAGCAAAGACCAGGCATTGCTGGAATACAAATGCTAAGGCTAAGTCTGGCACCAAATGCCATGTTAAGGAATGAGATAATTTCTCAATTGCTTTCCTCTATGGCCTGGATATTTGCCATCTGCTGCCTATTTATTGCCTGGTCTGGGTTCAGATCACCATGTCTTGAAGCACATAGCAGAACTGCATCAGGCTTCCAGAATAAAGTCTGGTTCCCAAAGGTGAAGCACTCAGCTGCAGCTGAATGAAGGGTTGAAATCCTTCTGCTTTCCTGTCACTGGAACCCTTTTTCTCTGCCTTCAAGAGCCCCTAGTTTCAAAGGCCAATGCAATAAATAAAGCAATAGTCAGCTGACAGTTGTGAGCCTTCCTGGAAGGGGAAACCAATTTGTTCATGGGCCTGAAATCACAGCTCATTTATCAGGCCAGGCTTGCAGTATTCCCTCGCACTGTGCTCCCCAGGGGCCTCAGAGAAGCATGCAGGTGGCCGTTCCAGCCAAGGCTTTTCATCGGCACTAATCTAACAAACCCAAGGAAGAGACTGCATGAGCGTGGGCTGGAGCCCACTGCTCCCGCTCGTCTCTGATAAGAGCTGCAGAGCAGGTGCAGGGAGGAGGAGGGGAGTACCGCAGGGACGCTGCTGTCAGAGCACGCACGACTAGAAGCCTGTTAGAGCTCTCTAGGGAGGTGGAGCAGGGGGAGTTGTGCTGCCTTCTCTGTCGACCCCAAAGCAACTTCAGGAGGATGAAGGGAGGGTGAGTGTAACACTTCAGTGGTATGCTCAAAACCTTTTGTTATTTCAAAACACCTGTAAAGCTAAACATTTCAGTTATTCCACCAAAAACCTTCCTCAGAAATAACTACTTGCTATAAAAAACTTCTATTTCAAAATACCTCTATTTGCCACTGAAAATGTTTTGCCTGGCTCCAAGTAGGAGGCATTTCTGGCTGTGAAGCAGGCTGAGGATGCTTGGGGTTACCACCTACTGTCATATAAACTGACCTCTGTTACACCAGACTCGTCTCATTGGTGGCAAGACTGGCTGGACAAGAATTGGACAGAAATGTTTCTTTACCATTTGGATTTCCTGAAGGATTGCATATGCACTGTGCCTTGTGGGAATTCAGTCAGAAAGAGCTCACCAGGGATGTTAACACGCGGGACTGCGAGACTGCCAGCACTGCAGAAGGGACCGCTTGGCTGGGAGAGCTTTAATCAGGAATTCATGCGCTCCAGATAGTGTGGGGTTCTGGTTACTCCCGTCCTACAGCTGAAGGGGATGAAACACATGCAGGGTAATCACATACATCATATTGCCCTTAACCCTGGCACACAGAATTAGCTTTCTTAAGCAAAATCCTTGCCAGAGATGCCTGGCTGTGAGCAGCTGCAGCAGCCGTTCAGTACCAAGGAGAGGGCAGCCCCCTCCTGCGGGGTCCCTGCTCCGGCCAGCTCTCAGTCCTCAGAACCAGTACTTCAAACCCCATTAACCACGGGGCTGGCATCTTTGGAAGGCCTGCTGCTGAGATCCCTAACATTCGTAATAATCCCCCCCTGCCTTTATCTGCTTCACACATCACTGTGCTAGAACTGGAATTCCCTGGCTCTAATTCCCAACCTTTTGCATATTTTAAAAACACTTAACTCTATCCTACACATAACCAGGAAAGAGCATCACCTAGACATCTCGGTATTTAACTTGGTTAAATTTCTCATCCTACTTTTAAACACTATTTTGTCTGACTCTTTTGCTAGACCTGAGCTGCTGTTTCACATTTTTGTCCACACTTTTCCCTCTTCTTCTGCCACCATTTTGTCAAAGGAACTTTCCTCCCCCTGAACTTGGTGGCACTTGTTACCACTTTTTTGACTGTTCGCTTACCGAGGCTGCTGTTCTCTGATGAAAGATGAACTGTCATTCTTCAGCTGTCTCTTGCTCCAGCCAAGCTCCATCAATAATTCAGCCAGGCCTAGATAACATTAGCTCTGGATGAATACGACACTCATGCCAATTAACAGGCTGAAAGGGCTCAAGAGATACAGGCAAGAGATTTCTCTTAATTTTTTTAAAGCTCTTTTCTGAACTTCTAAAAGTTGAGTTAGTTCAATGAGTAAAGCAGAGCAGGGAGTTTGACACAATTCAAGAGGTGCAAAGAGGCTTAAACAATTGATGTGCTAAAGCCCATCAAGCTCGGTTCCCTCGCTTGTCTCCACCTCCTCTGACTGATATTACATCGTATGTTACTCAGGACAAAGCCTATCCCTGTTCATATGCTCCTAGCTTAATAAGATGCTGGAACACGACTGCAGCATGTCTAGACAAACATCTTTGTTGATTTTTGTTTATGAACAGCGTTGCTTGACTAGCCGTGGGCAAAAGCCAGCTAAATCTCAGAAAGAGTTACTTGAGTATTTTAGCTGCCCACCTGGAGACACTGCAAAGGTTGCTTTTGAATGTTCAGTGCATAATTCTATATGAGGCCCCATTAGTTTTCTCCTGTTGGGCATTACCCAAATCACCAATCTTTTTTCAGTCCCCAGCGTCCTTGGCCACAGCAGCCTGCAGCATAACAGCTCAGACGTCGTACATTTGCGGAAGCGATAATCAGTCTGTACACACAATCGCCTGAGATGACTGCCACGCCAAATACCACTTAAACAGCTTGTAGATCTTGTGGCAGCTCTTAGCACAGGGGTGACTAACAGTCATAAAGTGCTCAGAGCTGCCCAGATGGAACTAGCTGCAGATGCACAAACTTGCTCACTTTCTTGCTGCATCGTTAGTGAGTGCTTGATTTAGGTACTGATCTCAATCTTCACCTACTGCAAGGCACTGAAGTATTTGAGACTGCCTGTAAAGAACAGCGATTTGGAGTGACTTGGAAACTATATATAGGACCCTATGGACAGAATAGGTGTGACTTAGATGGCAAACAGCCTTGTCTTCCTGCTCTCATCACTGGCCACTCACTGAACTTCAAAATTTGAAGACAGCTCAGAGAAACAGAAGGAGTAATTAGCTACGTGGAGGCTAGTAACAAGTTTGAGGAAGCTCCTTCCCTCCTGGGCATTGTTGTACTCACCAAGGGTGGGTGGAAGGCTTGAGCTTGTTACTAGTTGGCAGCTGCTCTAAGGCCTTTCTGGACTACAGTCCTGATCTTGATTCCCATTCCAGGGGAGAGAGAGTACCAGAGGTAGTTTTCTGTCAAGGATGAAGGACTAAATGGGGTTCACATCCCACAGCAATTTAAACAAGAGTAGCTAGAACCAGCCTCCATTACTGGTCTGCTCTTTCTAGTAAAAGTATAAGAGTTGAGCAATGAAAATGCCTCAAATAGCCCTAACTAATCAGTAGCTGTGGCAGAAAGGAGACGGCTACCCACACAATTAAGAGACAAAATGGATGTAAACTTCTCAACACAAGAATACAGAGATCCAGAGTCAGCTCGGCAGCTTAGCAATGCAAGCAGGAGGGTTGGTACTGACACCACAGAAGCCCCTTGCCGTAGGCATCCAGTGGCTGCACCACCTATGCTGTTTGTAGGGTCACAATTATGGTAAAGCTCAACCCCAACCTTTGCAAAAGTCTGCTCCTGCTAGTTTTCTCTAATTAAGCTAAAAAACCCTCCCTCAGGAAGAGCTTTTTTGTCTTCTCCTGATGCCACCTAGCGACTGTTCCCAGCCTGTTCAGCTTCAGTTCAGTACTTGGTTCAGGCCCTCAGAGCCACTAAACAACCACAATTTTTGCAGAGGAAAGGATGGTGCAACTGAGTGGGGCCAGTGATTGACAGGAATTACATGACACTAGCAGGGAGATGGGCAGCTAGAAAACAGCTTGGAAGGCTGTACCAGAGGCAGCATTTGGACTAGGGAATAGCTTGGCCAGAAGGTACTGACTTCTGCAGCATAGAGGATGGCAAAAGCTGGAGCTATTATGCAGTCAGGTTACAACACAAAACATGCAATGGGATCACTCTTCAGAGCTCATTTTTGATGGTAACTTGTCATGCCTAGAGACAAGGGAGAGAAGAAGTCAGACCAACTACAGAGTGCCCCTGGATGTCTTCTGACAAGCACAGCAAACCTTCCGGATCTCGTTTCCACCCCCAGACTCTCTCCAAAGAAGCACACCAACCCACACTGATGTCACCTTAACCAGAGCCGAGTGTTTAATTGATTGCAAGGGAGTGACAACTGTACAGCGGTTGCGCTGGGAAGATACCCACTGCACAGCGGTGGTATGGACTCTTTAAAACAAAAGTAAAGTGGAGGCAGATCCATCTCACAACAGAGTACAGTGAAAAACAACTTATGCATCTGGGGATTCTGGGGGCAGCATTAGAAGTAATGATGCCTCCTAAGGACTAGCAAATACCCAGGCCTGAGGCATCTCAGCATGACTGAGATGAGAGATTTGTCAGCACAACTGACTCCCCAGCATCAGTACTTAACAGCAGGCAATGGATCTAAGGTTTGTTTTTTATATATATATATATTTATATTTATATATATAAAGCGCCTATCACCATATTGATAAACATTCTTTGGAACCACTCTGATGGCAGAGGTAAGAACAGGAGTCAGCCTGTCAGTACCTCAGCACTTCTGTGTCCAACCAATTTAAAAAAAAAAAAAAAAAAAAGAAAGCCACAAGACTGCTGCCAGCCTGCCTGGCTGGTGTTTAATACTGCTACTCCATCAGGGTTGGAGGGAGACCTATTGTGAATGGCAACAGTTTGCACTGTGACTTCTCCAACTGTGCTGCAGAACAGTGCGGGTGTCGCAGAAGGGCAGTGGGACATGAAGGCTCAGACCCATTACCAGTCAAAACATCTCAGCAGCAGGGAGCTCCTATTAGGAGAGAGCAAGTTAACTTTGCACACAAAGCTCTCGCTCTCTGTGCTTAAGGCTGAGTCAGTGACCCTTCTGGACTCTTCCCAGGTTTCAGAAGATCACCAGACAGAAATAAGTGTCAGTTATAAATACATCATGTCAGTTGCAGGGGGTGGAGGTAGGAGGGGGGGCACAGGAAGGGGAGAATTTAGAATGGGTGCAGGAAGGAGAGAAAGGAAAAAGACATCTTACGTTTCCAGCACTGGAAAGAACAGTTTTGACCTCACGCAATAAGTCACTGGACCTTTTCAATAGTCTTATCTGGCTTATGCCCCATCATCTTTAACACATCATCAAAGGGAATGTTGGCTGGCAAAGGGTTAAACAATCCCACACAGTGGAGAGCAAATCTGCAGTCTGCCGGGAAGGTCCCAGCCACATCACTGATGATCTCAGGGTCCAACTTGAAGGAAGGAAGCAGCTTCTCAGTCTCACACATCGCTCAGGGCCTGGAGACAGGCGAAGACAAAAAAGCGTCAGGATGGACCTACTGCAGCTCTACCAGCCTTTAACAGAAATATGGCTCTGAAACACAACCGTGGCATTTGCCTTCATTCCAAGGACACTCGTAAGTTTTTTTTCTGGAACGCGTAGTTGCAACCCCGTTAGGAGATGACAGAATGATGCAGAAATACAGACTATCCTTCAAGAATGCAGACTGAACTACGCTAGAGCATCCTTTCTTTACCCTCTGGTTTGTGCTACAAGCTACAACCACATTTTATCCAAGACTTTTGGAGCTTTCCAATGGGAAACACCAGTTCTGCAGGCTCTTGGACTTAGTTTTGGTAGGTGAAGTAGGAGTGATCTGCCATCAAGGTATGGGACATCAACACAAAGAACAGTTCCAAACTGAACCCCAACCTTCTCAGACTGACTCATACTCTGCTATGTCATACAAAATGCTGTCCTGCTCCAACCTGCCCATAGAAGCCTTTAGGGCTGCAGGAAATCCTCAGTCCTGTGTACTCCCACTCCTGCCAAAGAAAATTCATAACTCATCCTTGATGGAGGAATAGCAGCACAGCCTTGCTTACCTTCCGTGCAAACTCTGGCAGAATGAAAGCTGCCCGATGAATGTCAGAGTTGTAGTATTTCAGACTCCTCTCCTCTACTTGTTGCTGTGAGAGCTGCTGTACAGGCTCCCGGAAATTTGTGTTCTGCAAAAAAGAAGCCAGATAGCTCTGTAGTGTTTGGGTAACAAGCAAAAGGCTGTGTGACAGGCATCCTGATTCACGGCAGAGAACCGAGCAGACTCGCAGGAAAACAGATGACTTTCTGTTCCAGTATGAGGTCAAAGGTTCTGCACAGCTCCAGCCCCAAGGGCTGGGGTTTACACTCTGTAGCTCGTGTGACTAGCCTTTATTCACAGATGTCAGTGTATGAGGTCAGACTGCATGAGCCATGTGCCAGATGAAGCTGTCAGATTGTGCCTGAGCATGTAAGAAGCAAGGCTTTTGCTCTTCGGAGCAGAATCCACATCTGCGTTAAGTGAGGCACAGTGCATGCTGCCAGTGCCCCAGATCAACCAAAGACAGCAGCAGAAGTGCTGCTGACTCCCTAAACTAACGTGACAGTTGCATTACAGGCTTGCTGTAATGCAGCGGATTGGGAAGAGAGCAGACCCCAGTGGTCTGACACAGAGTTACCAGCCCACATCCTAACACTGACTCTCACTTGGAGGCCTCTGTATGAGCAGATTACCAGTGGCAAGCCGATTCTTATTAAGCAGATGCCCACTTCATAACAGCCAGCATCAATAAGCCAAAGCCTTAACAGGCTCTGGAAATCGGTGGTGGCTTTCTCCCTTCCAAGTCTGTTGTACTAGAGAGAAAATCACGTCCTTTTCTAAGGCAAGCGGTTACGCTACTGGTCAATTCTGCACCTCATTCAGCACTGAGCAAGCTACATTGCAGCTCTGGGGCCCCGGGCTGGTGGAGCCAAGGCCCAGCATGAGTCTAGAGGCCCTACAGCTGGGAGAGCTCAGGGCCACAGCTCAAGCTCTGTAAGGGACAGCCTAAGGCAGGCTCTGCGGGTGCTTTCAGGGAGTGGAAAAGGGCACTTCAGGTGCCTGAAACTCACCGGGTTCTTGCTGCAGAGCATGAAGCCAATCTGCCCGCTGGGATATGTGGGGATGGTGCAATAGGCGTATTCCACAACAGGGAACAGAGACTTGCAGAACTGACGCATCTCCTTAATGAGATCCAGGTGCAGCCACTGGCACTCACCTACAGAGAGAAAGGAAGACAGGATGCAAAGTGAGAGCTGCCCCTCTTCTCTGCACAGGCCTGTGCCAGGTTAACAGTGGCTCCAAGTCCAAACCTGCTCTATTCTGCACAGCTCATGCGGTTTCAAAGGCAAGATAAGACCCTTACGCCAGTTTTACTAAGCACAGTCCAGCAGTTAACGAGTTGACGTATACAGATCAAAAGCACTCCTGCACCTGGGAGCTGAAATGGATTTCGCTCCCTGCATCACGTCTCCCCGGGAAAAGAGTCCCCTTTGTGCCTCGCGCTTTGCATGCAACGACCTGGCATCAGCCTCTGCTCAGAGACAGCATCCTCACCTTGGCAGCAAAGAATCCCATCTTCTCGCAGTGCTGTCTTCATCAGCTGGTAGTAAGATTCTTTGAATAAGCTTTCTGCAGGACCTGGGAGAAAAGCGAGTAAAGAGAAATGTCTATAGAGAGACTGAGATGGTAGGCTTCTGAGAGTTTTCCAAATGCCCAGGCTGCACAGGGACTGAACTGGAAAAGTGACATTTCAAATGGCTTTTCAGAGATCACAAGTGTTGCAAGATATTCTGGAAGCAAAAAGTTTTGACCCTGGATGAACCCCAACCTGCACCTAGCACTGCAAAACCGTCAGGATTTTAGCTTTGCTCAACAGCAAGCCCAGGACCTTTATCAAAGAAAGTCCTAGCAGCTGCCTCCTGCTTCAGCAAGCATTTTTTAAACAGAATCCCTGCTCCACACTGCCTTTTAGAGACACCTCTCTTTGTGTTGACTATAGCAAGAGCAAAGGTGACTCAGGCACTTGTTGTTAGGTCCCTAAAATGAGGCGCAGCAAGTACATTTGGTCCCTCTCTACCTCAGTTTCCCCCTTCAGAAATACAGCAACCTCACCACAGCTGTCTTGTCTTTAGGCTAGGTACTTACACTGACAGCATGTGAGTGGCTGCTTTGTTAGCGGGCACATGTGCAAAGCTGTCTGTGCCAGTGTGGTGCTGTATCCCCCATGGGACTACTGGACTTAAGGATCAATTCTCTGCCAGAAGCAATAGCTGCTGGAGTTGAATTTTGAGGAGAGAAACAGGACAGCTGGCTCAAAGCCTTGCTAATACAATTTCCTGTCTTCATCTTTTCCTTTCTCTACCAAAACAACCAAGGCAGTGACAGTCTCTTCACTTGAAAGGAGCCTGGGCAGGCTAGCATTACTTCCAAGAGGTAGGCAGAAGAGAAAAAGAGGAGTGTGGAAAGCAGTACCCTTTTATGGCCAGAATTCTTACCCATGGGGTCAGATGAGTCCGTGATAATCACATCAAAGGCTTCTTGATTTTGTTTCATGAACTCAAAGCCATCTCCTACATGCAAGGTCAGCTTAGCACTGGAATACCCCACTGCCATCCCTGGGAGGTATTTCTTGGATACCTGGATCACATCCTGCAACACAGGGAGCACAAGTGGGTCAGCAGGGGCTACAAGGAGCTACTTCTCAGGCTACTGTGCAGCTGTAGCTGAAAGAACAGCACAATGAGTCATTTCCTTCCATGCCTTCAGCACAAATCCAACATGCTAGCTAGATCCTCAAGAGTTGTCAGCATCTTTAGCCAACAAGCTACACTCAGCCCTTTCCTACGGCCTCAGGGTTCAGTGACACTATTAGTCTGTCCTTGCCAAACTCAACAAGAAGAACTTGGAGCTTCAAAAGCTCCCTGAGGAACCAAGAGAATACAATTACAGATCTGACGGCTCTGTGCTCCTTTTCCCTGTGGACATCACTCGCAGAGGTGATCTCAGCTAAAGACTTTTTTTTTTTTTTCCCTTCCTAAATAAAACCACGCCAGCAGGTTTCTGGATGCAAGATGAGAAATATTCCCACCTCTGCTCTATAGTCATTATATCAGTCCCCCCACAAGATACAGTTTTCTCTTTAAAATGGTTAAACAGCCACTGCCCTAGGCCCAGCAATTGTACTGAACACTACCAGCTTCTCACAGCTGGCAGAGACAAAAAAATATGCTGGTGTCAGGCAGTGCTTGTTCAAAACCAGGCACATATGCCTACTTAGCTTGGCAGACAGCATACACAGTCTCGTACGCAGCGTTCCCCATCCCTAATACAGCCTCGCTTTGCGGAGGCAGCAAAACTTTCTAAGAAAGTAAAATATCAAAACAAACTGACCGATAGGAGGAGGACCAGCCCATCTATCATGGAAACAAATACCCCCTGCTTAGTTCCTGCTTTCAGTCGCAGGAGCCTGCTTCACAAAGCCACAGCCCTCCTCTGGCAGGAGCAGCACTCTGTTCTGCATCAGAGGAGAGGGAAAAGCAGCACCTTCGCAAAGCCAGAGCTCTCCTCCTCCAGATCTCATGCTTGGCCCACGCTGGCCTGGAAGGGCCTCTGCCGTACGTGTGTGAAAGAAATCACATGAAAGAGGCAGCCAGCTGCCACGTAGATGACTCGTAAGGCAAAGAGGTGGCGCTGTCAGTGTCACGCCAGCAGAACCGGCAGCAAACACGCTACTGACAAGGGACAGCAGGTGAAGCAGCAGCTCCCGTGGATGCGGTGAAGTAGAGCCGCTTTTTGTCGGGCAGCCCCCCCCCCGCCTCGTCTGACCCAAGCCCCGGGGCACCTCCAGGCTGCTGGGAGCCCAACGCACCTCATCGATTTCGCACTGCACCACGGACTCCACGGTTGGGTGTTTCACCACCTCTCGCAGCACTCCCCCGTCGCCGCCACCGATGATCAGCACCTGGGAGAGGAGAGGGCAGAAAAACCGGCCATCAGCGGGGTCGGCTGACGGAGGAGCTTTCGCGGCACGGCCTAAAGAGGTGGGCTCGAAACCCAGCAGCCCTCCGGGCTCGTCCTGCCCCGGCGCTTGGAGACGAGCCCCGGGGGTCCAGGAGGGCTGACGGCCACGCTCTGTCAGGCGCCGAGCGTAGGTGCAGCAGAAACGACGGCCCACGCCAGGCTCTCGCCGCGGCAGCCCGACGGGGCCGGCCGGGAGGACGGCGGCCGGTCTGCGGGCCCCGGGGCCGGCTCACGGGCCCCGGCTGGGGAGACCCCGCGGAGGGGGCCGGGGACGACTCACCTTGCGGGGGTCGGGGTGGCTGCAGAGGGGCAGGTTGGCGATCATTTCCTGGTAGGAGAACTCGTCCCGCTCCGTGCACTGGATCACCCCGTCCAGGACCAGGACGTTGCCGTAGGTGGTGCTGGGCAGAGCGGGGAAGCGGGGTTGGAGCCGGCCCGCGACCCGGGCCCGGGGCCGCCGCTCCCCCGCCTCCTCCCAGCGCCGCCAGGCCCCACCGCATGGCGCTGGGCGCCGAGCCCGCCCGGCGCCCGCGTTGCCCTTGGGGAAACCGAGGCGGGAGGGATTTTTTCCAAGGCCTTTCGGCGGGGCGAGGGAAAAAGCTGCGCGATGGAAGGCAGATCCCGTTATTCCCCGTCCCGGGCTTGCTTCAGTGAATCCCACGGGCAGGCAGAACGGTCCGTACGGACGTGCGCGGAGCCGGGCAAAGAGCTGGAGCAGGCGTCGACTTCTGGCGGCCGCCGGCAGCCGGGGAGTTGAGCAAAACTGGAGCTCCCCTCCCCATCTCTTCCTGCAGGGATGGTGGCCTTAAAGTTTGTCTCGGCCTATTTACTTTACGTGACATGGTGCAACCGTCAGGGTACACAAGCGATAGGGAATCTATCTGTGCACTGACCGCACGTAACGTGTTTCAGAAGGAAAGTCAGATACGTGCGTAGAAACGTGGAATCCGCATGTTTTTAGAAGTGCGGGGTAAGTTTGGGAAGGAAGACTGAATCTTGAGGTCCGTTTTAATTAAAGACACCCACCTTGGGAATCAAACTTACATTTTCACTCTCTTACTCCCACATTTACCTGTCTACAAGCTGGTGATTCATCCCCAGAATAAAGGACATTAATTTAAAACAAAACATATAATTAAAGGAAGTAGGAGTGTCCTTCGCCTCAGTAAAGAAGACCTAGCACTGCAGGGAAAATGACACTGCCTCTTAGAATAATGTGAAGCAATCCTGCGGTGTGGGAAATATGGTAACGTTAAGCCAGAGGAACAGGTATTGCATTATACCATTCAAACAGTCAACTGTTCATAATGTTCAAACCTCAGAACTTTGAAAAGAGGAAGAATTCAAGAATCGGTCAGTGGATCATCGGACTTTTTCTTTCTTTTATTTTGTTCCGTTTGCTTTTTCTTTTCACATTTTAAAAGGATTTTTTTGCTCCGTAACAAAGTACCCTAACAGGTTTTCAGGCTTCAGATATTTCTAGTTCCATCTTTATCTACCAAGTTAATCTCTGGTGAAGGCACCAGAGATTAAATTGGAGCTGGGCCTGGCCAGAGCGCTGGGTCTGGAGGTTGTAGTTGGAGCCCATACCTTCATAAATACAAACATCTGTATTGGGTGCAAATACTGGCAAGTTGCAGTGAGCCAGGGCTTGTTCTTCTGGCTGTTTACTCCCTCGTTCCGCTTCTTTATCCTGCATTCTGATCTGGCAGTTACATCCAGTGGCTGCCCTAACTGGCCCTTGCAACTGAACTCTTAAAATCGGTCTCATGTGCTTCCTACCTCCAAAATGTCTAAGGGACCCACAGACAGAAGGTCTCCTGCCATGGTGACCTGCTGAAATCCATGGCTGGTCTTTCTCAGCATTACCCTGACAGGTCTCCAGCTTGCCATTTGCCACGGTTGGCTAAAATTGAATGCTAAAGCTGGTTGGTAAATTTCCTGGGCAGTTTTTCAGGATATTTTTGGAGATCTAAATTTGCCCTCTTCCAATTTCTGCCCTATTCTCTGCCGCTCTGCAGCAGAAAGTTGTACTCCTGCCCGGGCTGATCTTCCCTAACAAAATAAAACGTCTGTGCAACTGTCATGTGAAACAGATTATATCGGGGATGGTGTGGCCCACACCTTCTTTCCAGGCCAGTGCTGAGTAATCCCATAGTCACAGAGATCACACGTCAGCCAGGGTGGTAATTGATGTTGGATGCCCAGCTTGTCCCCTCCTTCCCTTCTCCCCTCCTCACCTCCCTGCTGTGCCTGGATCTCTTTAAACTTCCTCCAGCTCACCTCAAATCCCAACATCCACTCTCAGGGAGCCGACGTCCGTTCTCAGCTTCTCATGGGAACCTTGTTGGCGGGACTAACCACTTATCCAAACCCCTAGCATTCGGCAAGCAGGTTTTGAGCTAACTCTGGTCTCTTTTAAATTGTTTCTGCACTTGTCATAACAAATGCATGGCCAGAAATGGGGTTTTTGAAATGGGAACAGGTGCAGAGTGAGGCTCGCACCACAGAGGATTGGGCGGAGGTCTGGGCACACTGAGCTCTGTCCCTCCGAAGTGCCGTGGCTCGGCCTGGCCAGATACCGAGAGGCTGCTAATGATCGTCCTGGAAAACCTCCTCAGAGAGATGCTTTAGATAGGAAAAGAGATGTAGACATTCCTGGTGAAGGGATCCGGGCACTGGTCTCTGGCTCTGTGAAAAACCCAAGGGCAGCAGCCCTTCTGCAGCATGTCTCCCAACAGAGCAATTTTCAGCAGAAAGGCAACACTTCTGTGAAAAGCACCTTTTTTCTAGTGATTTCATGATTTCTTTTTTTTTCAGAACCAGTCAGCTGAGGAAGGAGGCAGCATAAGTCACAAATTACTTAGTAAGAACATCAACATTTTTGAGCAAGAAAAAAAATTTCTGATGCAATAGAATCCAGATTCCTCTACATTCATGTGTGAAACAATATAGGTACTGGGAGACTAACAGAAGGATATCAGAATGGTGAAAAGCGGGAGGGAAGAATCTCATTCTCACTGCTCATTTCTGTCGTGAATTAAATTCTGCTCTCCAGTTTCCCTTTTGTACTGTAGAAGCCACAACTTTCCAGCTCCAGGCTCAGACCTACAATAAAGCATTGCAGAGGCATTTTCTTCCTGGAAATTGTCTCCTTTTCCAGGATTTCTTGCAAGCTCTCCAGTTCATGCGCTCCAGGTCTACAAGCAGCTGTCCCTGGAAGGACACCAGCTTTGAGGAGATGCTATTAGTTTAATGGTGACGGCTCAAACACTGAAGTGTTTGTTAGAAGGTCTGTGGACTGAGGATCATCCTCTAGAACAAGGCTGTCTTTAATTTCTGATGCTTTTTCCTGCAGACTTGTCTCATGTATTATCTCCCTTGCAGTAGCTCTTAGCAGGTCGGTAAGATCAGAGCTGCATCATGCTAAACCCTGTGTGACTGCAGCTGCCTACCCAAAGACCTGCAGTCTTAAAGCAGCGTGGAGGGGTAGAAGAGGAGCAAAGAGGAAAGAAGTTAATGACAGAAGCTGACAGTTGCATCGACGCACAAGATGCTGTAGGTAGTACATTGCAGGTGAGCTAAAGAGGAGAACGTGAGGGGTTCCTGAGCGGAGTAGTGTCCATGCAAGCAGGCAGGCCAGGAGGGAGCACAGAGGTGGTGTGGGAAGGTCTCTGGGCGGTAGGAGGGGACCTTGCCTGAAAGACTGACTTAAGTAGAGCAATGTTGCAATAAAGGCTAAAAAATAGAGAAGTAAAATTGAAATTTATTTCTGAGCATGTTGTGTGCTCTGTTTTTTCTTCTTCCTAGCCCAGGTCCCTCTTTATACAGCCACAGACCTTAGCCAACAACTCATAAGTTGTACCTGGCAGAGGCCAGATTTCAATCTATTGCTTTCCACTTGCCATTCTCTACTGTAAAAACACAGCATTTATGAGATGTCAGACAGTGACAGTGTCTCAACTCGGAGAGAGGTTGGCTCTCCTTCTGTCTCCCCCAGCTCTTAGGCCAGGCTTGAGACTTTACCTCATTTTAACATTAAAAACAATTGCCACATGCTTTCTTCTCTTCTGAAATTGCAGCAGCGATACTCTGCCTTGCAGGCCCCAGAGGCAGCCAGCTCCCCAGGCAGTTGCAGGCCATGTCTCCTGGCCTCCTTCGGTTCTTTTGTTACAGCCCAGAGTCCTCCCCCTCCCTAAGTGCTCTCTCACCCCTTGTTCCCATGTGACATGGTGATGCTCAGGTATTTGTTGGTCTTCTGCTGATTTTCTGCTCACCTCTGACCTAGCATGCTTGGCCTTTGCAGTGCTGGGTTGCTCAATCCCCACTTTATCTACATGTTGCTCTTTGCCCTACCAAGTGCTGCAGAGATGACACCTGGGGATTGGCACCACTGCCTCCAGCCAGTGGGACAACATGAGTGAAATACCTTCCCCTACCAGACTGAAAATTTTCCAGAGCAAATTGGAGGTCAGAGCACCCGCTCTGTGGCTCTGTGAAAGAAAGGAAAGGAGGGAGAGCCAGAGCGCACACAAACGCCCATGGAAGGGAGCAGTGACAAAGCAGAAGCTCCAGTCTCCAGTTCTGCTTTGCAGAGAAAGTCCATGCTGAAGCCATTTGGTTGGCGAGACACGGGCTGGCTTTCCGAGCAGGAACAGTAAGAGGGGACTTTGTATTTTATGAGTAGCCAGTTCCCTTGCATTCCCCCCAAAATGGCAGAGAAGTTGCTGTCCACTAACTTTCCAGAAGTTCTCCATAGTTGTCTGACATTTCCTAGGTAATTGTAGCATCTTACTTTGATGAATTTGTTACAGACCATGTATTAATGCTTTTTTTTCTAGCGTGTCCAAGCTTTCAAAAGAGCCATCAAGGGAACAGGAATCCTATCCTTCCAGGATACCCTGCCAAGTGTCAGAAGTTCCCAGTAACAGAACTTGGTAATTCATTTAGGAAATTTCTAAAAGAGGTGAACAATTCAGAGATGCTGAGGCTGCAGGCAGGGTAGCTGGAGCGCCATGGTGTGTATTGCCAGGGGCAATATAAACCGAGGGAAGTCGTAGAGAGGGTGATGGGAGAGTGGGCTTGAGTGAGGAACTGAAAGGGTTTTCTTCGTTAAAAGCATTAAAGATTTGTGCCGTAGATTGTACAAACACTTTTTTTTTAATCTGTTCTCATCTCCTGTTGAGCACCACGGGGAAAGTGGGGCTGCCAGGGAATGAGTTAGGACTTGTTGGTTGTGAATTCTGGCATCCAAGAACAGCCCCTGGGCTGGTCTGTGTCATCTGGCAGCTGGCCTCGGTGCACCGGGTACCGGGGGGTGGGGGGGGAGCCACAGCGCGACCTCCTCCGCGTCCCTCGCTTCTCGGTCCCCGTCCCTATCTTTGCATTTACGGTTTTGGACGGGCGCCGTAGGAGTGGCTATTCCAGCTCTCCCACCCACTGACGCTTTCCCATGCCAGAGAGAGTCCAGCGAGGGAGCCGCAGCCAGTTGCTGCTCCCTTCGTGCCTTGTGGCTCGGGCAGAGGCCGGGATTGCGCAAGCGAGGGCAGCAGCCAGGGGAGGGAGCCGCCCTCGCGGGTGGGCAGCCTCGGGTGCCGAGGTGTCGGGGGGAGCTACGGAGAACTGGGGCCGCCGCGCCCCGTGGGACGGGAGCCGGGGCTGCGCCCGGTGAAATCACGGCCACCGCTGGGGCGGCAGCCGCCGGTAGCTGGAGGCCGGCGAAGGACCAGGTGATGAGCGCTACGAGGAAAGTACAAAACCTCCTTCTTTGCCTCACGCCTTTAGTAACTCCTCAGTGGCGATCGGGCTGTGCAGCTGGAAGCGCGGAAGGTTTTCCCGTGGCTGCCGCTGCCCCCGTGCCCCGGCCCGGCGTGGCTCGCCAGGCCGAGGCGGCGGCGATGGCCCGGCGGCGTCGGCAGCGGACGGGGCTGCGCACCGGGCACGCTCAGTGCAGACCCGGCCGCCCGCC
>JANZLQ010000001.1:5881292-5944642 GCA_026212715.1 Elanus axillaris
GGGGGGGCGAGGTGACATCCCTCAAGGGCTTAAAACGGGCGACACCCCCCGCCCTCTTCCTCCACAAGCACCCACGCGTGGGGCCCTGGGACTGCCCACAGAGCAGTCCCCATGGCAGCCACAGCAGCGCCTGGCACAGGGCCAGGGGCATTACCACTCAAAGCCCCCGACTGCCATGTCCCTGGTTCCCATTTTTGGGGTGCAACAGCGGAACAAGCGGCTGGGGAAGCCCACGGAACCCCGGCCGGGACAGCGACGCACCCCACTCTGTCCACTCTAGCTGTGGCTGCGACCCTGAGACCAAGAAAGCTGATGTTCTTACCGCACGGATGACATCACGTGCTGGAAACTAGAATTTAGGGGTTGTATGCTCAGGTTTCTTTTATACAAGTGACAGACATCATTCAGTCCTGGCAGTTTTGCTTCCAGCTGCTATCAAAATGGAAATACAGCCAACCACCTGAACTCATGCAGGAAAAAGACAAGTCAAAGCCATGGCAAGAGGAAACCTTAAAAAAAAGAAAAGTCTTAATCTGCTTCCCCGTCTCTTCCTAAGAAGTACTTAGGAATAAACAAGAACACAGTCAAAATGTTTACATTTTGGTGTAATTTATTGGCACAAAAATATTCAAATACAACATGGCATCTAAACATGGCTACTCTGTTGTATTTTGTGCATTGTTTTTAATATGTTTAATTCATAAATCATAACTTTATCTTCACCCTCACGTTTAATAACCATTATTTTCTGTTTCAAGTTATGACCAGGTCTCCCCACGTCTGCCTCCTATGCCAAGTACTAAGTTTCCCTAGTTATTTCCCAATACTGCTTTTTAATCTAGACACTGTGGGAAGCTCCCAAGTGGTATTTCATTTGTACCCTGCATCCAGTTTGCCACCGATCAATCCGCATAGAGGCACCTGACTTTGCTCTGCTCAAGGTCTTCCAATTCTTGGATCTGCTCTGATATCCTGATCTAGTCCGAAACACGACTCCTGCACTAGTGTAATGAGCGGATATACAGTTTCCAATTTTGGGGCAAGAATCGAGTTTGAAAACAAGGTAACAGGATGAAACAATGGTAAAATTCTGCTTTTCTTTCTTTCCAGTTATCCAGCTTATGCCCAAATCTAAATGAAGCCTCCTGCACAAGCGCATTGAGCTCACTGCAGCCACACCAACAGGACTGACCAGGGCAATAATTAATCTGCAAATGACTTAGTTACATTGCAAAGTAAGTCAAAACCCGTATATAGTTATTTTCAATGGATCAACAGTTCCCCAAAGACCAAGCGGAACCATAGACATCTGTGGTACAATCAGTCTTCGCTGTCCTGGAAACCCAAATCAAGTGTTGTGTTTCAGACAGCTTGTGTATTTCCAACAGCAGCTATACATTGGCTTAAACCAACTTTTAATATACAATAACTCTTTTCATTTACATTTCAAAGTATTTGACAAAGGCTGTATTTCAGTCCAACGTTCAGTTTGTGTTTGTAGAAGAGCAAGTTTGGAGTGCAAAAGCCTCCAGAATAAAAGGCTGTGGATACTTTGGAATCTTCTGTTACCAGAAAGGACACCTAAAGAAAACAAAGATACTGTAGTAATGCTGACTTGCATATAGCTTCACAAAGGCAACACTGAGAAGGAACGAGATCCCATACTAACTATGCACCATTTTAGTACAGGAAAAGTTGACAGGTATCTCCATGCTTCTTTCCAGCTAACTAATGTTTAAACACACTAAAAAAATCCATTTCCTTAAGCATAGTCCAAAGTTAGCTAACTCTCAAAATGACAGTAAATCGTCTTTGCTTACTTTAGAACATGCGGTTCTTCACTGTAACTGAAATCAGTGACCACCACATGCCTTATTTCAAACACTTAAAATGTTGAGGCTGATTGTGGTTTAAATGTTCTAAAATCCCCGTCACTACTTATAACAACTTTCTTACAGAGGACAGTCTATGGGATCGCTGTCATAGGCTTATAAAATTTACTAGAGCAGATGCAACATGTGGTAAGATTCCTACATATAAGTAACTACACAAGTGACATTTTCAATAGCTGTTCTCTGCTCAGATTATTCAGAGAAGAATTTTCCAACATTAGCTGAATGACAAACTCACCATCCAATGTAGCACTGGCACAGATTCTCATGAGAAGTAGCTTGCTTAATGAGCAACTCTACTTGTGTGGGTACATCAAGAGTTTCATCATGTGAGAAGTCTCGACCTTTGAAAATAAAGAATGAAAAAAACCCCATAAATGAAAGTCACAAATCATATAACATAACTTGCTGCTTGGTGGCAAGTAAGGAATGATAGGATTTTTAACTGCTCTTTCTTCCCTTACAGTATATAAAATGCAAAATTTTCCAAACATAGAGAACCTCTAAAGGCATACAGAGCCCAGAACTCTGTTTTCCCAATTATTATGGTTTCTTCTCCAAATAATGGATGAACCAACAACAGATAACTTTCCAGTAGCTGGAATGCTGGTCCTAATCCCTTCAAGTACATTATTTAGCAGGTGGGAAGTAGTTTCTTATAAACTTTAAGAGCATAAAATTTTGCAATTAAATGCTGTAAGCTATAAAGCCAGGACAGTAGAAATTCTACATCCACCAACAAGCCAAGACATGCAAAGTATGAAGTCTGTTTAGTTACGAACACCTATATACTTTTCAAATCAGGATCATCTATATCTAAATGCCAGCACCAGTACTTAGGTGTTAGACAGAACCAGGAAAATGGCCTCATCCACTTAATCAGAATGTGTTAAATTCAAGGATTAACACAAAATACAAAGACTAAAAGTAGTGTTGATTCATCTCAAAACATTTTATGTTTATCTTATATAAACAGAAGAACACGCTCACCAGTGAGCTTATCTCGAACCCTGTTGATGATTTGAATTGCCTTCTTATTTAGAGCTTCCGGCTTCACTAGACCATCTCCTACTAAAAGACAGAAGTGGGAAAGAGAATTAGGACTTCATCTGAACAATAAAAGCATTTGTACTGCTGTTACATCTGCCCTTCCTAAACACGAGAAATACCATTTTGAGAGCAAACTAACCCAGATACCAGTACATTTTCTGTCACCTTTCTTTTCTTTTTCTTTTTTTTTTTTTTTTTTTGAGTTGAGAACACAGGTTATTATATTCCTCATTTATGCTGACAAGGAACTGTATCTGTCCCATCTCGTGTAATTGTACCTGGACCGTGATGAAATTTTCCAATCTAAGAACAATTTCTGCATCAGTGTAGAAACAACAATGAAACTTACTGAAGGAATGGATGGATTCAGGCACTGTGGTCCCAGTTTTCTTATGAGCTGTCTCACCCAATTCCACACTGTCCAACATTTCTATTGAAAAAACCCATGAAAACATAAAAGCATAAACGTGACGCTGAAAAGCATATAAAATAATATTCTTCTGGAAACATTAAGAAAACTGTTGATCAGCTTATTTGAAAAGCTTACTTGACTGTGACCAAGTGTACCACATATCTCTATCACTAATGGAAACATATCGCAGGAACAAACATTATTTTTGCCCTGCTAACATACTGAAAGGCCTGATCCAACTTGTAGGAACATTTTGTATAAAAGTGTAATTGAAAGATATTTTGAAATGATGTACAATTAACCTAAAATTACAATCAAATAAGTATGTTTATTTGTAAAACTCGCCATATGAAACACTGTCCCTATTCTGCAGTCCAATAGCAAACAACTAAGATTTAATGCAAAACTCTCAACATTGTCAGATGACTACTTGCCAGGTTTTACACACTAATATTTGGTAGCTAAGTAAATAACTACCACATATCAATTACACCTTGGACTACATCAGTTTGTATGTGCCCTAGGAAGGTGTTAATGTAACTAAAGGATTATCTGCTTTTTGAGCCAAAGTACTGAACTCACCACTTCCAGTCCTAAAACTAATGATAATAAGCTCTTTATCTGTCTACTTTTGAGAAGAGGATTGAAAATATTTACCCAGTCTTGTGCACTGCTAAAAAACCTGCTCCAAACATTCATGACATACACCACCTTTTCTACTCACCTACTGACTGACTAGCTGAGTAGGAATCTGTTCTTGTTCGTGAGCGCTTATTGCCCTTTGTATTTGCTGCAAGAAAATAAGGAGTTGAAAAGTATGAACTGGAGTTTCAGTGTTTCATAGCAAATTTGTCCACAAACAATACAGATTTGACTGCTTTCCTCTTTCTCCAAATTTTGTGTCACCTGAAAATAGCTTCCAATCTCCTGATGACAACTAATACAAAACCAACCCAAACAATTTTGCTTGTAGCTTAGTTTGGTGTCTGTGTTTAAGGACAAAAGGGTTTTAACCACGGTGGTAATTTCACATTACAATCCCTAAAACCATGTGTGCACAGAAATAGCATTTCCAAAGCAACAATTTCATCAGATTGTCTTCAAACAGACATTGGATTTCAGGCTTCTGGATTTCTTGTATGAAATCTCACTGATTACTCTCTTGCTGTCACTGTTTTATCAGAATCACTTACTGTCCATCAGCCGCCAATTCAATAATGGATCGTACACAAAGGCTTCAAGCACAGCCATGACACTGTCCTTATGCTCACGCAGGACTTCCATCACTGTGTGACAGGTGATTCTGTAATTGCCATCGAGGCCCGTCACCTTCAGAAGAGAAAGAAGCGAATCAACCATGCTGCTTCATTCACTGTGCAACTCCAGCCCTAGCATTCAAGGGAGCAGTAACTGGCTCGTGCTTTGAACTGGAATTCACTATGCTTTGTTCATTAAGAGAACAAGATAGATGTTCATTACAATATAAGAAGCTCTCTTCTGTCATTAAGATGATCTTTGTGTAGTACCATCCCATTGGCTGTGTCAGGCTGATGCAAACAGCTATTTGAAATGAGGAAACTAAGAAAGGCCTAAGAAATTGGAGGAATCTCAGGGGCTTTTTTGTATCAATTAAAAAGTTGCTTTTCACTGTAATGTATTGTAAAGATCACAGGAGATATTTTAACTTACAGAAAATGCAGCTGAAATATAAACACCTCTAGTTCTTAAAGAGTAGAGACGTTTAGCCACAACAGAAAATACAGGGAAAACTGAGAAATGGGTGCCATTTTCCCTAGGAACAATCCACTTCATATTAAAGAGGGGATGCTTACCTCCATAGCATTTGTTAGCATCCTTGTTAACCTAAATGGAATCTTCTCAGGGAACTTTTCTCTTGTCATTGCAACCTAAACACATGATGATGGAGAATTAGTAAATTAATAGGTAACTTATTATTTAAGTGTTAAAAAATATTAGGGTTTTTTTGCTACAATCTTGAAGGTTGTATTCCAAATAGCAGATAAAAGTTCCAGCTTTATGTTCCTCAGTTTCCACAAATTTTTGTGAGAAGCTAGTTAACTAACTTGATAACAGAGGGAAAACTCAAGCGTGTGCCCAGCTGCTAGTGTCAAGTAACACAGACTGCCTATCAGCAGCTTAAATTACTCCAACAAATTTTATGGAAAAGTGATGTTAGCACTTCTCTGCTTGTTCCAGCAGTCAGCTAATCCCCAAGACATGCCTCTGAGATAAAGTATCTATTATTTTCATCTTGCCTGTAGGTAAGGTGAAGCCCAGAAGAGAGCCAAAGGGCTTGCCCAAGATCACATTCCAAGGTCAGTTTGTCCTGGCTTACAGATTAATTTCTGTTCTATGAGAAAATGTGAAATATTACTGAAAATTTAATGTCTAAGTACAAAGACTTACCTCAAAACAGTCCCCAAAGTCAATATGCAGGATTTTTCCACTCAGTCTATCTAGCATCAGGTTGGAGGGGTGTCTTTGATGAAGGAGTAGGAGAAAAAACAGGGTGACAGACCATTATAAAAACCCAGAGTAAATCACAGCAGCTCCAGTCTGAAATGATATTTATCTTCATGAACAAGAACAGCCAGTGACAGCTTGCTTGTCTGAGATCTTCAATCTCAGGATGAACAGAATAGCTTCCTGACAGTGCATCTATCACATTATTTTTCTAATTATCTCTCAGGAGTTAGAGATCATCTCACCTTGGAAGATAAACAACCTACTGAACCAGAACCATCAGTACATTTCTTGGATATGAACATTTATTTTTCAGTTAGGATAAATTCTTCTACTTGTTTTATGCTTTCTCATTTTTTTTCAGTATAGAAAAATGTAATTAATTATACTACAGGTGAAGTAATGCAAATTGGATTAGCACGAGAAAAGAGGAGGATCTATATACACTAGGAAGCCCACGATGCTGCTATTCAGGCTGACTTGTTCCAATTTTGTTTTAATTCAGTTTTCAAAGGTTTGTAATTTCATTATGAAGACCTTTAGGTTCAGGAATAGAAGCTTTTGTTATGAAAACATTTGAGGGTTTAGCTGGTTTTGCATTACAGACCTTAAATCTAAAATATATTGTCTTCAAAAGTATTTTGGAAGTTATTGTGTCCCCTTTTAACAGTAAACCATATACTAAATCAAACATTTGTTCATTTTTTGGATAATTTTTTTCTTTTTTTCATTATGTACCCAATCCATTTGGATAGTACATGGTTCCCTCCAGAATATGTCTGCATTGCAGATCAGAAAACCCACCATGTTAAGTAATAGTTAAACCAACATTAACTTTGATTTGTTTTAAGTCTAGAGCAGTCTTTGGGGAGTATTTATGGGGATTTCATGTGTCTCTGACAACTGCTGTGAACATACATAGGATTAGAGGTTCCTGCTTCACAGAATAAATATCCACCAGGCAAAAAAGTATGCAAAATAAGTAGTGTTATTGAACCCATTTGGAAGGAGAACTGGAAGACCTCTGCCAGTAAATACTTTCTGGATTTCTTTTTGCTACCTCAGGGAATAAAAAACCGATGCTTGATCATGGTGCTTCTTTCCTCCCCAAAAAGCTGGATGTACATGTACAGTCCTAATAGACGTTGCAAAAAGAAAAAAATTGCCATCTCGTATGCATAAAGCACACACAAGCACACAGATTGGTGGCAAAGTTCAACAATATTTCTGTTTTATAGAATGGATGGAGAAAGATTTCCCATTCTGTGAGTGAAACAAAAGGACAAAATTAGAACTTGTGGTCCTTGATGTAATTCTGTGTAGTCCTCTGAAAATGGAAGAAACTTATTTGTACTTAAGATAGACAAACGTTACATCCCATGCTTGCAGTGCTGAAAATAATGACAGCACGATTAGGTCCTGAAAGATGGCGTTGTTACAAATCAGCAATAATCACAATGAAAGACGTTATCATACAAACAGATCCAAGGAATGAATTGATAGGCCTACACAGTCTGTGCTTTTATTTAGAAGAAACCTTTACAATTTCACTTACCTGTCCCCAAGGCCCAAAATGTACCCAACCATTGACATCACAGCTAGTGAACGGGTGTAGTTTGTTCTTCTGTCAAACCACACCTACAAGTGGAGACAAAATAGAAAAAGGCAGGCAGGTATGTTGCATGTTTCAGCTTATATTTTAATTTATACATTAACTACTTGCATTTTGCACAAAGCAAAACTGTGATACGCTTCAGTTCAATATACTCCATAGCCTGAGGGGGTTCAGACATCCTGTGGCCTTGAATTAGATGTTTAAACCATTAAAAGGATATATTCTGAGGGTCCTGCTTTTCTCTCCCCATGCACAGTATATGGAGCTCCAGCCTCCACTCTTGGGCTTTGGACTGCATGCTGGCAGCCATTGTGATCTGAGGCTTATAAGGCCCCTTGTGAGGGGATACATGTGTGGATAGGCATTCTGCAGTGATTCATCTGGAGTTTATGATGAATAAACACCACTTCTTACTCATTCTGCAGAAAAGGTAATTCCACATCATGCTGATTGCCAAACACAAGCCATGACATGTGCTGAACTCACCTCTGAGCTTGGACTTTTCAACCACAGCAGTTTGGCAAGGTCATCACCAGCTGTGTTATTGACAGCATGTTCAAATACTTCTACCTTCTGCATCAGAGTCAGGTGGTCATAATCTGGAGCCATCTACAATTGAGAAGTGACACTCAGCAACTTTTAAAAAAACACCTTAGTTGTACTATGAGAAACACAGTAAGCACAACTAATTTCATATGAACTTTATATTGAAATTATTTGTAGACTGACCAATATGTTCTCAAACATAGTGAGATGATGACCCAACAGCAAAGAATTCATTTTACATGGGATAACAAATGATTTAGCATCCACAAAGTAGTCCATAGCCATATTTAATTAAAATACTGTGAAGGTGAATATGTTTCAAAAACCATTATCCAAATAAGTCTTCTGGGTTGGCACATGCTTTCCTTTTTGGCAGGCAATTCTAACTTTTCTAGTAATGTTCAGTTTCTCCAGTCTGTCTTATTTTGGCCCTGTTGCTTAGGCACAATGTCTGTGAATGCCAGCAGCATGGCATTGTATAAGGCACATCATAGTCACAGAAAATTCCAAACACATTTTAGTCACCAGATGGTAACAACTTGTGGTCACTGCTAAAACAGGAAAGGAGAAACAAATAAACATATGGCAAATTTTACCTCTTGGTAGCATTTTAGAACTCTTATCTGATATTTTTGCATTATTACCGGTATCAGTAACAATCAGAAAACAGGCAAAGGAAGAACAAGCTGTGCACCATTATTCTTCATTAAGACACTGGTGTCCTAAAAGAATGTACAAAAACTCTGCCAGCTTTGCCCTTTACCCTCAGCATGATGCGATGTTCAATGTTGAGCAGGATCTTTTTCTTCTCTCTGTAGTCTCGGATGAGTGCATGCAGTGTGTCACAGTGGGGGACCCAACCAATCAAGCCTGAATTTGTAGACAGTGGAATAACAGCGTATCTCTGGATGCTACAGGAAAAAAAAATGCAGAATCAGAGCTCAAATTGTCATCTGTTGTGAATTATTACATTTTGAGATGCTTAAAACAACTAATATTAAATCTGATTCTGATCCAAATTGTCTCTTCAGTAGTTGCTCTGCTTTCCTTCTTTTCAAACTGACCCGAAACATCCATTTGGATAGACTGCTGCCAGATAATCTACAGACATTCTCAAAGCTTACGTGGTTTTCACTGAAAGACTGCTTTGAGAAGGTACGTGTTTTGTCACCCACAATGATCTATTATTTGCACATGACATTTGATAATGTTCACGCTTGAAAGACACTGTACAGAATTGCAGTCAGTGACTATTCACCAGGCTATTTACTGACTATAATAAAAAAATCCTTGACAAAACCCCCTGTTCTCAGGCTTCCCAAGGTAGCACTCAAGCTATCTTGAAACAGAGGTTGCCTCAATGACCATAACTATTTACAAGATGGGACTTCAATTAAATAAAACAAACAATCCCCTCAGAATACATTTCCTCCAAGTTTGAATTCTATGAAATTTTTTTCTTTCTTTCTCTCTCTCTCTCTTTTTTTTTCTTCTTTTTTTTTTTAAATTAACTTAGTTCTAAGATTCACCATTTCCTCACAAACCAGCTAGTTGTGCCAAGGATTACTTGGAAACTGCACCTATGTAGGGTGTCACTTACGCATAAACACATTCAGTGATTATCCACAGCACATACCTGAGGTTTTTACGAAGAGAAGTTGGGTCGTTTGCTAGCAGAGTGTTGACCAACCCAAAAAGCTGCATCACTCTTTCATCTTGGCGAAGGTCTTCATGACCTTTCAGAAGGAATACAAACTCATGCCCATTGCTTCCTGCAAAATAATTATAATACACAGAACTTTACTCTTGCTGAACAAACAGACAAGAGCAAATACACGTGCACCCAAGAACTGGAAAGTGTGGCAGTAAGACTGACCAGACGACTAAGAAATTCCTCACTTGAAAGGAAATGTTGGAAAGGTTTTACGTCGTAAATACGCAGTTTGACCTAAAAGCAATGACTGTTTAAATACCAGAATAGCCAAATGAAAACTGCTTTCTTACCCATTAATGTTAACTTTCTGGGCCGCTGCTTGGAGGTGATGACCTGCAGTGAGGGTGCAATGGACTGAATACGTATGATGGGCTGGTTGGGATCATACGTTCCTGGCACTGCCAATTCCAGGTCCCGGCACATTAAGAGTTTTGGTGACACATACTGTAGTTCCAAAGAAGTGAGCTGCCAAAACCAAAAGAAATACAACCCCCCAGAATTTCAGTTAAATCTCACTGAAACATATGAAGAGTTCATGCTCTTGAGTGACCTATGACAATTTAGTCAGCCATCACTACTTCAGATGCTTGCAGGCAAGTGCTGCATAAGCAGCATACTTGCAGCAAATCACATGCAGATACTTCTAGAATACTGAATTTGAATGTTTTGAATAACTAGAAAACATGAAACAAGAGTAGTATTGACAATTTGTACTGTAAGACCTATGACAGAACTGTACTTTCCCCCCCACCTGAGGCAGCTGCTTTGAGATACGCCGGAACACATGGTAATAGAGATCCCAAGCCTGAGTTAGGTCTTTGACATTTCCTGATTTCATGTACTTCCTGCACCATTCCTGAGCTTCCATTAGATCTCTGCCATAGGCCTAGGGAGGAAGTGAAAAACAACAGAAGAAAAACATTTCTACAGACTATAGTGGAACAGGTGGAGACCACTTAATACCTACAAAGAGCATCACAGCCTATTTTCAAACTGCATTACAAATACTTTATCTCACATTTTTATAGCACTTCAGCATTAAAGATCCAGAAATTCCTGGATCCAAGACATGCACTGAGTTTATTAGACAACACTGCTCACAAATAGACCTCATGATAGGAGGCAGCAGAATGAATAGAATCACCCTTTAACAGTAGGCTCACAAGCTCAAATTAATTCCTTGTGCTGGGTTGAGAGAGATCATCTTTACTATCTGAGCTAACGATTACTGTGAAGCAAAGCAGACTTAGAAGAATTAACTGCAGAGCAGTTGTACGTTTTCCAGACCCTATCAGACACCCATCTGATATAAGATACCAGGGCAATCTGTACTACCATGGCCCCTGTAGGACTGTAGTCACCAGAAGCAATACAGATCTGAAAATAAATGTCAGTAATGAAGTCTGCAATTAACATAATGAGTCCCAAGAGATTTACTCTTTGTGATAGATTGTAATGGTCCTTGTAACACATCTAGGGCAGGTGGCTGTCCTGCCTGATTTTGAGGGCATGCAGAAGGTTATGCTCTTGGCCATTTGCTGATACCTGATTGAAGGATGTCTCTTTTAAAGTCTGAGGCCCACGCTCCATCATTGCATGAAGTGGTTCCAGCACCTCAAACATTCCCTTCACATTCCTTTCTCCAAAGTATAGACGAGATGCTTCTTCCAACCCTTCATGCCACATCTCATGCCATAGGATGGCTACACGGATTAGCTCTTCACTCACCTGTTTTAGGAAAAAAGATTAAATGCCTAAAGAAAAATACTATAACTGTATACTGACTTAACAAATGCAAAACTACTTTCTTATGATTATAAAATATTTGTTGCTGGCAGCTAGAGGGAGCCACAAGAACTCCCACGATGCTGTTAACAGTTTTTTCTGCAAGAAGCAGATCAGGCTTTTCTCACCTTACTTGTTGCCTTTGAAATTTTCTATATATTTGTGTAGCTTGGCCTGAAAGCATTACTTTTCATTTATTCATAAAAATCTTTAGCAAATGAATTAAACTACTCTTTCCATGCTATGCTCTGTAAGTTTTGTTTCCACTTTTCATTAAGCAAAAACATCTCTTTATGGAACAATGATTCTTCATTTATTTCTTCTCTAAACTTATTCATAAGGAGACACAAGAACTTAGTGTTTGAACGTTATGGTCCTTTTTCAATTAAGCATTGTCTTGAAAGTACACTAATATTGTAACTTCTACCAATCACAAAAACCCCGAATTAATTATACTTGAACAAAATTAACGATGAATAGTCATTTTGTGGTTTTATACCTGTGGAACACCCATTCCTGAAACACAATACACTTTATGGTACAGTTAAATACTCACCATCATCGCCTGTTGCACCAGAGTGTTGCTGTGCTCACACATGTTTTTCAAGATCTTATTTGCAGCATTGTGGCGAGCAGTGGTTGTAGACTTAGAGGCCACAGTCAAAGGATAGATCAAAGCCTACAAGGGACGTCAACCAGTAACATTTTAGAACCACACATCAGAGCCACATAAATTGAAAGATTAGCAAAGCATTAATAAATAGCAGCCTTAGGGCTAGACAAAGAAAGCAAGCTTGCTTCCGGAAAGGGGTGATAGGAATTTGCTATTCAAAGTCTTCTAATCTGAAAAGCTTACAAGACTTTAATTCACTCAGTAGCAGAATGACATTGAGAGCCTGTATCAAACTGGAAGAACAGAAAACTGTTTTTAGCATTTTGTGATTTTCTAGACTGTAGGAAGAAATTCAGATAAAACATCCCTGAGGTAGCCTCTTAGTAGTCACTTAGTGAGATTTATGAGTTTGATTTGCACTACCCAGTATTCTATTAGATGGACAGAACTTCCCCTGCTGCATGGCTCATTAACCTCTTCTTTCCATTTTTATGTGAACAGTGTTGAGGTGAAAGAAGCAGCAGCAGAAATAGTTCCCATCCTCACTATCCTCACTTGCTTTGACTGCCAGTGCAGACATCTAGACTAGGTGAAATGGAACACAGGAAATGCCTTAACTGGCTCTCAGTCTATGGAAATTCCTCCTCCAAGCCACAGCTTACCTGGGGATGGTACCGTCCAATATCTGTGAGGAGCTGATGAATGAGACGTCCTACTAATGGTCGAGGGGTGTCAATTCTTGCAATGAGCTGAGGGATAACCTAGTAGTAAGGATAAGTAAAATAAACATTCCTGTCATCTCAAGTGTTTAGTTCACAAGCTGTTCTGCCCTCTGCTAGAGATCTCACAGTCTTTAAAGGAGACAGAGAAGCCCACCACTCATTTTTGAGATGGTCAGAGGATAACACAAAGTTCCAAACAGTGTCAGAAACGCAGAACAGCTCAGTGAGATCACATGTGCTCTGGCCAAAACTGTTACAGGATCCTCTTATCAAAAGAGTGTCTTGAAGTGTAATGCTCAAATAAAAAATAAAGCCTTATTTATTTATTTATTTATTTACAGGAATCATTCTGCAAGGCAATCCTGAAACATACTGAATTACACCAGAGCAGGCAGTGGTGTTTTATATTTGGATCACCACTGAATGCACATAATCTTCGATTTTAAAATTTTCATTCTTTCTCATTCATATGCACTAATCTGCATATAAATACAGAAATGCATGCAAGAACGTTTTTCATGTCTCTGTTCAAGATGCTTGTTAAATCAGTTAAAAATTGTACTGCACACTGCTCTCACTGCTCACCTACAGAGGACTGTTGAGCAAAGGATCATCACAGATATCATGTAACAAATGCCAAAGCTCCCCCCAGAACGGAGATTTGCCTTAGCCCTTTGTGTTCCTTACCTGCAGCCAAGTGTCTATTTGGATTGCCTTGACTCCTTCTACCAAAGCCTCATTCACATCAGGCCAGTGACCATAGTCAAACCACAGAGTAAGTACTCTGAAAAAGAGAAATACACTCGTTAGGAATGCAACAAAAAAACCCCACTCCTGTCAAATACCTTCAGACACATTTACAAGTGATTCTTCTTTCCAGAACCTACAGATAGTAGGATAAGGGCCAATTCACCTAACATAAATTAGCTTGGACTGAAGCATTCACTTAGTTTAACCATAACAAAGAAGAGCAAAACCAGGTTCTACCTAATCTTAAACCACATGCCCTTATCAGCTGGATTTTATTTACTATGTTCTTTATTATGTACCTTAGAGTGTCTTGTAGGTTGTTTCCTCGAGACAGAGATATGGATCGGAAAAAACCCTGGACAGCAGGGACTGTGTACATCAAGAGGGTCTTGGATAAATCCTTTTGGAATGAAAATTGCTGCATTAGTTCTACACAAGCGCATCAGTCCACATGAATCCTAAACTCAGTAAGGGGAAAGAGGAAGAAATATGTGGAAGCATAGACCTAATCCACATTATAGTTGACTTCTGCTCATACTCCTCACAGGACATGTAGCTCCTGGAACTTATGTTTTGCTTGACTGCACATAAGTCTTTCAGCCTGGCAGGGAAGATACTGTGAAGTGGTTTTATACTTCAGTTTGTTGGCAAAACTACGGACAGTAAAGCAGCCTAAAAACTACAAACCTACTATAACTGGCAAGTAAAAGAGATTCCTCAGTCTTTCATGAAGGGCTTAAGCAGCAGAATTTGTTAACACTCATTGTATCACCTATTATAGCCATCCATGCCTTTGCTCTAGTTCACAGCTAAATTAAGATCATTTGCATTAATTTAACCCTCTTCCCTTAAGGCTAAGTTAATCTGAACTTCTTCACTTTTGCTGTAAGCTATAAGAGTGTGTGTGTATATATATATATATATATGCACATACCGCCAGTTTTCACAGGCTAGGTATGCACAGTAGCTTGTTTACCACCAGAGTATTTTCCTGCATCTAAGCAGTAAGTACCAATCTCTCAACATAAACAGGGAAGAAGGGTACCTCAGTGACTTTTTTCTGCACTGGAGATGGGATGGGACTGTTCTCTGTGCTCTCTGCATCACTCTCACTATTACTGCCCTCGGTGTTAGCACTGGTGATACTGGCTCCACTGGCATGACGTAGTTTCTTCTTCTCATCTCTGGCCTGGTTTTGATGCTTGTAGTGAAGCACTGCTTCAAAATTCATCACTGCCCAGGCATGCCAGGCCTGCCAACAAGAGAGAACAAAAGTCAGAAGGAAGGTGAATCCTTTCTGCAACCTGTACTTTCTAATTATTAGAGATAATAATCCAACCTTTCTGAGTCCAGGGACAACAGTAGTAATACCCTGCAGACAACACAATGCTTTGCTTTCTCTAATCACTTGTAGTTTTAACTGTCTTATGCTAAATAACATCATGGTGAGTTCTTGGCCAGGAAGTCCCTGTTGGATATTAAGGCAAAGCAGCTCTGTAGCAAAAATTAAATCACATTCCATTCACATACACCTTAATTTTTCAAAGCTTAAAATGAAGATTAATATGTTAGGACTAGGGGAGGTGTAACAGGAAGAAATACAGGAGATGGGTGCCTCAGAGAAGACCTGGCACCAAATATTAATTGAAATTTCACAATCCTGAAATCAAAGGATCTTTGGAGAATTAGCAACAAGGCTACTTTCCTAGTTGAAGTGTACTGAGTGAGAACAAGTTAAATTTTTTCCATCTAGGTTATCCTTTCTTCTTCATTGTTAACTGAAATGCAAGAAAGTCCCAAAAGCAAGAACAGAAACTGAATTGTGGCCTAGTTTTACCAGCCAGATAAAATTCTAAACAAGAATCCCATGGTTGCCTTGGGCTGCTTTCTCTGTTTTTTTTAATCCTACTTGCAGTAACAAGAAATATAGTTATAGGATATCGTCCTATCTTCCTTTCCTGTAATATGGAATGTGACCAAATTTACTGATCTCTCTGCAATAGCGCATAGAACCTTTTCCTTACTGACCTTGTACCAGTTGCGATCATGCTCTGTTGCAGCACTGTAGTATTGTAAGACTTTGGGGATGGTACTCTCATTGATGCCTTGCAGGTTCAGTTGCCACTCACCCAGTTTCAGGAAACACCTGGTTAAAAAAAGGGATTATTGACTCAGAACCTAGAATGAAAATGAAGCCTGCTGGTTTAAGAGGCAGACTTCTTATCTGAAGTCTGAAAGACATATCACATGGTAAACCCACTCTGTAAGCCTCTTCTGCAGACTGGGAGTGTATGTGTTAACATGTAAGGTTCAAAATATCCACATCCTGCTTTTAAGTGTGGACCCAACTAGTTAAAGGTTTAATTTTTAGGGGGAAAGGTGAGGATCAAATTTTGTTCCTCCTTTATATGAGTTATAAAATAAATGTAGGAAGTAGCTAACAGTAGCATCAAAAGACTTCACCAGTATTGACAAAATGAACCCAGCATGTGTGCTGGCTAGCTGTATTTATCGCCATACGAACTAGCCTTCTGGAGAGAACAGCAACAGACAAACAGTGGAAACACAGAGCAACTGCTCTTCCCCCAAGCCAGAACCCCATTAAGTCATCCCCTCCCAGAGGAAAGGAAAAACAACATATTTTTACTGCAACAGGGTGGGGCTGCGAAGGTTTGTGTGAAGCTTAATAATTTGCTCCCTTAGCAGGCTTTAAATACCACAGTTACACAGCTGTCCTTTCTATATTTTGAGTTTTCCAGAAAGCGTTGTGCAAGAAAAATATTGTGCGCAACTCACTACTATTTGTCATCCATTATAGTCACCCTGAAAAAAATAAGATGATGGTGTTATCAAGTTCCCATTCTCATAAAAGCAAACTAAGTGCATGGCTCCCTTTAAAAAACGCAAACCTTCAGTAGCAAGCACTATGCAATTTCTTCTTTAAACTGGAAAAAACAGATCTGGCACCTCAAGATCCACAGAGGAAAATGGAGATTATAAAATGTGTTTTTAATGCAACACTATATTGAGAGACCATCACATGCTGGGCACCTATTGCCCAAAGCACTGCTGTTGTATTAAGGGCGCACGCTGCCAAGCACAGATGTGCCAGGCATGTGGGAAGTGTTTCTTTCCTACTGATTGGATCTCCTGAAAACCAAAGAAATAGCCATGCTGAGAGCTCTGCCTTCTGCCAGTGAGCCACAGCGCTGGAAAAATACAGCCAGCCGCCAGTGACAAATGCAAGCTTGTTTACACTTACGTGTCACAAAAACATTTACTGAAAATTGAGATAGATAAGGATGTAATACCGAATGGGTCTCTATACCAGCTAGATGAAAAATCCCCTGTTCCTTTTAATCAAAGCATGGGCCTTGTCTGAAATGTGTCATCTGCATGGACCCTGCAACCTCCAGAAAGACCTAAGTTTCACAATATAGCTAATGGGTGTCCCAGAACCAGGTCCTGACCGTGCCATGAGCTTGTGGAGTTCTTGCTTGTGCTGCTGGTCCTCAGTTGCAATAGCGTGCTGTGCCTGCTGCTGCATTGTCTGCACGAAGTGCTGCATGTGCTGGAATGCATCAATCTGTAATTGGATGATGGTTGCAGTAAGGACCACAGAAGTTAAATACAACTTCACAAGAGAGGAAGACAATGTGGAAATAAATTTTCACTGAAAGCAAAAAATACTGTTTTGTTTTCCTTCAAAACTTTTTAGCCATTTACATCTCTCTAAAATAGTTTATACTCCATATATGTAGCACCAAATAAATGAAGAGGTTAGAGGCTCTTGATGTCTCAGAAATCTGGCCACTGAATTGCTACACTGAGGAACAAATAACTGCATCCTTCCAATGCTAGGCACACCTTCATGTCATACATACAGTCAAAAGCATGACCAACCATAACATAAGCTAACGTTATGCTTTGATGTGCAAGAAATTAACTCTGGCAAAGCGACAAGGTCACCTGTACAAGGAGAAAACTTCAGCAGCAGACAACGTCCTGTTACTGCTTATGCAGACTGAGATTCTAGTAATGATACAGAGATGTCTCATTTGCAATTGACCATGCACATCAAAGACAGTCCAGCAATTCCAACAATCAAACAAATGTTCATAGCTTAGAAACTGTATCTGACAAGGTCACTATCATAATAGACAGGATCACAAATCCAGAGAAGCCTGTCTATAGTATGCTATGGTCTGAAAAAAACCAACCAAACCCCAAACTGAGAAAATAATGCCTGAAGGAAAATTTGCAGCTTCCTGATCTTCCCTCCTAACCCCTCAGCTTTGGCTAGGCTTACAGTACACACTATGGGATGTAAACTCTGAGTTGTTTTAACGAATTAAAGTCTAGGTTTCTCCTAAGGTTGTTTAAGATGCACAAATGTACATTGCTCCTTTGCCAGATTACATAAGGCAGTAGTGCTAAAGCAACTTGCACTACCAAATTTTGAGGGAAGACTCTTTCTGAAATTCCTTGGAAAGAATTACGGGGTAAGAAAACCCAAAAGTAAAGATTTAAGGAAAAAAGTATGCACACTTCACTGGAAACAATTAGAGTAAAGCTCTTAGAATCTGGAAGGTCATTTCAGGTCAGAAACTGCAGAATATGCTATTAAGAGTCCAATTTACTTCTGTTCCATCTACAGGAATGAGGTACTTTAGAGTGAAGCAAGAATCACCTGAGCTGAAATGACTCATCTACCTCATTCAAATGTCAGCACGCACAAGTCAATTGTCAGGAAAAAGGGTATTAGCCCAGGGTAAAATAAGACAGTATCACACTACTAACATTAATTGGGGGCATTCCATAGCTTGTAACCTAGATACTTGGTTAGAAGGGGTTGGGGGGGAAATAACAATCTTATAAAAAGTTATGCTGTTATCCCAGACATTTGTCAAAAATAGACAAAAAGATATTACCGAACAATTACTTGCCCCTCTCGTATCTAGACACACCCAACAATCTACTCTTCAGTTTCTATTAATATTGAAAACTGATCACCATAAACTAACAGGCAGAGCACTTTCAAGACTGAAAGCAGTAAGTTTTCTTTAACAACTGAATTCCTAAGTTTGTATGCAGCCTTGTTATGGTATATGTCTGTAGAATGCAGCTGCTGGCAAAGGTCCTTGTTAGAAGAAATGTAATAGGGTTTACTTATCCATCTTTTTATCTGTTGTTTAAGCAAAGATTGTTGTGCAGCTCTGCAAGTGCTATGAGGCTGGTTTCTATCTATATGACATTTTCTTTTTCCTGCTGGATCTGGCAAGTGCCAAAATGGTGGGAACGAAAACATTTTAGGTCAATCAAGCAACCTTGAATTCCTCAGCCAGAGAAAACGGTCATTTCCTACCATATCAGACTACCTCAATAGCTTATTACTTGGGATACTAGATCAAGCGAACACACAGAGTTATATAAAACTCTGGTCTACATACATCACTAAGTAGAACTATGTATTATTTAGTTAATGACAGTCACTGAAATCACTTACATAAGGATATGCCAAACCATGTAATGCTGCTGGTACCAGGGTAATTCCCTAAATGCTTTCAGTGTTTGGTATAAACAAACACTTAAGTCTCACTCCAGACTGCAAACTCTGTTGTACCCTAACAATGCTTCTTCTGCCACAGAGCTACACTTTAACTATGAATTTCAAAAACGAGCATCTATGTTCCAAGTGCCACAAAGGACTGAATCATTAAGTCAACCCTTCCAGCAGAAGAGTGCTCAGAGAAAGGGTTGAGGCTTACATGTAAGTATAGATTAGTGCTACCTTGGGTAAAGTACTTCTCCCTCAGCACTGGAAACAACACCCACTTCTAATGTGTTAGAAAGAAGAAAAAAAAAAACCCACGCCCCTAAGCACAGAGCATATATACTATATTTAAATAGGAAATCATTCAACAAGCAAGAAGAGGTGATTCTAACTGCATTGGTTCTTCCTTCTCATCTTTGCTGCTTTTCTAATCTTTTTTTTTCCTGTTTTCATGGGCTCTGCATGCATCAGTTTATTTTAGATACATTCTCTTCCCCCATCCCCTTAATCTTTGTGCCTTGTTTCATTCTGCTTTCCACAACTGCACCAGTTTCCTGCATCTTGTCTATTTCTTTATCACACATAAATCACAGAAAAGTATACTTTCACTCAAAGAGGCAGGCAGAGAAGCCCTATATACTTCTTGGGTCATTTACTGAAATAAAAAAAGAGACCATTACACAGTTTTACAAAGCCAATAGAACAGGGCCTCAGCAGCAGCTCCTTCTGTTTTTTGAATTCAAATAAAGAATAGCTAGGTCATGGCAATGTTCCCATAGCAATGGCTCTGCTCCAGTGCTGGCAATCCCAAAGACAGGAAAAATAAAAAAGATGTGGCTGAATATGAGAATAAATGGAGGCTTTAATGTATATTAAAAAAAAGATAAGTTATCCAGTCTGGAGCTTATTGGATTTGATTATGTAAATTCTCTCTGTGTTGCAATGTCAAAAACATTCACCCTAGGCTCTTTGGAGCCAAATTGTTCCCATGACAAAACCCTATGTACTTTTCAGCTGTCTTTCAGTTAGAAATTTTCAATAATGTCCTTAATAAAGGTCAGTTCTGCTCAGTAACAAAGTACAAACTGTTCAGGATATTTTTCTAAAACTGGTAATAAAAAACATTACTCTTTCAGCATGTAACCCTGACCACAGGTACAGGTGGAGACCTGGCTATCAGAACAGTGGATGAGAAGTCAAGTACCAAGCCTACACAGTAAAATCCTGGTGAGGACACAAGAGGTACTATTGACCATTAATGTTGGCTGCATCCCTTGGGTACCTGATACTGGTTTAGCAAACATAATCTTTCCATGTAGGAAGTAAAATCAGGGCCAGGCCTTCTCTGCCACTATAGAGTTTTAAAGGAAAATTTGAAAAGCGTATCTTCTGAATAACAATAAGAAAAGGGATTAGTTACCCCCTTTTAGGTGAGCAAAAATAGAGCCTTCAGCCTTGACTTTGTTCTGTGGGTGTTATGAAGAGCTAATGTGAATGCCACTGCACAAAACCTGAGCAATGAAACGTAGAGAGTACTATGTTCTTTCCTTTTGTACCTTACGGGCGCTTTTCCACATGTGTTTCATGTATGCATAAGTCACTTGGGGATGTACAGTTGGCAGTGGGTGATCCAGCTGTCGAGATGGATCTACTCCCAAGAGCAGGACAAGCGTCTTATGGGCTAAAGCCTGGAGAAAGTTGCAAAGAGAAAAAGCAGGTTAAAACAAGTTCTTTCTTACCTCCATTTCATATTGACTGTAGAATTGCCCTCCACTAAAAAATACCTCCGACCCTCCAGATAAAACAGAGGCATAGCAGCCTTATTACCACTCCCTGGATTCATAAGAATACCACGTGATAAACCATATGTCTTCATTGGAATCAGAGCATTAGATTTAGATTCTCATTTCAGAAACTAGTAGAGAGTGTAAAGTCTCCATTTCAATTATTTTTGGTAATAAATCTTGTGGCCCATGTTGAAATAGGATTGTAATGTTCAACGATAACAACGTCACATTCTAGATTTGACAGAGTGCTTTAGCAGAGAGCTATTATTAATAATTACAGTGCTGCATAAGAACTTTCAGGTATAGCATGCAACAAAAAATTGGCTCTGAGGCTCTCAGGAATAATATTAGTCCCACAAAAATAACCTTGGCTACAAGCATGAACTCTATGCTAGTTACAATTTTAGCATTTCAACAATTTCTGACCAGTCTCCTCCTCAGAGTAAAGCCCATCCCACTTGGGCGATGAAAATATTTGGAAATGCTCGAGGTTGAAGCAGCATGACAAAGCCAATCATCTAAAAACCTGCTGTAGAGAGTAGAGCCTCATAATGCTTACCAGTCTCCCACTCTTGCCACACAAGCTGGCATACTTGAGCCAAGTTCTCATGTCCTCATGAGGATTCACAACAAGAGATCTGACCATCAATATTCTTTGCCAGTCTTCCACAATTCGTTGACAGCCCTGAGAGAAAAAGGAAGAGAGAACATGGTAGTGTTTTATCTCTAATCTACTCCACAGAGCCTTAATTCAGAATTTGAAGGGACTTTTCCCAAGGTGGAGAGACTTCAGTACCCATAACTCACAGCAGGTCAACATTACGAACTAGCTAGCTTTTTCTTTAATACTGCAACGCGTGAAGAAGGTTAAGTCCTTGACTTACTCTCTGCAGCCAGCTCAATGTTTGCAGTCTAGTGATATCCTCTGATGGAAAAAGGAGAAAAGCTTCTAAAGCAGAAATGCATCCAAAAATCAGGAAAGCTCTTTGTGCAATTCCAAAACAAGTCAATAGTTTTATAACGCTTCTCAACCTAGTTTTAAAACCTATTTTTGGTTTAAACAGTGACAAATCTCAATATGGAGATGGTACAAAACCAAATGGTTGCAAAGATATTTTTTGTTATTGCCCTTCTTCTCCTTGCATGTGGTTCTTTTAGAGGCTGGCATGACTGAACTGATATTCTGCCAGAAACTGCAGTTCCAACCACGATGCTGCTTGTGCAAGCATTGTCTGGTTCTTGTCTGTCTGAAGGGAGATACATAACAACATTGTCAGTCAGAGGAGGATGAGGCTGTATTTCAAACATTCGAGGATGCTACAGAGAAGTAAGAGTTGTGGAAGGGACAGTAACAACCAAATATATCATGCTTGCTGCAATGGCACATACTTCAGGGTAACAGTGATGCTCTGAAGTTCATATTGATCCAGAGATGACTTAGTTTTGAGGTGAACAAAAGAATTTCCAATGGCAGCAAGCACCTTAGCACCAAAGCATCTATTTCTTTCTCTTTTTCCCAAAACTGAGGGCTGGGAAGTTAGACAAAGTTTGTTCGCTAACACCCAAATAAAACTCATCCAATAGACATTTTAAAATTATTAAAAAGCAGCTATAAAATGTGCAGTAACTGTATGTACTGCTTTCAGGACTATAAACAGCTGTATTCAGACATTACATTTCCTGTCACTCTCAGTTTATTCACCCCAGTGGTGAATAATGCGTGAATAATGGTGAATAATAGTCCTGAGCTTTTCCAGTCAGGAATGCAAATGGGAGACTAAAAGCTTTGTCACAGTTTCCCAAACAGCTAAAAAATATGCAGCAGCAACAGCCTTTCATAAGGATGTAGATAAAGCAGTCACAGTGAAGAACTCTGCATAGGGAGAAATTCTTCCTCCAGGCAGTGTATTAAAATTTGGTATACTGAGAGCATTTTACCCTAATTATGCTTCTTTCCCCCTTACAGGAATCACCTCTTTAAACAGTATTCCTGTATGTACCATATCTGATGACGTTCACTTTCACTGTAGGGATGCCTCTTGTAAGGAAATTAGTCTCAAAATATTTGGCTGATTTAAATCTTCAGAGGTGTTTTGGATTTTTGCTGTTTAGGGTAAGAAAGGCACAAACTTCTCTGTAAATTCAGGAAAAGCATTGCCAAAGGTCTCTTTTAAGAGGACGAGGCTAATCAGAGAATCATAGAATAATTTAGGTTGGAAAAGACCTTTAAGATCATCGAGCCCAACCATAAACCTAACACTGCCAAGTCCACCACTAAGCCATGTCCCTAAGTGCCACCAATTGGAAATGTTCTAAGAGGTCAAAAAGGAACAAGACAATCTTTTACAAGTATGTGAATTCTCTGTCCAGTTTTCCAGCATTGTGAGAGAATTCACTTCTCTGTAAAATGCAGCCAGCCAGGTAAAAAGTTCAAACTCGCCTCATCCAAACCAGTATTTCCAGGTGCGATCCAACATTGAGATAAACAGCCTTGGAGATGTTACTAGCATCTTCACTCTGTACACATCTTCTAGTGGAAGGTGTCCCTACCTGGCAGAGGGGCTGGAGCTAGATGACCTTTAAGGTCCCTTTAAGCACAAACCATTCTATGATTTGATATCAAGTCTTAAATCACCCCACTAAAGTGTCACACCAGGAGACACCTCAGGAACATTAACCAAAAAACCAAACAAAATGCCCAAACAACTGGGACAAATGCAAAGGAGACAGAAAGAATGCAGCCATGTAAGCATATATGCTATTGGGATAGAAAGATAAATGGAAAGATTTGCTGAGCCATCACACTGACTTGAAAGGAAGCTGTTCATGCCAGTATATCAGCATCTCCATCCTTGACCTTTACAAAGATGTACCTGCAGTCTTTCCCACCAGATCTGGCGGATGATCTCACGGCGTTCTGGTACAAGTTTATACTGGATAACCTCTTCCAGCTCTGACAGCATCTGGCAGGATACCATAGCCTGAAGGAAACAATCACATTCCATCCCAATCACTACAGAAAAAATCTTAATTAAGGAACAGTATTTTGGCATCAAAATCTTAAGTACATATACCGCCCAATAAGTAAAGGACCAACTGCTATATAGTGGTATCTAGATGATCTGCTGATTCAAACTTTCTGAATGTCAATTCTTAGTTCTTTTTTTTGGGGGGGAGCTCACTTCACTGTTTAATTTGTCCCTAAGCTGCTCTGACAAAGTTACATTTCTTATCTGACAAAAGCCATTTAACTTGTGGGTCTACACAGGTCTAACGTTTGATACAAGTGCTACTCAGAAGTTTTATGCAACTTCTAGAGACAATCTGAAGCAGCAATGAGGAAAATGAAAGCTGAGAGTTAGACACTTACCCCATAGGCTCGACTGTAGCTCTCTCCTGCCATGGCAGTCAGCTCAGCATCTAGCAGATCTCTGGCTTTGTCAATACACTGAAATAGAACAAGATATTTGCTGAAATGTGGTATGTTTTATCTAGTCAACTCTCGGAACTGCTATTCATCTTTCCATCTCATGAACAAAGCTGACGTTCCTGTTCAACAAGAACCAGGAAAGGATGTTACCAATAGAAAGAACTGACAGGAAAACCTTGTCCAGGGGCAGGTGTAGGGGAAGTCAAGGGGGTTTCATTTATCACCTGCACAATCTGAAGTTTGCCTTTCTACCAAATCAAAGTTTGCGGTATTTCTAAGCCTACCATCATTGTAGAGATCATCATTAGTAACATTTACAAAGAAAAAAAGAGAAGCTCACATTTTAGTGCAAGAGAGTCAGTTACAAAAAAGCCTCAAGAAATCTCTCTTGATAATACCCAATGATAGAAAATAGCTCTCAGTGTTTTACATAACCCAACAGGTTTTTATTAATTTTACAGGACAGCAAATTCCACTTCTCTTCCTCCAACTAAGACATGCTCTTCAAGCATGAAATAAATCCTGCTTTGGTTCCAGTCATTATATAATTTCTCATCTACAGTTTTTCCTCTTCAAAATGTTAAAGGTTAATCACAAACTCTACCTCTTTGAATGCCTGGCTAATTTTACTGTGCACATCACCCAAAAATCTGTGTACAGGTTTGACAGAGCAAACTGAATTACTCCTTTATCTAAGTTGGCAAGCCAGCATAGAATTCTGAGAAATGATACTTGAGCTTCCTTGGAAAGTAAACAACATGCTTCACATCTACAGAGGGGGAAAAGTCACTCTGCAAATCTCCTCTGTGACAAACAAGCATACCAATACAGCTCTGTTTAATAGACTCATTCCTTGCCTTAATTTCTGATGTCAATCTAAGATTTAAGATTTATCACTGCTACCAGAAAAATTAGAGGAAAAGTTCTGGTACATGATCTATGTGAGCACTTCACTAAAGGAGCTGCAACAGATAGAAGTGCACAGAACACCCATGAAGAATCTTACGTGTGTCTTATGCCATGAATGCCTTTTATCAAGCAGTGCCTTCTAGAATGGAACCTCTGCCAAGATAACCCTTGTGCACTGTCTGTCTAGAAAACAGACATAAAAGTAAAGAAGCCAAAGAATGACTAAGGCATTCTTACACTCTACAGCACTGGACCACTACTGTTTGTACATATATTCACTGCTGTGTTTCTAGAAATATAAGATAAGCTCAATCACCAAGGTTCTAACACAACAATGCAAAAAGGTTATTGGGCAATTCATAGGTTACAGACAACTGCTTTAAAACAGCATGTCTTTCCATGCAGCAATACAGCCTAGTTCATCTTAATTTAGGTTTTGGGAAGCTGACAAGGAAGATAATTACCTGCTGAGCCAGTGAGAAAAGGTCCTGATGAAGAGCCAGTACAGCCCTGTAGAAAGCACCATCATGGGTGTCCCTTGGGATCATGCAGGTATATTCTTCCATACTATCCCACTGACCTGCAGAGACACAGATATCCTCAGTAATACAACAGCCTTCTCTGAAAGATAAGAACAGAACTATGCTACAGTGCTTAGACATCACTGACTAGGCCTGAATGCTGTGTGGTACTTCTACATTTAAATCAGCTCTCCAACAGCTTGTCTTTGGCAGAGTCAGTCTGTGTTACATACAGAAACTGTGTATCTACACAAACTGTATATATACATATACACACAGTTATAAACAAGCAAAAACATAGGCATTTTTCTTCTAGGCAAATTGTTATCTCATAGAAAAGGTTCTTGCATTCCTTGTGATGAAAAAGTTGAAATGCTGACATTTCCAGAACATTTGAATGAATTAAGTGTCCTACAAAGCAAAAGATGAATTTTTCTTAGTAAAGGCTGGCAGACAGCAAGTGATTTATAAGCTTCTCTAGTAAATATCTGGCTATCAGCATAATGGATATTTGGACCATTTATGGATTTATTCCACTTAAGATTGTCTACTCAACAGACACAACCTATCAAGATGCTCAACAGTCATTGTTCTAGTTTGTAAATAAGAGTCTGCCACAAATCTGAGAAATTCTATTAATCTTCTTTCCAGTCTGAGCTGTGTTCGATGAAAAACTAGGTAAAAGGGGCTAGTTAAGCAACTGATTAGCCGCTCGGACCAATAAGGCAGTCTCTTTCTCATTTGAGATCACGCTGGGAGACCTTATGTAAATGCAAGTTTTCCAAAGGGCTTCAGTGTTGAATAACACTTCATTTCCCAATGTAAATAATTTTGGTTTTTGATTTTGCTGTTTCTTATATTTTGTAGTTCTGAAGTAATTTACAAGTATATCTGCCTCCACATTGTGGGCTGTCATATACTACCACACAAGGATACATTACCTAGGCCCCAGGCAGCAGCTGCAGCCATCCTAGCCATCTTAGCTTGAGTTTCATCATTGACCTGTGTCCACTTTTCACAGCATTGCTGGTGGAGCTGGCCCCTAAGAAGAATCCACAATTTCTGATCAGCAAAAGGCCTCTTCTAAGAATTCTGCCTTGTTAAACAATGACTTTCCACAGATAAGATGACAACCAACCCCATCGTTCTTTTTAGATAGAGTGGAGAATAGGATTCTTCTCCTCTGACCAACTCAGACATGCTAGACTAGTGACAAATATCCTATCATCAGAAAATAATTTAAAGGCATACTACGCTTTGAAAACACAAATCCTGACAAAAGTTTGCATTTTTTTCCTCAGCAGGTAGGAACGCCGACTTTATGAACTGAACTGTCAACTCCAGTATACAAATACAGACACCCCCCCGCAAAACCCATTCCCAAGAAAAAAACCAAACCACTACCAAACAAGGGATGCTTAAAATTTTTCACAAGTGTCAGTATAGGAAACATATGATCTGAATAGCTTGTGCATGGCTCCTGCTATCAAACATTTTGGATAAATACATCATCAAGTTTGAAGACAGAGACTAGAGAATCAATACTGCTGTAACCTAGTATGAAGACTTGTCATGGCAAGATCTCAGAAGGGATCTGAATCTTTCATCTCCGGTGGAGAGGAAGCATCAGGATTTTTTTATATTATTTCTTTTAAATCAACTGTGAATGCTCCATTAATCAAACCAATTACTGTGGGTGTTGCAGTTCCAGAATTTCTCAGGCTGGATACTCTGTAGCAGTGGAATAGCTGCCAACTGTGAAGAGGCCAGCTTGCCTTCTCTACTGTCATACTCTCCCCTCCCAAAAAGGAAGATGAGTTAGTCAAACAGAACCGATGGGCTGCCACAGGCAAGACAGTCATTCTGACAGCTTAATGACCCGGGAGAAAAAAAAACCCAAAGCAAATGAAAAAACCAAGCCAAACCTAGCAACAGTAAATCATCGGCAGCAAATCAGGACCTCATAGATGCTAATAAAGTGGTATGGCTCTTGCAGACTTAACTACATCAGGAGACAAATGACTAAGAAGATTTTGACTGTAATTTCAAAACGTCACTGGACAGAGTACTGAAATAATGATGCTGCATAGTATCAGTTCTAGATTAACCGTCATATTCTGCCAAGCAGACTCCAGCAGCACAAATAGTCAAGTTGAACACTACTGAAGAATATCAGCAGCCAAACCATGGAATCCTCAGACTCAGGATGATGTCTCTATAGTCAGTTGCAAGGTAGCAGACAACACTTTGCAGAGGCATTTCTGAATTGTAAAAAACATCTGCACGGAGACAGAGTGCAGTTCCACAACAGCAAGCGCACAGATCTTTGTGAGATTGTGATTGCTCTCATCACTACAGATTATCAACAGATGCATAATATGTAGCTCCAACAGAAGAAAAGCATCATTTTGTAATATATTTGTCACTGATATGTGAAGAAGCGGGAGGTTCAGAGAAGACACTTTACACAAATACATGTCCTGCAGGAGGGAGAAATTCTGTAAATCCCTGGTGGGAACTGCCTACTCCTAGAAAAGATGATTGAGCAAGAGGATCTATTTTTCCTACTGAAAAAGCTACACCCAATATGCCTCACCCTCATCTACAAACAAAAAGGGCAGAAAAACGCTGTCAGAATTAGGTTTCTCAACAGCTCCGTTCCTCTAACAGTAAAATGACTTTAGTGAAGAGGAATCTCCTTACTGTGTGCCATCCCATGGGTTCACGTCAGGACCCATCAGGAGAGAGCTCTAGTGACATGAAAAGTTCAGTAGAAAGGCGGAACCTGGACCAAATCACTTATGCCCCTGGGTAGAACTGCATGCTACAGTGCACAGGATGCCTTCTCCAATTATCTGCTTTGAATTGAAGTGAACAGGGAGAAAAACAGAAGCCCCCAGTTAACTAGCAAGCTATAAGTCACTACCAGCTTACCCTCTCACAGACACAGACTCTAACCAGTTACGTGTTGACAAAACACATTTAACACGGGGTTTGAAATACCAAATGTCCACAAAGACAATGCTTAATGAATGCTAAAAAAGAGTACTAATGAAAAATTCAGCTGTCTACAAGATGGGCAAAAGTTTTTTTCCAAAATTGGGAACAATTTATTTGGCATAATCTTACACCCTGTTGACTGTCAGGAAACAGACAATTTCACTAACAATTGTGCAAAAGACCATGCATTCTGGATAGGCATAGGTCTGACCATGAATAAATACAGAAATCTCTCATGTTTTAATCAGAGTTTTAAAAGGAGGGCCACAATGAGCTCCCTTCATAACTGTTTTTGACAAGTGCTGCCCAGTTCACATTTCCTGAAAGGTCCCCTCTATTTACAATTTCTTTCTCTGTTACGGATAGGGTTGATCTGATCATAAGACTGCAGATTCTCTTTCAGAGAGACCTTCACTTACAAGATGACCCATCCCAAATGGCTTGGAGATATTATTACCAATTCTGACTTCAGTGAATAAAATGAGAAGTCGCTGGAAATACCCAAACTATTAAGTAAGCAGGAGTAAATAGGGATTCAGGCAAAAAAATGCACCTGGATGACAGCATCCAGAGAAGAGAAAGGCACCATTTTTAAAGGCACCATTTTCCTCAGTCTTCAGGCATTCCTCTCTTACCATTCACCAAGTGCTTCCAAGCAACGCATCCGTCCTAGCATCAGCTCAGGATCATCTTTGTTTGTGTCCATCTTCTTGTCATAGGCCACCAGAGCATCTTCCCATTCATGAAGCTTTTCATACCAGGTAGCTTGAATTTCCTAAGGAGGGGGAAAAAAAATAATCAGAATAAATAGCGGTATTAATATTCATCATTCTATATTAACTACTGCCACTTTTCCTGAAAAACTCTGTGTCTATGGTGGTCACTTAGCCCTTTTTTCATTCTAAATATCCTCATGGACTTTTGCGATACAGAGAAAAGACTTGAGCTAGTGCAAAAACAGGAATCCTGAGCATTTCTCAACCGGCACAGAAATGAATTCACATCTACCAGAGGGATCAATCCAACGTCATGGCCCTATTCAGCACCACTGAAATATTAGTTCAGTGGCTGGTACTTTTCCTTTTGGAGAGGGGGAATGAGTGGAATAGGAAAAAGGGTAAATCTATAAAAGATTCCACTTCCCATTGTTGCACATGCATTTAAACAAGAACAACAGTCCTGTGTTCAGGAATGGAGTGACTAACTGCAAAAAAAAAAAAAAAACCAAACAAAAAAAACCAACCCAAAAAGCACACTGTGCATCTGGCTACTGCTAGGCAATTTTTTAATACAGCAGGTAGTATAATGTTGGGGTCTAATCACAGCCCTCACAAGGAAAGGCTGTGGTTTGTAACAAAGCCAAGCAGTGATCCTTATCAGCTGCACAAACTTTTCTTCAGTTTTTGTTTCTAGATTTTGTTTCTAATTTTCAAGAAATAAAATGCCTTGATATATTTTCCATACTTATCTCTGCCAATGTTTTTCTGCTCAGTCCTTGGCAGCTCATGTCTTGACATAGGCTGCAGAATAGATTCTTTTCCCAGCCTTGTGGGCAGTCAGTATAAACCATGCTCTGCATGCCAGGTCTTCCACTTTTAAATTCTTAGCTCAGTCATAATATTTCAAGCAAGTTCCTGAAAGTAGAGCTCACAGCTCCTCTTATGACTTATTTTGTAAAGTTGCTAGTTGCCCACAGCTGCATTTAGTGTCAATGATAGCTGCTATATCCTCCTCCAAATCAGGTTCTTGCACAAGTTCTTGCAGCCTTCCCAGCTATCTTAACTGCATACAGTGTTTGCTAGTATAGAGCTAAGTACACAGTATACATCTTATAGGCAGCAAGGCACCTTCAGTATGAATGATGCAGCATTACAAGTGGTGATAGAACCTCAGCATGATTGATTGAATAAACACACCACCACCACCACCCCCCAAAATAAACCCCAAACCCTAGAAAAAACAGGAAGACATAAGACATGAAGAAGAGAATTACCCAGCAGGACTCACCAGCTCCCCAAAGTGCTTCATGGCATATTCCAGTACCCCAGCAGCTGCTTCCGGCTGTTGCAGTTTATTATTAATGCTGAAAAGGTAGGGTGTGAAAGACCATTTAACACAGTTGGGAATTATTAGGGGCTAGTATGAGCTTCTGCTTGATAATACCAAGCTCCATCATTTAGAAATACCAATTGAACAACCTCCTTTTTGTTTAAAACTTTTAAGTGAATGATTAGACTACGAAAGACACACGACTACACATTTGCAAAACAATAGGTGCACACATATTCTCAAGACTCATTACACAAAACAGTGACTGTATATGATTATCAATTCTAAATAGCAGCTTGCATAGGAAGAAAGTTGCCTGTAGTTTGAAAGGCATAATTTCTTAAACAGCTACAGTTATTAAGACCTTTACAGTACTGATTTTTTTCCCTCTTTCTCTTAAACAGACCACCAACTCCTTTAAAAATCAGAGTAGAGATTTAAACGATCCAGGAAACAATCTACGTCATTAGAACAGCTGACAAATGTCACCAGGATCACACACAAAAAGCTTGCAACCCTACTTTCAGCTTCATGTTTCATATAATGCCTCTGCACTGGTACTAACCAGTAATGGTGCTTTTCATTTGCTGTTTTTCAAGAACATGTCAGAAACTCCTGCCATCACAACCAGTCCTCATTCTCTACCAGTGAGGCATCTTGCTTTGCAAGGGCAGCTGAACTTTGTGAAGCACGAGCAAATAGGCTACTCACGACCCTGGTTCTCAACATAAGCTCAGCAACGTAAGTAGAGCTATTCTCTTAAATAATTTCTATTTCACATTGGTTTGCTGATCTTACTATCAGAAATGGCTCTGCACATCGGTGTTTGGTGATCAGCACTTTTGCTAAAGCCCAGTTTAATGAGGAAATAAACTTTTCATGAAGCTCCTGCTATTTTATAAAGCTCATTTACGAACAGCTTCTGGCTCATTGCTTTCCTCTTTCCCTAGTGGCACTGGAAAACAAGAAGTGCAAGCTGTTCAAAGCAATGTCACAACACCCAAGCATGCTACAACACACCCTACAGTCCAACATCAATAATAGTTAATGTTTAGAACAGAAACAGTATAACCGAACAAAACCAAACATGTCAACTAACTGCAATGCAAAGGGACTTTCAACGGTCTTTGAATATGCTGCTGTAGATATAGACAGCTTTCAGAAATATCCTTTCTTGCCTGATATTATCAGAATGATTGCATTTCATCCCCTTCCCCCACCCCCCCACCCCGCCCTGAGAGGCCTGTTGATCAGTACGAGATAAAGAAATCCATAGTATTAAAGAGTATTCTGAACCAAGAGAAAATTTTCAAATGAATGCTGTATTTCTTCTGTCTGTGGAAGCTTCCTTTCCTGACAACTAAAGAACCAAGCTCCTAGACACACTCTGGATATCTGGGAAGGTGAAGTAAAATACTCTTGGAAATAAGACCTCAGAATGGCCTGATCTCTAATCAGATTTAGTCCAGCTAAGAATGCACCATAATCACTGTTCAAGAAGACAGGCACCCAAAAATAGGAAGCACTTGAAATATATCCATGCCTTTTTTTTAGCAAGATAGTCAAAGAACATACTACCTCCACGCTTCCCAAGGGAAAGCTAGGCAGCAGTGCCTCATAAAAGTGATAAATGGCTGTCACATTTCATATCCTGATGATTTAAGGAGCCATTGGCAGAGACATCACTTCCAGGATGTCAGACAGTTAATTACTTCCAACTTATCTTTCTTGTCAACACCTCCTGACAAAATTGGCCTTTATCTTTTATTCTTCAACAATTAGCACTGCTCTTTTGCTGATGGTCCCTGGTGCACTCAATTACTCTTTTTTTTTGTTTTGTACTTTCTTGGCTGTCCAAAGTAGAATTAAATGTTTCAATGCTCTCTATGGCTAGGTTTAAGCAAAGGGAGGGGAAAGAAGGGAAGGGGAAAGACTGATTTAAAAGAATACACAGCAATAGATATACAACTATGTTTTCATTATTAATCATAAATTACTATCTTGTAACAAATGATCTAGCCCACACAGTGAGTAAAGATAAGTAATTTTGTGGACTAGGGTAAGCCACAGACTGGGAAACCTGTTGATTATTTCATATTTTGATGTACCACATTAAAAGAGCGAATACACAAAATGGGGGGGAGCAGCAACATTCACTGCTTTGGCAGAAATGGACCTAAACACAGAGAAGTACAGCTGTCAGGAAGAGTACAAAAATCCCTCCAAAGCAAGATTCATGCATGAAAGTGGACTTTATTAATATAGCTGAACATTCACTGACTTATTTTTTCAGAGTAATAAAACCTTGGTAATCACTGCATCTTTTTGCTATTCAGTTTTACAGGCTAAGGGAAAAAGTTGCATGTGGATTAAGTTCTGATCTTGTGTTTTTGAGGATTTTTTGTTTGTTCTGAAAGACCTCGGATTTCTGCTTTTTCTCATCTGCTGGATTCAGTGTGCTCAGAGCGTTGGAAGTATATTGACAGTTCACCAAAACTGCTACTACCACAGCTGACTGGAATGTGTTTTCAAGAGACCCACAACTCTTTGCTTACAAATTCTCTGAGAGTGGGCCTGCAGACTGTACTTCTCTTGGAAAAGCATTTCCACACAGAGTCCTGCTAACACATTCAAAATACAGGTTTAGAAACCATGGCATTCTGTGTTTCCCTACCCTTTCACCTTCCTACCATTACGGCATTGCCCTTCTCCCTGCAGATCTGATGAGGTCTGCGCTCAGGCAAGATCTTCTTAAATTTTGTAACATTCTTAACACACTATGGAGCTGTATTCTAGCTATTGTGCTGGAGACCGGACAGAATGAGCAACACTACAGAAAAGCATCCAGGCACACAGAAGTGGCCCTGAAGGGCCAGTATTCCAGCCAGGCAGAACTGCCAGGGGTTTTTAGTCACAGCGTTGCTGCTGGAAATTAGGGCAGTTTATCGGATTAGAATCAGGGGGATAGATTTCTCCTTCTATCTGGAAAAAGATAACTACAGCATCTTTTTGGATTAAAGGAGAAGGTGGGAAAACATCTCAAAAGATAGAAACAGTGCTGCTGGCTAACTCAGCAGACAGTAACTTAAGTTTTTGTTTACTGGGTGGTGTCCTTGTAGTTGTTCCTAATTCAGGATAAAATGAAGTTTAATATTAAGGTGAAGGTCAACTGTTCTCCATACTCACTGAGGGTAGAACATATTAATCTGTTCATTTTTGTGTAGAAGCTAAAAAAAGCCACCACTACCACCTACTTTACTTGAAGGCTCAGCAGCAGACCACAACAGACGACTACCGTTATCTTCTTGCTTGGAAGTTTTTAGGTATAGGTTTGATAGGTCATAGGTTACACATGTCATCTTTCAGGAAAGGCTTAACTATTCAACTATGCTGCCTGGTATGGACGGGGAGAGTCTTCCAGTATTAATGCTCAAGTAAAATATTTCAAAATTATATATTTTAAATGCCACACGTGAATGCATAAAATCTTCTAAAACTACTTCCAGAGACAGCTGTCCTCAAATTTGCAGACAGACTATTAAAATGGGAGTCCACAGAAAAAACAAGGTTGCCTCAGTCATATCAACAAGTTTTTCATAAAGTTTGAACTAAGATACTAATTTCATTGTTTAATACCCAGCATTTGATTTCACATTTTATGCAATAAACAAAGTGATTAGAAGAAACAACGAAACAACATTAAGATCCTTATACTTTCCTTCAAAATGAGGATTAATTAGTTGCAAAACTGATTTTCATGTTGGTCACAGTAACAAAAGCAGTAATTCCTATATTCCAAGTGCACAATCTTCAGCAGCTCTAAGGGGCAGCTGGATAAGGAAATGAGACTGGCACAGAAAGCTTTGTGAGAAGACAGTTAAATCCAAGATCAGATAATCTTTCCCTCCTGTTTATTAATCAATATCTTTGCTGTAGCCAGGATAATATCCAATCCTCCTGTCCAACCCTAACCTATTTGTAGCACTTGATCATGATGAGTGGGATATTAAAATGAGGCAAACCTTCTGATGAAAAAAATTTTGTAGGGATGGAATGACATAGCAACTGTAAGAAGTGACTACCCTTGACAAATTCTTCGATATAAAAATCTTGGACAAAAATCTTAAATCTTTGAATTTTGTTAGTAGTGAAAGGTTACATAAACCTACTGTTTGATTATTAAGATATCAAATAAAAATGTAAGTCTTAGATGCGCCAAGGACTAAAATGTAAGCACACTGAGCTAGAATCACAAACAAGAACACGATTTAAGAAAAATATACTCCTATTACTTGTATATTATAAAGGCTATTTAAACAAAAACCAGACATGAACTGGGAATGAAAAACAACTTTATTGTCTTCAGCAGGAAGAGCACTCAAATGATGGACTTTTCTCCTCCACAAACCCCAGGCATAAATGTCTAATATTTACTAGAAACACTCTCTTTTATACAGTCCTGGGAGCTTTCCAGTCTTCTATTATCTTTCAGGGTCTCTAACAATACTTTATGTCAATCAAAATATATTAATTTTTCAAGAACTCAGAAAGTAAGAGACTGGACCCTTCCCTATCTTCCCACAAAAATAAAAAACTTTCTTTTAACAGAGCCTTTTCAGGGGGTCCCAGGCCTATCTGTGAGGGAACACACACATTTCCTATTGTCAGAAAGCATCTCAAAACTTAGTAGAGAAACCTTATTTTTGCAATAAAGCACCTTGTGTGCAAAGTCTAGACAAGAAGCCAAACTTTGCTTTTTTTATTTAATCTCCCCAACTTTATTTAAAAAACTACTCTATGTGACAGATTTTACCAACCTAAGTCAAGCTTGTTTTTCCTTCTGAAGAAGTCCTCAGGGCTTGCTTCTGGGATTAGAAGAGGAAGGCACTGCTACTTTGTGGATACTTTGGGGAACAGATAATCCTCTGGCACAAGGAATTGACTTTGTTGGCTAGTTTCCCCAATTCTGCAGTTTATTTGTGTTCAGGCATCCCTGAGTCCCTGATTCAGCAAACCTCAGAAAACAACCAATCGCCCCCCAAACAAATCCAAAACACAATGCATTTCCATCATGCCACTAAAAATCATTCCCATGCTGGGAACAAATACATTTGAGAAAGGAATACCAGCAAAGAGCTGTTTTCAATAAACAGTTGTGATGATTGACTGCTTACAGGCCAGAGTAGCAGCCCCTTGAGCTTTTCACAGCAAGAGCGCACCGCATTGCTCACAGGCATTAAAACTGGCCAAATTCCCAATCTTGATATAAATGCTTGCAAATTAAATAAAAGCATTCATGAGCTTTGAAACGAGAAGCAGTGAAAACAGTTACAATAAAATTCTTAGCCCGCCTGCTGCTCAGGCTGTAAAAAGTTTTCTATCACCTATTCTTTAGTAACTAGATTCAGTGAAGACACAGAAGAAAAAAAAATTGCCAAGGAAGATATTTAGCGGAAAAAGGTGAAACACAGAGCCAGAGTTCTTTATGTATTGGTTATGCAAAGAAAGGGTACATTAAATAAAAGAGAAATCACAAATGATCGTAGGAAGTATCAGCGTTTTGTTTCTCATCAGGCCCTCTCACTTGCTCCACCTGTTCCTGTATAACTTCAGAGATTTACAGTAACTAATTACAGTAGACTACGATTTTAATTTACTTGACTAGGGATTTAGTCATTACTGTAAAGCTATAGCAAAGGGAATGTTAGAACATTTATGAGCATCTCCAAAGCCAGAGGTGAACAGTTTCACACTTCCCGGGAGGGGAAAGCAGTATTTCACAGAGTTTCAATGAACTATGGACTCCTACGATCTGCCAGCAGAGAACTGGTAAGAGCCTTTGCCATCTCAGCAAGCACCAGGAATGCTAGATTCTAAGCATTTGCCGGATGCATACTAAGGGTTTTGCAATGACTGGCTACCAAATAAATAGCCACAGGGCGCTGAGCTTTTCTTCTTGTCTCAGCTTCACATACACCTGCCAGAACAGCTTCCCAGAGAAGGCAGTCATTTAAACCCACCTCTGATTTAATCTCACCCTCCAGGGACAAGAGATATCTGGTTCTAATCAAGTAATACTAATATACTTGCATTTGGTAACATCAACCAGCATTATAAGCATAGAGTACATACTAACGACAACCATATTTAGACTCAATTCTCCCAATCATTTAAAACCCACATCATTAACAAAGTCAAAAAGGATTTGTCTCATGTTCTTAGCTTTAGGATCTCATCTTTTTATCTACCATGTAGCAGAGTATTCCCACATACAAAATATAATGGAGGAAAACTAGGGCAATAGATTTCAGACCAAACAATACTTGATTTCTCTATCAGTATCGGAGGAAAGGAAAAAATGCGGCTAGGACCCACTCAGTAATGGAATTAGTTTTTCCCTAGCTATGCCCAAAACTACACGTCTCTCCAAGATATAACAGGATCCTGAATTGAAGTTGTAAATACTCCAGTACATAACAGTGGAACAGTTTCCTACAGACTGTCAACTTCTACAGCTGATCTAATCTGGCAATGACTAGCATCAGTAGCTATTGCTGCCTAAGTGACTACACTCAGTTCTCCACGCAACATGGAAAGATTCATCTTTCAAATACTCATAAAGAAGTCAAATTCCATTAAGGCGAAGGTCTCTGCCAACAGAGATCTGTCTGCCCAAATCTCTCTTAATGCTTCCTCAAAAGTAATGACAGACAGGAAGATTAGTGCTCTTTTCCATTTCTGCATAATATGTCTGTTGTTACCTCCTTACACAGAACACGGTGAGAGAACAAAGAAGTATTGTCTCTGTTTTAAAACAGATAAAGTACGCAAAAGAAAGACGGCTTGCATTAGGATACACAAATCAGAGGCTGAACCCAAAATAAAACCCTGTCTGTCTCATTTCCAATTAAATACTCCAGTTTAGAGAGGGGATTCTGCAGCCTTTCTGCACTGTTTTGTAACATCTGTGTGCAACAGAGTTTGGCTGGATCTTGGATCCAACCAAAATTTGTATCAAGAGGGAATGCATGGAGTTAGAAGTGGCTCCCCTCTTCCACATCTGCCCCTCATGATGCGATTGTGTGTGAAATTCAAACTGTACAAGAGAAATAAAAGAGTTACAGTGAGTGAGAGCAGCAGCAGAATGGATCAAAGTCCTATGTAACACGATGGGGGTGTTGGGAGGGTGGCTTTTTGGGGCGGAGAAGCTAGAGTCTGGCCTGTCCTATTCTTTGTTCCAATTTCGACAAAAACATGTTTCTCATCACAGGAAGCCTGAGAAGAATTTGCCCCTGGGAATGACAGAAGCTCCAGCTGGAAGAGGGCTCAGACAGGATTAGAAGCAGAACAAAAAGGTCAGGCTTTCATCCACATGCAGTGGCACTTTCTGGTCTGAAGTATAAAAAGCAATTTTGCTATGGAAGGTTTCTGGAATGTCTATGACAAAAATGTGACTGAAGTCCACTGTCTGCTGTGGAGATATCCTCAGTACTTTATCAACTGTACTTGTGTATCTCTGGCAATATCTCAGGTCACCAGTACCACACAGTAGCCTCATGAGCTGATACTAAGACAACAGCGGTTTCTGTCTTAAGTACAGCACACAGGCAGTCACCCAGAGTGAAACTCAAGACATTCACACCACCTGGCTGGAGATCTCCAATTCTGACGTTCTCCAAAAAATTGCCTCTTCCTCCTCTAAGAAAATTCAGGTTTATGAAACATCTGTATTCATATTCCACTCCTTCAGTGCTTTGATGCTTTCGTCTTTCTAAATCTTTGTACACTGTGGGGTCTCTCATTACTGTTCTGAAGAAAAACTATTAGCCATCTGTGGTGCATGCTAATCAGAAGCAGAAACAATGCAGCTAGCAACAAGTGTAACGAAGCTAAGGAGGAAGAGAAATTGTACCAACATGAAATTGTGCTTCCTATTTCTTTAAAAGTGGATGTCAGATCAGCAAGGCTTTTCTACTCCTTTCTAATTATGCAGAAATCCTTCAGCCACTTTGGATTAGCAAAATAAGTCTAGATGGGATAGCATGTCTCAGTTGGGTTTGTCCTAATTTTCTTTGTAAAACTAGCAAAATTAGTTTTCTTTCATTTTCTTGGACACCAAGAAGCTTTCATGGCATTTACCCTACGAGCAGATACATGAGCCATTTAATCCTTCATTTACATCTTATCTCTGCCAGTTATCACAATCAGAAACTTAGCAAGAAGATGCAAGAACCCACATGTCAGGCAATTACAGAGCAGCTGGCCTGTGGAGAAACAGCTTACCCATAAGGATCTAGAACAAAAGTTGCAAACCTTTTGCAAAAGGCAGTGCCATTACTGAAACAGTTCTACTTTGGGATCAAACAGCTATAATCAACTTTTGAACTGTTATAAGATACAAAAGAGGACACTGGAAATTGCTATCTCAGCCAACTGATACTTGACCTATACTCTGAATGTCTAAAGAGTTAAGATTTACTCTTAAATCTACACTTTATGTAACTGTGGACATTTTAATTACCCAAAGATTTTCCTCTCTTAAAATCCTGCTAATAAACTGGCCTCCATAATACTGGAGTTAGACAGATCACATTGCCTGTAAAAAACTCACCTCTCGTCAATTTTAAGTGGACTGTCTTTCAGCATTACTTAATGTCCTTTCGGTTGTTCACTATGAGTAAACAGAGGCACAGGTTTTGACTTACATATTTTGCAGACTTCTTTCCATCCCACACTCAGATATCCCATCTCTAAAAAGAACAGCACTGATTTCTACAACACAAATACCGCGGAGACATCAGTGTCCAGGGAGAGGAGGATTAGATGCTGAACTGACGAATTTGCTAAAATATTATCTAAATTAAAAAATACTGCAAGCATAGCGTTACCCCCTACAACTTCTGGGGAATATATTAGTAGGATTTGTTGTGGTTAGGGCTACCTGCTAGGGAGTTACCTTCCTTGCACTTTTATAAACTCATCCTGCTTGGACAGCCTTTTCACATTCTAGACCTCTAATGCTCTTATGCTACTGAAGTGCCAGAACTAGTCACCAAGAGGGCTACAATCCAACAGGCAATAATTTCTGGAAACTCTCCTCATTTCCTAGCCCTCTCCCACACCCCTTCAAGACAGAACTGAGTGAAGCCTCTCCTGCTCTCTCCAACCTTTCTTGGCTGAAACCTGTTCCAATTTCACCCTGTAAACACCTGATATGAACAGATGAACTGGGAGGGGCCAGAAAGCTCTTCATAGCTTCAGGGGGGTGGAAGTAAACAGAAAAATAGTATATAAGATGCTTCAAGACAGACTTCTAAAGTGCATAGACTCTGACAGGAGGGGTCTGAAAAAAAGCTACTTCTTCAGGCTCCACCTTCAGAGACTCACTTCATTGGAAGAAAGCTAGGTACCAATCTGCTGTAGCACTTGCAGAAAATTTCATACCTACCCCAGCTGCATTCAGACTACCCACAGTCAGCTGGAAGGTTTTTGTTGCTGTAAGCAAAAATGCCAGCAAGATCCACTGCTCAGCTGGCATGGCTCTGCATTGTCACTGTCTCTGTGGCAATCTATCCAGCACTGCTGCAGAAGCCTCCTAAAAGGAGAACAATCAATGGGAATGTACAGTCCAAGATGACAGGCTGCTGCGATGAGATTAAGGAGCTCAAGTTGCAAGTGGCCAACCTTAGCAGAATGCTACAGGAGCTAAGCAAGAAGCAGGAAGGTGACTGGGTGAATGTGGTCATGCAGGTGATGGAGCTGGAAGGGAGCACCAAGCAGATGGAGTCCCGCCTCATTGATGCTGAGAGCAAATACTCCGAAATGAACAACCAGATAGATATCATGCAACTCCAGGCAGCTCAGACGGTCACACAAACTTCAGCTGGTAAGGAGGGAGTTGCCAAGCTCCCAGATACACCTCTTAATGCACAAAATGAACTAATGACTAGTTCTTAATGCTAGCATGTCCCACTAATGTGATTAACAAGTATGCATACTGAATACTTCTGCTTAAAGTACTTCTGTAGGCAGGTGATCCTGAGAAAACTAGTTTGAATTCATCTGTCAGAAGTCCAAAGGTCCAGCTGTATTTTAGTATCTGTATGTCTGTTATCGGGGAGTGGAAGAACTGAACAGGTACTGTATTTGTACAGTGAGGAACTCAGTCTAATATTTCATTTTCTGAGCACTACAGTACCACTCCAAAAATAAAGGGAGCTGGCTTTGTTAGGGAATGGCTCTGGCAGTGATATCCTCCAAGTTCACAGTGCTGACAGGGGACTAGAAGTTAGTAAAACAATTAGAAATGTTCTCCAAGCATTACTGGAGACTTGTAATTGTATCTTTATGACTACCTCTGAACCAGACTAAAAGACTGAACAATTATTTGAATGATAATTCTCAAAAATTCAAGGCTGTAGATGATGCAAGATGCAAACTGTGATATAAGCGTGGCCAGAACACAGTTAAATTGTTCAAAACTGTCTCTTCCCTGAGGGAAAATTTCACTGCACAGTGATTGCACAGGCCTGTACTAAACATGGAATGCAGGTGCATTTTGTAGGTCAGCTACTTGTAAAGCCACTTCCAGAAGAAAGTGTCCATTTTGTTGACTTTTCTCTTAAAATGAAATTCACTGCAGCAAGCTTAAAACTTCCTTAAAAAGAAACTGCTGTTGTCTGGGATGACTGGGTTTGCCAAGACTTCATTTGGAATTTTTTTTTTTTAAATGCAAAGGAAAAACTTCTCAAACTATTGCTTAAATTCTTCTTAACAAAGAGTTCGCCTTGGTTAGTTTTGACACACCACTGTTTACAGTAGGTCTTAAACAAAAATTATACCATAATGAATCTCTTTGGAGCTGTAGTTTTGGAAAAAATACAATAACACACAGAAGAAACTGGCCCAGAAGGTATTTAAAACAGATGCGTCTCACCTCACCAGGTGAGAGACATTTAGTCTGTACTAAATGGAAAACTGTTCAGAATGGATAAAGCCTTGCTTCAGCTAGTTTATCTTCCTCAGAATAGCTGTGCACCAGAAGGAAAGGAGGCTTGCAGAGACTGACAGATGACTGCAGCTAAAAGCCACCATCTCTGTCACAGGCACTAGTACAAATATGCCTCATCTGCAAACTTGGCTAACCTATTCAAGCACACATTCAAAACAGGCATCTGGCAGCAGGCCTAGCCATACTATTAGATAAGCCTTTATTATTTGGGAGGAGGACAGCAAGCATATACCTTTTTACCTTCCAGCAATGTGTGTGCTACCACAGTAGCAATGTGAAGAGATGTCTCTTTAGAGAGGAGAGGTAAAAAAAAAAAAGGAAAAGAAAGAAAACAGTACAAAGTCCCAGTGCTACAATGTCTTTTTCCAATACATGCATTGATCAAAACTAAACTATTTCAGGAAAACACGAGACTTGTATGAAGTCTTCTTCACTTAAATTACTCCTTGTATTACTACTAAGCTTTACAGAAACCACACTTATAGGGGAGGAGTTCATGCTGTTCAGATTCTTACTTTCTGGTTCTGATTCAAGTAGATGCTGTCTATGACTGCTCATCACTTTACCAGAGGAACTACCGAATCTCTGGTGTTTACAAGCTACCTCCTGATGAATTTTTGGGGAGTCCAGATCTGGAGGTAAGGATGTCAAGTACACAATGTATATTACATGTCTTTTCAAATATAATCAAGAAATACTTATCTATCACAGAGATGAAAAGAACACATACTGAGTTATGATACCCTGCACTTTAAATCAGCATCTTTATGTAGGCAGACTTGAAGGAAAGAGTGTACATTTAAGAGGGAAAATAGAAAAAGGGTTAATTTAATAAATTTTTTCCCCTGTGACTTTTAAACAAAATAGGAATTTCTTCAAGTTGTGAAATCTAGAACAATGTCTTGTCTTCTGTTAAGAGAACTGAACCTTCCTAAATCTGCTGACAAGTAAGCACTGCCTTTTTTCCTATTCTAGGTGTTCTGTGACATGGAGACAGATGGAGGTGGCTGGACTATCATCCAAAGACGTAAAGTTGGTTTGACATCTTTCAATAGGGACTGGAAACAATACAGGGAAGGATTCGGCAATATTCGGGGAGATTTTTGGCTGGGAAATGAAAATATCTACCGACTTTCAAGACGCCCCACTGTTCTGCGGGTTGAGTTGGAGGTAATTAATAAGCTTTTCATTTCAGCAGCAAAAGGTTTTTTGTACAAAGTGATTCTCTAGTAGCAGATACCTTCTCTTATCTCTATAGAAGGCCCAAAGAATTTGCATGCTTTAATTACACGAGAAGGAAGCAAGATAGATGTAGTGATACATTCTATGACAAAACATAATTATATGTTCTCTACCGTGCAAAGTCAGTAGGACAACCTTCTGTGTGCATACAGATTGTGTCTTAGGGAACATGTGGGGCTCTAGAGAATCCTGCAGAACCCACTGCAGATCGATGTCAAACTGCTGACCCCCTCAGATTTGAAGTTTTGCAGAGATGGCCCATAATGTTTTAAAAACACTGAGTCTTTTCCTTTTGCAGCACTTCCTTCCAGCCTGTGTACAAACCAGTTTGCACTGTATTACCCCAAAACAATTTCTACAGTCTATTAAAGGCTTGGGTTTAACTTAGACTAGTTTATAGCTGGTACAATAGCTTTGAGGGATTGGATGTATATAATGGAAAAAGTGAGCTGAAAGTCTTTACATCTAAAAGTCACTGTTTCAGAGAGGAAAAAAAAATACTCGAGGCAGCACACTATGAGACAAGGATGCTGAATGCAAGAGCTGTGCACCAGGTTTCCATACATATTGTTTAATACCAGTACACATAAGACTTGGAAATATGATGCTTTGCTCTGGAAAGTTTCTTTGCCTTGACACGTAAGTTTTTGCTGGCTGTGTATGAGACAAAAAAAAAACCCCTCGTGAAAACTCTGGGACTGAGAAAAGATAGGCAACATGCACTGTATATAACCATAGGTGGTGGAGTCTCTTCATAACTGTTCTAATAGGACCTATTTCTTCTTCACTGTTCTGTGGCAGGACTGGGAAGGTAACATACGCTATGCACAATATAAGCAGTTCACCCTGAGCAATGAATTAAATAGCTATCGTCTTTTTGTGGGGAACTACTCTGGCAACACAGGGCGTGACTCCCTAAGGTACCACAACAACACAGCCTTCAGCACAAAGGACAAGGACAATGACAAGTGCGTGGATGACTGTGCCCAGTTCCGTAAAGGTAAAGCACATATAAACACCTTCCTGTGCCGAGAGCGCTGCCTCGGTAATGTTTAGAGAGCCCAAGACTCCCCCTTTCCAAGTAACTAGTAAGTAGCATCTGGATGGCAAATCAAGGGAGAGGTGACCAGTTCTGGAATGCACACCAGTTATGTAGGAAATCTGGCAGTTAAAGCTGATATACACAGAGCCAGACTGTAGGTCATAGAAATCAGTACTCTTCAAATGATTTAGTGTATGCTCTCACCTACACATACTGTTATCCAGCCCATTATGCGTATCTGCCAATCTGTCAGACTATGTCAGATGTTGATGCAATTCAGTGATGCAGGAAGTTATTCCTGTATATCTATAAGGTCTTCATTTTTTCTTACATTTTTATGAAGTTTCAAGTTCTAGTATTATGGACTTGTAATTACTTCTCCTATATTATTATCCTAGACACACCTCAAAGTTCAACCTGAATTCTAATCTTTATTCCCACTCTATTAAGAGCCTCTGATGAGGTTACTCTTTTAATTCAATTTATTATCTTTATACGAGGTCTGTCACAAATACAATTGTTTTCACTGTGTCTTGCCCTTTATTTTTAATTTCCCCATTGTGCTCCCATGTGACATGCAAATAAAATGTTGATATCAGTCTCAATAAAACAGTGCAGCTTACTTGCAGAGTCCAGAAACCTTTGAAACACCTTAAGATGCCCAAGCAAAGAACCCAAATTCATATACTGTGCTAACTCTTAGGGTCAGAGACAGAAGCATGTCAAGGAAATATTCTAAGAGGAATGAGCAACTAAATGAAAAGCTACTGGACTAATTTGACTATGGAAATGTAAAACCTTTGTGTATTTAGTATCTATGTTAAGTTTTAAATTTACTTGCAGTCCCAGCTATTAAGGCCATAGGCTCCAGGGACTAAATGCTGCATTCTGGTCACTCTCCTCTAGAAAGAGCAGTAATTCTTATTATTAATACAAAACATACCTGGTTTAAGTAAATGGCTCACCAAGAATCTATTAATTTGTTTTCTGAAAAGGTGGATATTGGTACAATTGCTGCACAGATTCCAATCTGAACGGGGTTTATTACCGCAAAGGAGAACACACCAAGAACATGGATGGCATCACCTGGTACGGATGGCATGGATCGACCTATTCATTGAAGAGAGTTGAGATGAAGATCCGGCCAGAGGATTTCAAACCATAGAGGGAATCAATATTTGATTGTACAGCTACATGATGCCACTGCACAGAAGGTGGGCAGTGGACAGCTCAAAATCAGCCAAATAATTGTTCATTTCATCTAGTATGTGCAACAGCTACATACTGGCTATGTACACACACAAACACTAAGACACACTAAGCACCCACCACAGCCACTAGTGTTATCAGGGCTCAAACTTATTTCCTCCTCTTAAGGCTCTTTCCAAAGGGAAAAATACTGTATTAGAATAGGTTAGAACAGAATGCACTTACAGCACCTTCAGAAAACCTATTGGTGTGTTTTCACTAGCATTGTGACTAGTGGATTGCCTTAGTATTAACCAGCCAGGCAGGGACTGAAAAAAAAAAAAAAAAAAAAAAAAAGTGCCTCCTTGTTGCCTTTCCTTCAGTGTCTAGAGTAAGCATTGCTGAGTAACTCCTTCCAAGAGGGACTCAAATCACAAAATGATATACTCATTTCAAACAAGAGGAATCAATCAGAAGTGCCCCTGATGCACCTTTCTTTAGTGTATAGTAAGTGGCTTACATTCCCACAGAGGCAAAAAAAAAAAGCTCAAAAGTTTTAGATTAATTAGCATTGCCCAGGTTCTCTTCTGCAGTTTTACTGCCATCTCCTGCTGCTGCCTCAAATAAGTCCCCACAGAGGGACCCTGGAGGAAGGATTTGTCCCGTATGCTCCGTGATGCTTGGTCCTATCCACAGATCACCTAAAGGTTGATAAACTAGAATGCAACTTTCTGGGCTGCCACAAAATTATGTTCTAGTTAGAATGTAAGTGTGCTATATGTCAGAAAGACTAAGAGAGAACAGCAGGTTAGCAAAAAAATCCAGACCCAGCCAAAAAGCTCAACTCCAACACCTAAAACCACTGCATCCATGAACAAAACAGTAGTACAAGCCAGAGAATCCCTAAGTGCCAAAAGTTATTCAAATGTAAGGGAATGTTTGCTAGCGTACTGTGCTAAGGAATATTAAAATCTGTTCTGAAGACTACCCCAATTACAAGTTACCTAGAGAAGTTACATCAAAAATCAGTATGTTTCTCCTTACATAACAGAGTGTTAAAAATAACAGTTAAAAAAGAAAGAGACTCCTGTAGCCATACTGCTGTTTGAATATGTTGGAAGAGATAGTTATAGTTAATATATCTATTTTTATTCACCTTAAAGAGAATTTGAATATAATTTAAATTGTTCAGTCCTGTGTGAAATAGGAGATAAAGGTGTCTCGGGAATTGCCTTACATATGTTTGACTATTCATACTGTAAATTTCAAGACTGTGTGGAACTATAGTTGGAACTATTTTAACTGTGGTCTATAAAATGGATTTTTAAAGGTTTCTAAACTTTTTCATTTCTAATAAATTGTCTTTCATTTTTAATCCTGCTTTACTTCAAGTCTTTGCTCCTTTACTTGCTTTTTGATACACAAAGAAACAGCTGCACAAGTGACTGAGGCCGAGAAAGGGAATACACTGAATTCTGCATTTTCCTCAGAAAAACAAGAGAGGACAAAGGATGAAAAAAAAAGAAGGGAAAAAACCAGGAAAGCACAACTCCAAGAAAGCAGGAGGGCTGAAAAATTCACTGCATACAGCTAAACCTAAGTTTTTGCTCAACCAAAATAAATTTGTCTATCTCAAATGGCAGAGTTAACATTTCCATGATATGAAACTGAGATTCCTGTTTTAAAACATGTAGTTTAGTACCAAATCTTGTGCAGGTATTTCAGGCTAACATTCTTGTTGACAAAGCTCATGAAACAATACACTCTTGTTATAATATCTTCTATTGATATATGAAGAATGAGACCTACCTAAGCTAGATGAGCAGAATTTGAAGCGGAATTTTAATTGGCAACTTCAGCTTTCCTTACTTATTTATACGTAGGTGTTGAAATCTCTCTCATCTAACTTACAGCCACTCCATGACATCCCATATTGAACTTAAAGGGCGAGAGATAGAAATCAGAAGACTCCACTTTTTCCTGTGCAACTTCCCACAGCTTCTATCATCATTTCAGCTGCGTAACGGAAGGGCGGAACTCAGCAGCTAGGACTGTACATCTGCAAGCTAGTTAGTAAGCCTACAGCAAAGTCTTGCGGCAGAGAGTGAAATCCTAAGAATTACCTAGATTCATCCTAATGGTATCCTAAATTGGGTACTGATGCAAGAGCAGAAATCCCATCAGTTGTGACCTTACCTGATGAGAGACTCTAGAATGGCCGGGGTGGGACCCTTCTGAAATTCTAGCTCCTTGTAGTGAAGGGCCTTGGCATATGCTCGACATTTTGCAGCCCTTTCCCCCAGGAGGACAATGCCATTATCATCTCTCAAAGGCAGTGGACCCTGGGTAGAAGTACATACATCAAAAGCAGGATGAGTATAAAAAAGAACTATGTATGAACTATTAACACCCTTTCCATAGACTAGACATCAGCCAGCTAGCCAGCATCAGAAAAGAGTTGCCTAACAGCATCTCTACCTTGTCACTGTGTTCCATGAATTCTGCCAAGTTCAGCAGTGTCTGAGTGACTTCTGCAATGTCCTGAGAAGTCAGTGCCAATTCAATGCTTCGGATCAGCTCATCCTGCTGGTCTTCATTCAGTTCAGACCAGCATGAAACAAAAGCAGCATTGAAGAGATCTCTGAGGAGGAAAACAAAAGAGAGTGAGAGGTAGGGATTCATTATTCAGGAGAAAAAGTCTATGTGTCAGTGGACTTGGCTTCTCATTCAGAGGAAGAAAGCCACAAAATGCATTTATATGTCTACCTACAATAAACAGCGATCAGTTTTTATAGAGCTAACTTCTGTACCAAATATTTTGTGAAACCTGCATTTTAAAAATATATAATAGGATGATATACTACAATAGTAGAAATATTGTACTATCATATGCTAGCAAGTATTTTAGGCTACAACAAACTCTTCATAGCAGCAAGGATGCTCTTCTCTTCTGCTATGAAGAACCAGGCCTAGTCTGTCTTAGATCACAAGGGAATCTAGTGAAAAAGATGATCGTACATTTCTCTGGACACCCATGCTGCAACACTTGTGTTTTCTGTGCTCACTAGAGGAATGCAATAGTGGGAGTTTGCATTAATGGTAAAGCTTGAGAAGGAGAAAAGGTGATGAAAAACAGATATGGTGACAGCCCTTGTTACCGCTAGTACTGTGGAGGAATAACCTTGGAATGGGTTTGAGATACATGGAATATACATGGAGAATACTAGCATTACCTCTGCCTACCTAGGAACTGCTGACTTTTTGTCATGCTGTTTGCCCTTCTATTTCAAAAACAACAAAACTCACATTAAGACAAAATTAAACCAGGAATGAACAGTTTTCTAACAGCAGTAGTCAGACTCATGTGCACTGAGATGACAAGTGTGTATCATCAAGAAGAGATAAACAGGCAACTGCTTACAGAGACTCAAAGTTTCTCCAGACATTCTTGTTGCAAAAGAAAAAGCACTGCGGCTTATTCCACTCAGAGGCATTTTTGTTCACCCACAGTAGATCCTTGAAACTATTTCATACTCTGCTGTTTCTCCAGCTTCACTTTTATGTGCCTTATGTTATTTCTAGACTAATATGCAGAATTCCACTGCAAGATTTTTTGCACATGATGGAGCAGCCAACTGGGAAGGATGGAAATGAAATCAAGTTGCCAGCTATTTGATTTGTCCCAAAGCAGGAACTATTTATGGAACCTAACAGCTTTTAAGTAACTTTCTTTTTCCTTATATCTGGCTTGCATCTGCAATTTGAACTGATGCGAAACAAACACAGAATTACACTACCGAGCCATGGGATTATATGCCTGAGCCAGGGCCCAGCATGAGCGCAAGGATGGTGAGGAAGAATCTTTCAGAAGCTCCAAACTCAGTCTTCTTAACCATTCCAACCAGTCATCTTTGGAAACTCTTCTCGCTGCTCCCCAGGCCTGCAGTACAAAGCAAGACAATTCAACTACCAAATGAAGCACTATCCAAAAGCAGAAGAAATCCATCAGCAGGCAGCATTACTTCTTTACAGCTCCAAATCACATCGTTGAGATTCTTTTCAATTCCCTGAAATCCATTACCTTTACCAGATAATTTGCAGTACTTCAGTCTTGTTTCTAAGAAATCTTCCCTAAATGTATTCCTGTCATGACACGCCACGTATTTAATGTGCATAATTCTTCCCCTACAGAAATACATCAAGAGCTGAAGCCACTGTTGAAACATCAGCTTAAAAGTACATAATGCATTTAGAATTACATTTTTAAGTCCAGCATTTTCAAACCAATCCATCCCACTACTGAACTGAATGCTACATGCACTTACAGTTCAAATTAGCCAGTGCTTAGCTATTAAGTTCTATCCTGGCTTCAAGAGAATATAGCACCAAGATATAAGTGGCTGATAAAAAGTGGCAGAGGCTCTGAAATGGATGTCTCTAGAAGCTACAGATCATTCCCTGTGGTTTAGGAAGTCTTGTTGATACTTTGCATAACAAGAAAGTGTCAAGATTACTTCACGGCCATTAATAGTCTGATAATTCAGCTGCTCCTATCTTTAAAGTTGCTTAGCACTTTCTAATTTTAAAAAAAGAGTCTCAGACACTACTTTGACCTCAGTTTTGTACAGAACTGGCAACAGAAAAGAGATGGAAATAAATGTAGTTTAGAGGCACTGGACAGACTCCTTAGATGTGACCCAATAGCTCCTCCCATCAGTAGCAAACTCATGCTGGTCAGCACCCAAGTCTTACCTTCTGCAGGTTGATGGTGCTAACATGTAATTTCTTCATGGGACCCGTTTCCACAGGACCACTGGCCAAAGTTTCTCCCTGGTTGCTTCTCAACATTCGGTGCTGATAAATCAGGGGATCCTCCTCTTCATCAGCAAGAGTATAGCCCTACAATAAATGGCCTACAATGAAGATCACGCCCACACATACAAAAGCAATTTTCTGCAAGCCAAATGGATGATAAAGCTAGAGAACTATCCAATCTCACAGCAAAATTTGTGAGGCAAACAACCATGTTTCATTATAATGATTACACCTGATAAACCAGAAAAATTAAATTATACCCCTTTTCTATTCAAGGTAACTGGTAAGAAATCTTAGCCCCTAGTATTAAAAGCCAAAATAATACACCTTAAAAGAAACACTCTTTCACATTTGACTCATTAGTAACCCTAGAACAGCAGTGTGCTACTTGTTCCACACTAATCAAATTGCAAAGCAGTTATTGAGTTTTTGAAATGTGGGACATACTACAGAAAATGCTGAGATAACAAGGTCCCCATAAGACCTGAAACCATGGAAAAAAATAGGGTAAATCCACATTTAAGAACTACTGAAAAAAAAGTAATGACGCTGGCTACAAGTCTAAGTTACACATAGAACTTGCAGTGATTTTTCTATAGGACAATATTTTTCCCAGTGCAATCTGAAAGTTTCCTTAAAAAGCTGTACTTAACACACAAATACAGCAACAACCAATCTTCATTTTAGGAGTAGCTCAAAGTGGAGATTCCAGCTACATCTTTTTCAACATAAAAACATCCCCAAAGTGCCCTTATACAAACAACTATATACTTGTCACCTCACCTTTACAATTCTGCAGATAAGAACATCATAGCGTTGATGGTTAATTCTGTGTCGCACCAGAACTTTGTTCACCATCGGGATAAAAATCTGGTACTGTACAGGGGAATGCATCAAAAGCTAGTTACTCAGTCTCACCAAGAGCAGTAAAATTCCACCTTTGTTTCATTGATCTTCTAAGAAACCAATTCTGAAAGTTTGATTTCAGTAACTCCTGATTCCAGAAACAATTAAGGGAAGAAAAATCTGTTTTCTTTAAAATGCAGAATGAGTGCATTATAAATACTCAACTTTAAAGCCTTGATCTTTGAGACAGTCCCTCCTTTTATGTGCTTTCAAGCCTAAGAAGAATATTACCTTCTTTCCCAGCTGGAACACCAGAGAGGAGAGGGTGTCCATTGCAGTTGTTCGTAGCTCAGGGCTCTGATCTAGTGTTCGCACAATGGGATGAATAATCCGTGAAGCATAATCAGTGAAATCCAGGGACTCTGTCAAGCGGTCCACTGTTTCTAGAGCAGCTCTAAAGTCAAAGCAGAAAGAAGGGAGGACTTACCTCTCATGGCATAAGACAGGAGAAATGAGATGCAAAAATACATAAGTGATTCACGCTCAGTTCTCCTAGGCATCAACACTAATAGGAAAAACAGGTGACCAGAACTCTGTTAATGCAGCTAGTACATGCAGGACAGCTTGCAAGTTGCAGTGACTAAAATACTGGCAGGTGAGAACCAGAAAATAATAGTCTATACCCAAGAAAAGCTAGTAACTGTGCTGTGGTGCCCAACCAAAAATAACCTTCCATAATTTAACATGGAGAAAACCCATGGAAGGAACTAAGCAGTATTTCATTCTGCATGTGGCTAGGACAGCCATTGCAGAACTTGGATACCACCAGCTAAACATAGAGACTGCAAAGCCACCAACACTTACTTGCGAGCCACCACTGGGACATCTGGGGCATCAAATAGCTTTACAATAGGAGGTAGTAACAAATGAAGGTAGTCATCCAAGTTTGCTCCGAAGAGCTGAATCGCATTCAATAGCTGGAGGGAAAAATGACCCAATGTAACTCAAAGTCATGAAAGATACGCATTCTAAATCAGACAGTATCCAGTGAAAAGTTGCTTCAACGCTGCACTTTAAACAAAGCACTGTCTGCATCATTTCACACCTGAACAGCACCTAGCCCATCTGCTTGCGACACACAAGCAAGAAGCCCTCCTGGAGCACTGTGTATTGGGCATGCAACTGCCTCAGCACTACCCAAATCAACCCAGCTGTTGCAGCTTCCCACTCACCTTGACAGAGACAATGCGACTCTGACTACTGTCATGCATGAAGACCCGTAACATGTGAGGAATGAGCTGAGGCAGATAAAGTTTGAATTCGCCTCCTAGAGCTACCACAATTTGCTCAATAAGTAGGATAATTGTGCTCTGTATGGAGTTGTTCATGACCCAGAAGTCCTACAGAAGAAAAAAGGAGGGGTGAGGCAAAAATTAAACAGTTCAACTGAGCTATACCAATTACAAGAAAAGCAAACTGTGGGAGACAGTTGCTACATAAATTCAAGATCGCAGGGAGGGACTACACTTCCCTTATAGACTAATATGAATTGGCAGTTTTGGATTGTTTTTAAAACACTCTGTGCCTTCAGTACATAGCTGTTAAAAACAACCTCCAGGCAACTGATTTTTCCTAATCCTCCTAAGTGTTTGCAAACAGTAAGTGAAAATGAAGCAAAATGCCACCTATTTATGAACGCCAAACACCTCTTGCTAAAACTATATTTCTGACAGTAATAAGCGCACAAAATCCAAGCGCTCAAAAGAACTCAGGCACTTAGCAGACTCTAGGAGCTACTCTTACTGCAGTTACTAGCAATAATGTATATTATTGTTTCAAATACATGTTATTTCAAAATAAAATTATTCAAATGCATGGAATTCTGCACTTCATGTGAATTTACAAAGTAATTGATAAATTTAATAATGACAGAAACACTATCCACCTTTTCTAACAGTAAAATCCTGGCTTAGAGATTGTACTCACTCTCATCAGTGTGACAATTTCATCCATATAGGGCCGAATATGACTTCTCACAAAGGACACCAACATTCCTAGCTGCTGGAACAGGAACTGGAAGGAAGAAATGTGTAATGATCAATGTAGCTTACTCAAACATCAAAGCAACACTGGGTGAACGACGTTTCACAGGCCAAATGCAAGCTCATTTACCAAACAAATAGCATGCATAGCTCCTATACACTCAAAAAAACAGGGCTAAATTCTTGGCTGCTTCAGCTCAGTGGTTTGGGGTTTTGGGTGGTGGGGGTGGGAGTAGTTTTGGGTTTTTTTGGTTGGTTCCTCCCCAACTTGGATCAAAAATTTTATGAGCTCAAAGCCTTAGACAGTCAAGCATACAAATAAGGGTTTATAATGTGTCAGGAGATTTATAAAGTGACAGAATAGACTTGCAAGCAGAAACCTAAACTACAGAGCTTTGTAATTTAGGTTTGAAGGATGCTTCCAAAAATTTAGCCCCTAACCTTTCCCCCTGCCTGTAAAGCAAACTGCCACACAATTTAAGATACTCTTTCTGTACTCTTTCCCATCCCCACCAAGATATATTGGTGAAAAGTTACTGGGGAAGAGAGTTTGGTCCTTGCCAGAAATATTACATTTTTTGGAAATATGGTTGATTGTACCATAGAAGAATTGTGACTGAGACAATTTTATTTGGATATACTATGACAGTTTTGCAATTCCTTTTGCCCCAATACAGTCTTATGCACTCACTCACGACAATGAATTTACTTTTGAGATTGTTATGAAATAATGTGGGTTAAATCACTTTGTCCACAAAATAAATGTAGTCTTTTTTCCTCTAGGAAAATGTAAGTTATCATATATTAAATTTCAATTCTTCATGCAGAATTTGAAGACTATAATGACAAAATACAAAGTGGAGCTCAGAAAGAAAGATAACCGATCTTTGTGAAAACTAAGTATGAAATAACATCAGCTTCTTTAGTGAGAGTAGGACACCTACATTCACCAAAAACAATCCCTGAGCTCCTGTACATTTTTTTGGTGTTGTGAGAGGATGCTTACATATAGGACAAGGACCTGCCTCCATTAGGCTTTAGTGTCACGCGTACCCACCTCAGCTCTTCTCCCCAGTACACTTTCACCATCTTCTTTTACCTGAAAATTTTTAAACAGAGTGTGCACAACTGCATAGCTTTCAAGCAAGTTAGATCAGTCAGGTCTAGGAGTTCGGCCAACCCAGGCGTGTGAGATGTTTTCCTTCCAATCTGAGTAGTAGTTCAGTCTGGGAGAAAACAGTGGTTCTATAGCAGGGTTGGGATTCTGCTAAGGGAGCACCCATCCCACCTATAAAACACAGTACCAATAACTAGTACAAACTCCCCTTCCCACCCCAGAGATTATTTTCAGCTGCCTGAGGAAAAGGCTCAGCGAACAGCAGCCATCTCTGGTTAGATGAACCTTAAGCCCATTATTATCTTCACGCAATTCTCATTTCCTTCTAAAACTGTAACTTAAGTGGGAAGGAAGAGAAAGCATTGCTGTGAAATCACCACCCACACTGCTCTGAATGTTAGCAGACTGCAGCAAATTGAATTTTCCTTGATGAGGCAAAGTACATGGTTGCATCAGAAATTTAAAGAATGTACCTCTATTATTTAATAATGCTGTTTGCAACAGTACATTAATGCAGAGATCACTGAAAGCTCTGGAAGCTGCACAGGCTGTTTTCCTGAACAAGACCAGCTTGATAAAAAAACAGAATCAAATATAGGCCTTCTAAGGATTATGCTCAGAAGCAGCTGTTTCAGTAAGAAGCAGAAAAATTTGTTTCCACTGGATATTCTACCAAATGCTTACAGGAGAGAAAAAGCAAAGCTGAACCTCACTTCTGCAGCATGCTTGGCAGCAACACATAGCATAGCGATGCTCAAAGCCAGTTGCATTCTCTTAAAAAAATGGATTCTTATTTTAGGGCAGTGGAACAGAAAGGAAGAAGGAGTGGTCCCTAATACACTCACCTCTCTGATGGCACCATCACAAACCCGTATTACATTAAGGAACGTTGGCATGACCTGGGGCAGGAATTGCACACACTTCAGCCCAAGAGATTTGAAAATAAAGGTGATAGCCTGAACTACCATAGTGTGGTGTTGGGACAAGGATTGGTCTCGGAAAATTCTCATCAATGCCACCATAGAGACAGCTGGATAGAACTCATCCAGAGGGAGGTTTCCCATGTTCACCAACATCTCACTGGTACTGTAGTCCGCTAGGAGAAAGAAGGCAGTGTCACAAGCTTCATATTAAATGGCCTTGAATACCAGTTCAGCAGCACCTGAGTATTAGGTGAAAACACGTACACTAATAATTTATTAATAAGAGGAGACAAACTGGTAACAACAAAGCAAAACAACCACAAAAACAAAACAAAACAAAAAAAATCAAGACCTGTTTGTAGGTCATGAAGCTATTCACTTGAAATAAATTCAGATGCTTACAAGAATCCTGGCTGGATTTGGACTCTGAGAGGCTGACGGCTGAAGCATCTCGTGACTGATCAATCATGCCAATGTTCACTTTGTGTTTGTAAGGGTCCAAAGCACCCAGCAACCCTAACACACGAATAGCCTGATAAGACAGAAACAAAACCAAAATTCATCAGAACTTCATCACCAAGGCAAAAGTCAACTCATGAATCTGAATGTTTGGAAAGGTCCTGAGGATTAATGAGAGAAGATCTGGAACTAAAGTGACTAACTGGAAAAAACATCAGTGCTTTCCTTTCAACTGCTCGAGGCCATTTCACTGACTCAACACTTCCATCTCTTAAATCTGCTTACTGTACTTCTATCAGCCACAACAATGATCTTTCACCTCCCTCCCCACCCTGAATCTATGCAGACACATTTATTTGACAGCTCTCTCTCCCTAAAAAAACTTTCAGAAATGGTTGTGTAATAGCTTCATGTTCATACCTCTCTACGGGTGCCCTGGTTCTGCTCAGTCTTCAGGAAGTTCAGAAGCACCTCCAGCAAAGTTGGGTACTTCCTGTATGGTTCCACCACGTAACCAGTACTAGCCACAAGCTGTCCCAGTGTCCAAAGAGCCACCTGGAAAGATCAAGCCCAGAGAAGATTAGTTTTGACCCCGGAATTTATTATGTCTCCTGATACATCAGTCATTCAACTTCTATAAATTTTTTTGAGCATTTTAGCGTCACACTGCAAACCACAATCTATGGTTTGAAAGCCTCTATAAAGAGTGGTTTTTAATAAGCAATAGTAAAGAAAGTGATAATCAACAATTTGTTAGACTCTGACTGCCATAATTTCCCTCCCTCAGAGATACAATTCAAATAGGCATTCAGTTCAGTGAGTCCAAGCCTTCCAATAAAAAATGCTTCCTTTTTTTCCCCCTTTTCTTCTGCTTTTCCTTTAACAACTCTATATAACAACAGACAGGCACTGCAATCCCTCAACTGTATGCCACAAGTGTGACTATACACTCCATAAGAGAGACTCAAGTGATTTAAAGGTTCCTTTTAGCAGCTATGATGGGACACATGGATATTCTGTTACAGCTTTGGTCACAGTGGATAGCAAGTTTAGTGCAGTTGTCAAACACTCACTTGTCTTTTAGCCAGCAGAGAGGAGTCCTGTAGCATGTCCATAATTATAATGAAGAGCTCATCCACCCACTTCCTCATTTCCAGCCCACTGACCTATTGAAAGACAAAAATCAAAGTCCTTCATCTAGCATTGCCAAAAGCTTAACAACTGACAAGCTTGGCAAAGAAGCACCTGCAGTATCCTTACCTGTGCAAGCTCTCCTATGGTAGCTAGGACATTGTTAATCACCCCTGGATTTGGATCTGGATCAGGATCTTTCAGTTTCACAATCAGTGCCTGGCAGGTGACAGAGGAACAAATTACAATGTGTTTATAAGACTTCTTGCTGTACATACAGTACTCAAAATTATCTTTCCTTTTGCTTATATCTGAAATTGATTCCACAGGGGCTCAACTCGCATCATGGTGAGCATTTCAATAGTAAATGAAACTTCCATTTCACAAACTTTATGCAAATCCAGAATCAAGTTAGGCTACACTCTCACATACATGCATTACTGTGGGTAACATCCACACCAATCTCACTTTTTCCTGCTACGATGAAGCAAAAGAACTGCAACTCCTGAGGGTCATGTATCCATTTGCTATATCATCTCCAAAGTGATCAGGAAAAGTACAGAGACTCTACCTTAAGGATAGGCTCCATATATGGACGAATGAGGCGTGGAGCGTTAGAAACCAGGTGACCCAACATTCTGGCACTCTGCTCTTTAATCCTACCAACACCGCTGTGTTCCAGCTCCGTTAGAATCTGCAGAAAAGACAATGGAAGCATGAGTACAGGAAAAATAAAGGTAGGCAAAAATTCTTTGGATTTCCTCCTCTCCTGTTCAATGACAGCAGGAAGAAAAAACAAGCTCAGCACTTGTAAAGGGTGTTCTACATCTACTCTCCATGCAGTCATTTATGTCTAAATGAAGCTAAAATTAATTAGCATAAAACTGAATAGATGGCTCCAAAACCATCTACATTTATGAAGTGGTGCCATCCATTCACCCAAAAGAAGCACAGAACATTCTTCCTCAATACAGATGGAAAGCACTCAGCATGATGAATGTGGGGTGAAATAATGACTGCTAATACATCCTTACAGCTTCAGTCCAAACATCTATCCCGCAAAAGACTTCCTGAAACCTACTAAGCTGAGTAATAAATATTTTTCAAAAGGGAGGTATTACCCCATTCTCCCGCACATTCACTACAGCTAGATAGCCCAGTTCTTTAACACCATCTTAGTCTCAATACCAACTACCCTATTTTCACTGCAGGCATTCCTCTTCATTACCTGGATTAACATCTTGCGCAGAAAAGGCATGACAAAAGCAGGGTTCATGCTGCTCAGGCGACCCACAGTACAGATGGCCAGCTCTCGGATTTCAAATACTTGATCATTCAGGGCCACAAAAAGAGCTTGCAAATTTTCCGCCTGGGCAAGGTGAGCATCAAATCGCTCATCCAGAGAAGCCAACACACAGAAACGTATATCAGGGTCTGCAAGAACACATTTGTTTCTCTTTAAACGCAGTAAACTCCTGTTCTTACAATTGCCCTTATTCACAAACCAGCCTCAAAAATTCTTCACAACCTCAGGGAAATGCTGAGAGCTTCCCCAGCATGAGACACTACGTCACTGTTTTACACATGAGAAACAGGGCAGGTCAGCCCAACAGAATCAGTGCTGCTCAGTACTGCCCCAATACCCTGATTAGTACAATGCCAACCTCTTGCACCTACAAGTGGCATATCTGGAGGCAGTGTGCAGAAAATGGACTCATCTCAGGTTACCATACTGCAGCTGAAAGAATAAAAACATCAAGCAAGAAGATTCAACAGAAGTGACCAATTCCTTGCCAAACTACAAAGTTGAAGGCCTCAACACACAACAACAGCAAAAGAAGTCTCAGGGCTCCACCTAGTTCAAAGGATTATCAAGGGCACAGTTTGAGCATTTTATACTAGTGTTCTATTAAAATCTCAAAAATCAAGATCTGGGAAAAGAGATTAGGAGACCTTTTTAATTTGTAAAGAATGACAGCTTAAGTTAGTGGCAAACACATGCAAATTCTACCACAACCGTAATATCACAACCTGCTTATGTGCTAAAATTAACATGTGGTAGGAGAATCCTTTTCTCTGAACCCCACACTAACCTGGGTCAGTTATTCCAACAACAAGCAGTTTGCTGAGAACATCAGCCACAACCTGCACCGCCGTCTGACTGACTACATGGGCATGACCACTGATCAAGTGGATGGAAGGTGTGAGCAAGCGAGAGCAAGTACGGGCTGCTTCCATCCGGATCTCCTTGTGTTCACTGTTCAGAAAGTGGTCTGCACAGTGCCGAACAAACTGAGTCAGAGAGTGGCCTAGAAAGAAGAAGACGGGCAGTTTAACACATGTTTACACCTCAATTACTGGTCTTTCCAGGGAAGAAGAATTTAAAGAAAGCGCTCCCCGAGTTTTCCTGCTACTTGTACTCCACTCCAATGCAGTAGTGTTCAATATCCTATACCCCTTGGCCCCCTGCTTTCTTATTTCATCTTACCTTCAAACTCAAAGCTACCCAGTGTACGAAGGGCAAGGGTGATGCTACCCACATCACTGGCCTCTGGGATGTTGGTGAGGCTAGGGGAGGCAAGCTGGTGGGCAAGGCCCTTTGGCATGCCTGGATGTCGCAGAGGCTTGTGCATTAGAACAAGGGAGAGCATTTTCAGCAGCCCATCCTGGATATCCTTCTTTAGCTGAGGGATCTGACGACTCAAGTCATACAGCACAGCTGTTAGAGCAGGGCTGAGGGCGAAAAGCAGGCAGATAGTCATTAGAACACAAACAATGCGGTGCATATTTCACCCTTTTGTTTATGCCTTTGCGCATCAGAAGATAATTGCAGGCATTCTCACATCACAGCAACACCTGCCAGCAGAGCACAGAGTTCCTTGTGTGAACTCAGGCACATGAGATGACCTTATTGTATGAAGTTGGTGAGCAAACTGCCCAACTGCAGCACATGTTGCTACATTACGCTATATTGCTAGAATACTGTTACAAATCTAAGTCATTCCTTATACATGTTCTTTTTAGACACAAAAGCAACTAAATTGACTTCTAGATGGTAACACTAATATAATTTAAACAACTTTGTGCTGCCTGGATACCTTCTCTGTACCCTCCCATACTAACAGCTTCATGAGCTAGGAAATTTCCAACGGGAACTGTCAGCTCCAAAGGCGAAAGAAGCCAGGAGAAAATACCGAGTGCTTCAATTCTCGTCCCTGTCAGTTTGATATGGCAGTGTCCTGGTTCCAGCTGGGGTAGAGTTAATTTTCTTTCTGGTAGCTGGTATAGTGTTATGTTTTGGATTCAGTATGAGAAGAATGTTGATAACACGCTGATGCTTTCAGTTGTTGCTAAGTAGTGTTTAGACTAAGTCAAGGATTTTTCAGCTTCTCATGCCCAGCCAGTGAGAAGGCTGGAGGGGCACAAGAACTTGGGAGGGGACACAGCCAGGACAGCTGACCCAAACTGGCCAAAGGAATATTCCATACCATGTGACATCATGCCCAGTACATAAACTGGGGGTAGGTGGCCTGGGAGGGGGCAGGAATTGCAGCTTAGTAACTAACTGGGCATCAGTCGGTGAGTGGTGAGCAATTGCATTGTGCATCACTTGTTTCATATATTCCACTTTTATTATTATTGTCATTTTATTATTGTTACTATTATAATTATTATTTTTTTCCTTTCTGTCCTATCAAATTATTCTTATCTCAATACATGAGTTTTACCCTTTTTTTTTCCCCAATTCTTCTCCCCATCCCACTGGTGGTGGGGGGGAGTGAGCAGGCAGCCATGTGGTGCTTAGTTGCTGGCTGGGGTTAAACCATGACAGGCAGAAAGGTGCTGGCCTTCAGAGGCTTTCTATATTATTGCAGGCTGTTGCCAAATGTGGTTGAATAGTGGAAAGTAAAGAAGATTGCTTTTGAATTCACTAGTCGTTCTACAAAAAGATTTCTTTACACAGAAACCAACGCTCTTAAGTAACTCAATGGACACATTAACACTTAAAAACTATTATTCTTCTGATAGAGCTACACTGATCTTCTGAAAGACCATTTAAAAGCAACAATCTTCCTTCTCAATCTGAAGACTTTCAGGGTCTCATCGGTATGGCCAACAATGCCATCCAGTGGCTAACAGAAAAATATGCTCATGTGCCTTGTACGTACCTCAGGCCCACAGCCAGCATAGGTTCCAAAAGCTCTTTGATGTCCTGCTGGATACTGGGTCCCATGGCTCGTGCCAGCATACTAATGCAGGTGAAGACTGTGGCATCAACCTGTACAGACTTCTGCCTCCTGGGAAGGGACCACATAAAAGTTAATTAAGATGAGCTGCTATTTTTCAAACATCTTACCTTATCCCACTTCTGTGTTACCTGTCCTACAGAAATACCTCTGATTTTAATAGTTTGATGCCACATCATAAAAAATTATACAAAGAACAGGTGTTTCAGTTTCTACCCCTAACCTTCACATACTTACTTGTGGGCAAAGTCCTTTGGTGGAAGGGCTGCTTTTATGATTTCAAGGACTTTCGGCAGGTAAGCTTGAAACTCAGACCTTACAGCCACAGAAAGTAAACCCAAGGCCTGGAAGGCTGCTGTTCGCTCCTTCTCCTTCTTCACACAGCTGAGAACATGATTCATGGTGTCTGGAAGATACTGATCAGCTGCCCACAGGAAAAAACAACACAGATATTGGAACTCATTTTGGTTGATACAGTTGCATCGCATTTGCAACTAAACCTTTACAAGTATAAAGCTAGGGAACAGACATAGCCATATAAAAATTGCTGACATGAGCAGTGGCAAACACATGTCACCATATAATAAAATTTTCAAAGCCCTGAAGGTTTTTTAATAAATAAATAAATAAATAAATAAAATCACCAAAATAAAAGAACTTTGAGAAAAAAAAACAACATTGCAACAGATTCTCTACAAAAGTAAGATGCAAATGTCTTGGTTTTATAGTGATTGATTGGAAATTTAGAATAATAACACAAAGTTTGTTCCAACTCACTTAGAGCAGCTTAGTAACTTGCCTCCAACTCTGATATTCTCCTAAGCTTGCTCAATAAATCAACTGAACTGCCTTAAAGCTGGCAGGTATTTCCCATTTTTACTTTGTATTTCCTGGCACATGCAACAGAGGAAAAGGAAGACAACTCTGCTGGTAATATTTGAGATACATAGAGTGGGAGCAAGAAAGCAGAGTTCAACCCCAACTCTGACACACTGAGTGGGGAAAAAAAAAAAAAAAAAAAAAAAAAAAAGGAGGTTCTATCTCTTACGGTATTGATCACAGAATTCAGACAACAGTTTTCGGTCCATTTTCCTCATCAGAGCAACATACTGGCATCAGATATCAAGTCACACTTATTCAGGAAAGAAAAAAAAAAAAAAAAAGACTGTCCTCCCACAGAGGAATTTGCTCATCTTACAAGCACCACATTTATACTGCTGCATTGCCTGCACAAGCTCATCTGGACCAAATACAACTTCTAACATCCAGCCATCTGTCTTGTCACCTGTGAATGCTGAAGGACGGAAAGCCGCCAACCGTGGTAGCAGATTGAGAACCGTCATCTGGATCAAAGAATTTTTGCTGGTTCTGCACTTGAGAACCCACTGGCACACCTGAAAGGAGATAGATTGGGCTTTGAAGGATGGCCATTGGCAGTAATGCCCAAATGTTTATTACCTGGGTACATAAGTAATGAGTTTTGATGCCTCAATTCAGTACTAGGCATTATTGCCTGCTAAGTAAGGACCTGAAGGACAATTACTCTATAAGAACCAGTGTTGTGAATGTCGGTAGGCAAGTTGAAGACCACTTACTTGATCAAACTTCTCTTCCATTAGATCCCTGCAGCATCGACTTTCTACCAACGTAGACTTTGCTGGGACAGGTGAGGTTGCGAAACCCATGATTCCCTGGTGGGCACTGTACCCCAGAAGACCAGCCAAAGCATTTGACTGAGAGGGCTGAAGAGACTGGAAGCTAGTGAAGGGTGTGATGTGTCGAGGTTTGGTACTGAAGCCCATCAGGTCTTTGCAGTACTTGTCATGCACAAGCTGCTGCTGGGTGATCTCTTCCATCTCCTCTCTAAGGCGCTGGACAAAGTAGAAAAGCATGTTTTTTAAAAAACAAAGTAGCTGAATAAGAGATTCCCAACACAGTGCTACCCACACCTCCTGAGCAGCACCCTGTATAATTGATATCCAAATGGCTGTAAAACATCAACTAAGCAAAATCCAGCAAAACATGCAACAGAGTCCTCATTCTATACAATCACCTTTTTCATTGTAATTAATCCAGTTAATAGCATTTTCCATCAGAGCTTAATACCTACTCAGACCAAACTTGTTGCTGTTCTTTCTCTGACACACTTCAATTTGTAATAACCAATGTTCTGACTCCATGTTCAGATGACTTTTCAGCCCAACAACCCCATTTCAAACACAATAAGGTATTTCCACAGATTGCTGAGTTGCTACACATTGCCAATCAATCTGGCAACCAAAAACTGTAATCTGCATCTTGTTCATTTGCTCACCTCTCCCTCCATACTGCTGATTCTCACTAGCTCATTGAGGATCAGTAAGGCACCATGGATTCGGTCATCACGGTTCATTCCCTTCTCTTTGGCCAAAGTCTCATCAAAGCCCTTCTCAGCCTCTTCATATGTATGCTTTG